>MU224514.1:2296039-2318290 GCA_018584345.1 Thuja plicata
TTTCTGGAGGAATTGGGTCAGAAGCAGGAAGATTTCCCATTGTACAGTGATAGCCAGAGTGCCATTCATCTTGCAAAGAATTCTTCTTTTCATTCAAGGACAAAGCACATACAGCTTAGGTACCATTGCATAAGGTCTATTTTGGAGGATGTCCAATTACAGCTTGAAAAGATTCACACAAGTGACAATCTTGCAGACATGTTCATGAAGGCAGTCCCCAAGGAGAAGCTGGTTTCTTGCTCAGCTTCTATTGGGCTTCTTGATTGATGATTGTGGGGTTAATACAAAGCAAGGTCTTTTATCCAGTGGGAGTTGCATCAACTACTTTGTCATCTGGTTCCAGTGTCCAAGTGGGAGATTAATTGGTGTGGAGCCTGATCAGTCTCCAAGTGGGAGATTGTTGATATTTTGGTGACTGATCATGTAGTAGATGTAAACATTGTAAAACCCTAAAATGGTCATTTTTAGAGGTTGCCCTAAAATGCATGTTATAAGCGTTTGAGATGTATAATGCATTGTAGTATGGTGTATGTTTTTGCTGGATAATAAGAAAGGTTGGACGTCTATGTAGGTGGACGTAGCCCAGGTTTTGGGTGAACCATGTTAAATCTGTGTGTTATCTGCGTTTAGTTTCTTTCTTCTATTGTTTCTGCGTATAACTATTTATTCTTATATTGTTCTGGTTCTGTCAAACCCTAACACTACCAACATCACGTCAACATGATGTCCACCAAGTACTCAAATGTTTACAAAGATATCATATCATGATATTCGGAGCATTGGCCCGCAGAATATCAAGTCACGTGATATTCACCAAGTCCTCAGAGTAATGGCCTACCAACATCAAGTCAACATGATGTCCACCAAGTACTCAAAAGAATGTCCATAGGTAATGTGCACTTGCCATAGGAAAATTCATATCATCTATCATGATCTATTTCAGCCATCATAAGATGTCTATCATGATAGAAGATCAAATTATTGTAAGACCGTCACCTTATAATAAATTTAACAAACACAAGTGATAATCATTTGGAAGTCGTCACTTCCTTATGATTTTCATAGGGCCCATATAGTTATAAAATAACATTAGTATAATAATCAGCAATCATGTCAAATTTACCTCAAAAGTGTTCAGTGAACTCCCTCTCAATCATAAGGTGTCTACTCTTCTGGATTTCATGATTCCTTTATACTCTTCTTGAATGCAGTTGATCAAATTTGGCACGAGCACTTATTCCTTGTCTAAATTTTTCCCATTGGCTCTGCTCATCATTTTCCATTAGGTTTACGAGGATTTTCCATTATTGTCTTTAGCTCATTCTTCCTTAATACCAACATCATTCTAAGCTTCCATGATTCAAAATCGGAAGCACCTTCAAGTCTGACTTTGAGTCTCATTCCATTTGTCATTCTATAGGTACAAAATTTCCAAAAAATCTGATCTTGATCTTCCTTCAATCTAATTGGATCTTCCTTCAAGCGGTTAGGCTTTAATGAAGGTACTTGGCTCTGATACCATGTTAGATTTAGATCAGAATATATGACTTTTAATTTTCTTTTATAATATATATATATGTATATATATATACATACATATATATATATACATATATACATATATACATATATACATATATATATACATACACATATATATATATATATATATATATATGTATATATGTATATATGTACATATATATACATATATGTACATATGTATATATGTATATATATATTTAATATTTAATATTATGTTGTATGAATGAAACTTGCATTGTGTGTTCTATATACTTGTTTCTCATCAACCAAAAAATGAGTACAAATATAAGAGATATAATGATATAGAGGCATGTCTCCTTGAGGAGACATGACTCTATATAATTGTCACTTCAATATATAAAATAGAAACCAATAACATAAATCGGTATTTACTAACCCCATTACATATGGTGACTTAAGTAATACAAATGGTATTATACAACTGCTATCTAAAATAACATGATCGGTATTACAAATGGTAATACTCAACCGACTCATTACTCCCCAGATTGGTGTCTCATCCTTATCGACACACGATCAGTGTTAGACTTGAACAATATCAATCAGTATAACACAGCTGATATTAATCAGTGTATATTAATAAGACCGATACTAATCGGTTTCATATAACAATGAATATTTGATCAAATATAATATACATTTGAATATGTATATTAATATATATATAATAATAGCATCATTAATATTATATATATTAATATGTACATAAAATGTATAATTATCTCATACTGTTTAATATAACCGATACAAATCATTATTAATAAGGTTGAACATTTTTTATTAATATTAACTCATACAGATCGGTAATATTAATGTGAATAATATTATCAGTTTAATTTACTCAATATTAAAGAGATATATTATAAATGACATATATATATAATAACAATATTTTTTTATATTGAGATAGTATATCAACTAGAGCAATTGCATAGCTTATCAAAAGATAGCCAAAATTACCAAAAAAGCAGCATGAGTTTGTTGTTGCAAATACCAACCTAGACTAGATCAAAGTCTTAAGATGATGTACAGAGTATGCTTTAATATCAGAACTATAAGAGCTTATACGTCAACAAAATTGGTTATGCCTTAAACAAAAGTTATTTCTAATAATCTCCCCATCCATATGTATTGGCCCTGGTGTCTGTGGTGTCCCATCCATCATTGTTGCTCCTTCGTTCTTGGCTGCTCCAGTTATGATTGTGGTCCTGATTGTTCCAATTATCACTAGTGAATGTGCCCTCTTGGGTCACTGTTATGATGTCCTTTGTTGCATTGGTGTCCTATTTGTTGGGTGTACTGGGATGGTTCTCTGGGGCAGGGTTCTCTGCTTGTGAAATATTTTCTTGTGTTTTCTCGGTATAAGTGGTAGACTGGATGTCCCTCTTGAACACAATCATAGCCCCTTCCTACAACAGTGATAGGAATCTTTCTTCTGAAACCTCTATCCTTGTTTTGACCTGAGAAACAATGTTAAGATGTGTGAGTTTTATGAAAAACTCAGTAAGGTCTCACTTCCTGGCTTGAAATATTTCCTCATTTCTCTGCTTCCAAATGACCCCAAAGAATTTTAGTAGTCAAAGAAAACCAACAAATATTCATTTTTAAGTCAAAAGCATCCACAAACCCAGAGACAACTTCTTTATAGGAGAAAAAATTAAGGAAATTCCACATAATGGGGCAACCAAGAGAACTAGCCCAAATCTTTTTAGCAAATTCACATTCAAAAAAAATGTGTTCAAAAGATTCAGAGCAGTTACAAATAGAACAAATAATGATCTGGTTTCTAGAGTGTGCAAGAAAGGACCCGAAAATAATTTTTTTTAACAAAAGTATCCATCTAAAGCATAAAACCTTAGGTTAAATTAGGGAGTCCCAGAAATAATCAAAGAAAGAGAGCCATCTATTTCCAGACCAGTTGAAGTTCCAGTTGGACTTAATTCTGTGAGTAGTTTCTGAGTCTTCTTTAAGCATTGCATAAATTTTTTTGCAAGAAAAATCAACAACCTTGTTACCATCTTTCCATTTAATCAAGTCAAGCATCTGGGTAAAGGACACCATCCTTCTAGGGAAACATCTTCCCACAGCCTTAGATATTAGGGTATAGGTTTTCTTTTGGGACTGTGGTATGTTGAAGGTTCCTTGGATATCCTCCCAAGCTCTCAGCTTTTGATCCCTCAGCAAATCTTGAATGAGAATGATACCTTTCATATGCTAACTCTTTCCAGAGAAAGACTGAGTTAATGCCAGCGGTTTTCCATTTAGATATAACCCCCACCAAATAGACCTATCCAAAACTGCACATGTAGGATTTTTCCAAATAGCACCCCTTGAACAGACCTGAGTCTTGACCTAACACCAAGCCTTCCATATGGTTTGAAATACTTTGGAACCACTAACTTTTATTTCAAAGTCTCCAAATACAGTATCATGCAAAGGGGTGTCCTATAATTTTCCTTTTTTGATGCTAGATCTCTCAATGTTATTCCTAACCATAACTTTCCAAGGTTCATTGCCTTTTATGGATTTAAGGATCCATTTGGCAGCTAGTTCCAATCCTTGTGATGGAGGTCCCTCATACCCAGTCCTCCTCTTCTTTTTGGAATGCAGCACCATTCCCATTTTGCACAGTGTCTCTTTCTGTTGCCCATTCCATCACACCATAAGAACTCTCTAAGAATTTTCCCAAGTTTGTTAATCTGGATATTGGCCAACATCCATGAAAAGCATAGTATAAAACATGAGAGGAGAGAAATTTTTGCACTACTTGAGCTCTGCCAGCAAGAGAAAGCATGTGAGATTTCCATTTGAGGTGTTTGTGCTCAACATTTTTATATATCTAGGTCCACATGTCATTGATAGTGGGTTCAATGGAAAAGGGAATGCCAAGGTATCTGACAATGGTAGAGGGTCCAGCCCATTGCCAGTCCTTATCCTCCAGCCACATGGGAGGCTTGTCTGACCATCCCAATATTTTGGATTTGTGAGGAGCCACTTTTTCTCCAGAAGCCGAACAAAACATCTGTAGTCGGATAAGAGTATTATCAAAGTTTTCTTCTTCAAGATTAATGAAAAGAGTAGTGTCATCAACAAACTTCTCAACAAGGAGATCTTCACTATTAGGTAATTTTATCCCTTTGACAAGGGGACCTATATATGCTCCCTAAGAATGTAGGTCAATGCATCTGCAACTATGACATATAGTGTAGGTGCCAGGGGACATGCATGTCTAATGGATCTTTCCAGGGGGATGTTTTCTAAAATCTCTCCATTGACATCAATGACTAATGAAGAGTCTTTTAGTAGGATACTTACCCATTTGTAGAAGTAGTCTGGGAATCCGAAATCCTCTAACATTTTTAGAACAAAAGACCACTCAATTCTGTCATATGCTTTCTCAAAATCAAGAAGTATCATAGCCACCTTCTACCCATCTATTTTAGCCCATTGCATACCTTCCTAGATGGTCATTAGATTGTCTAAAATGTATCTTCCTTTATAAAACCGGTCTGGGTGATTGAAACCACATTCTTTAGGATCTCACTAATTCTTCTAGCCAGAATTTTTGCAATGATCTTGTAGGAGATGTTTAGCAGTGTAATGGGTCTCCAATTCATTATTTGATATTTGTCCCCCTCTTTGGGTAGGAGTTTTATTAGACCTTTGTTTATGTCTCTCCCAATGGACCCATTCGCATAGGATTCTTCATATACTTCGAGTAGTTCCCCTGATATCCATTCCTTATTCTTTTTGCAAAATTCTGCCGGCAGACCATCCACCCCAGGTGATTTGTCATTTGCTAAGGACCCTATGGCTTCATCAATTTCTCTAAGAATAATTATTTTTTCAAGTTACAGTCCTTTTTTTTGGGACACTTTCTTAGGAATCATGCTGATGCATCTGTTCATAACTTCAAAGTTTTCAGAATTATGTTAAGAGGAGAACAACTTCTTATAGTATTCAACAAAAACTTGCAAACTATCTTCATTATTGGAGGTAATATCATTGTCTGTTTGGATTCCATTGATATCTTCTCTGCTCTATTTAGCTCTTATAAGGTTGAAGAAGTACTTAGAACCTTTGTCCCCTTCCTTGATCCATCTGGCCTTGGCTCTAACCTTTTGACCTTGAATTTTAGTGTTTTGGATCTTTCTAAGATTGGATTTAGTGTTGATAAGAGATTTTCCCAATTCCAAATCATGACCTCTAGTCTATAGTTGGGATTCAATTTGGTTCAACTACCTCTGGTACAAATTTTATTTCTGGTTCCGATCAAGGGCTTCTTTGGTTCCAACAATTTGGAATAACTTCCTCCAGACCTTGAATAGTTGAACCCATTTATCTCTAGCAGAGAGCTTAGAGTTGCAGAATTTGGAGAGGGCTATAGTAGTCTGCAGAGCTTGAGTGGAATCTTGTTCCTCAAGTAGGGATGTATTCAATTTGAAGAGGCTTTGTCTCTTTTTCTTGAGGATAGGTGTGGGCATATTATCTGGTGAGATATTAATATGAATGGGGGAATGATCAGACATACTAACAGGGGTCACTTCCACTGGGTTATGTCCAGAGTGCTTACTAATGTTAAAACAGAAAGGGTTGAAATACACCCTATCCAGTCTATAATATACTCTATTTCTATTGGATTGATTGTTACACCATGTGAACCAGATGTTGTTTTATTCTTGTTTCATATTCTCCAAAGGGTCCTTAATTTGGAATCTTCTCTTAAATTTGGCCCAGAAATAGAATTTATTTCCTTTCCAACTGTGTTTATTCCCACCACATTTATCCTCTCTACTCTCAATCATATTAAAGTCCCCGATGAATATCCATTTGGACTCAGGTAAATTAGATGCCAACCGATCCCACAACTGTGCCCTATCTCGGTAGTCATTTGGGGCATAGATATTGCATATTCCTATTTCCTGATTGTTATCCTTGAAGATCCCCCAAATAACCCTCTGACAAGGGGATGTACCTTTAGAACTAATCTTACTAGCCCATTTGTCACTAATCAGCATGGCCACACCTCCTTTCCCTCTAGAATTTTATGAATATATGCATGTGGCCTTCTTCCATATGAATTGAAGGGTATTTAGACTTGGAATCCAGACACTTTGATCTCTAGGAAACAAATGATGTCCTTGTAAGGTATCTTGTTGCACCAATTCCTAACAATATACTTTCTATCTGGCATCTCCAAACCCCTAATGTTATAGCTAAAGATGTTCATCATCATAAAGATTTGGTGGGGGTTAGGATTCTAACAGAGTCTATTAAAGCACTCTGGGATTTCCTTGTTTTTTATTATAAGGTTTTTACCACTGTTTTTCAAATTGTTGCTCCTTTCATAAGTTTTTCATTTCTTTTTCTTGGAGATCATTTCTACAAAACCATCCTCCTCATTGTCTTTTTCACTGTGCACTGTCAAGGCTAGGTTATCATTAGGGGAATAGGTGTCCTCCTCACCAGAATTCAGGTTCTGGTTTTCATCAACAAGGTGTGTGATAAGTGTTTCGGGAGTTGTGGCATCAGAACAAAACTCACCCTGTCCAACCGAATGTTGTTTGGATAAAATCTTGGCATTTTTGTTTCTAATTTTGGATAAAGCTATCTACTGATCATTTTGGCATGGGGCATTATCCTCATTCACCTTTTCTCTAGGAATAGGGATGTATTGTGGCTGACATGCAAAAGGGTTCAACACCTCTTTGTTCGGGGTAGCCATTTGGACAACAAATTTATCTTCAAACAGAGGGTTGGAAAGGGATAAATTTTTTTCCAGATGGGAGTCCACCATATCCTTATTATTAACCCTATTATTCTTAGTGGTGTTCGCGACATTATCATCTTTCCTTTGTGTGTTATGTTTATCATTTTCAACATTCGAGTTGGGAAAGGGTTTATTGTCTTTATTGTTTAATTCTTCTCCATTAAAGGTCTTCTACACATTCTTAAGGAGAGGACAGTCTCATCTATTATGTCCATTGAGTTTGCAATGGAAGAAGGCGCCAATGTCCCCTAGCTTAACCATGGGACAAAATACTTTCTGTCCTTCAATTTCTAGTGAAATTTTGTCAGGGAAGGTAACCTCTGGGTTCAGAATAACAAGGGCACGGGTGTTGAGATGAGGAAGGGTTACTCTGGCCTCTTCAACTTGAAGCACTGAGCCGAAGGGTTTGGGGAGAAGTAGAATAAAATGCTAGAATTCCAGTTGTACATTTCTAATTTTAATCCATGAAGGGGAGGCCCAGGAAATAACATTGTCCGAGCTAAAAATAGAAGCCCACAAGAGAGCTCTAAAAATAGTTTGACCAACATTCCATAGACCTTTATTTAAATATTTTTCTTGCATAGAATGATTTTTGAAAAAGATAACAAATAAGCCCCTTTGAGCCATGCGACTAAAACTAACCATTAAGCCCAAATTTTTTCCCCATACATTCCCTATCCAATCATCCAGGAACTTCCTAGTAGGGAGGAACTTCATATTCATGCAAACAAAGAAGATTGCTACATTTTTTAAATGGGATTACTCAAATTTTATAGTAGTTACCATTTCTACGTTTGGAGAGAGATTGAGAATCTTGGGGCCGGGTGATAGGATCTTGCCTCCCTCTCCTCCAACTTTACCCTCTCCCACACATTCTATTGGGCTTCCAGAGTTACCTCCTCTCTATCTATCTCCATCGGGATAGGGTGATTCTCTTCCATTGTTGTCAACTACTATGAATTTCAATGCCTCTAGTAAAAAATTTTCTTCTGCAACAACCACTTTGTAGGATGGTTTAACTTGTTCACTGGTTACTTCAATATTCTACATTCCTTCCTTCTTATTTCCCTTGGAGCTGTCATTTCCATCATTAAGAACATATGTGTCTATCAGAGAGAAACTCATGGAAAATAAAAAAATATTGCAACTAGATGGCTCTCATAACTCAAAATAATGGCACTCTCAAATGATCCAAGGCCAAAACAGGGATAAAAAATGATTAAAAGAGGTGTGTCAAGGGCACACATGCGAGCAATAGGAAAAAAATGAGAGAACACAAAACATAAAACCTAAATGCAATACCAAATAAACAAAAGCAAAGGAAGCAGAGAATGAGGACACCATCCATGCCACGCAAGCAGTACGGAGGGCTACGGGTCCTCCTACTGCAAGAGCAAAGCATGAATAAGGGATCCATGGGCCAACTTCTAGAGATTTTTACCTCTCCTAGTTCTCACATATGGGAATGACGAGTATTGAAAAATAGACTTTGCTTTTAACATAGTTGATACTTTTCCCCAACACCAAAGCATATTGGGTGAGGAGGTTTTTAAAGTTTCTAGTTTTCTACACTCTGTAATGAATCATCTTCATAAATTTTTCTGTTGAATATTGAGGCTCACATTTTCTATTACACTATAACTCTCATGTTATATAAGGAAGGGCAAGGAAGTGTGTATTTTATTTTTCCAAGTAAAGGAACCAATTTATCTGCTATCCATAATATATTTTTGTATTGTTTTCTACACTATAGATTCATACAATGAAACTTCTTACAAGTTACAAATATAGCTTCAACTCATTAATCTAGAATAAGAATTTGTCAAGCAATAGAGGAAACTGAGGAGATCTAATAATAATATTTATTAATATATATATTAATATATTACTTATTTATATTCTCATAATATTATGATCATTTTATCTGATCAAAGCTATAAGCATCAACAACCATCTTCTATTTCTTTTTGACTATTTTCTTGACAACTAGGCCTGATTTAATTCTTGTCTTGGCCTCTTCATATGTGCCAAACCTTGGTTGCTTCTTGTCTAGTGGTTCATTGATTAAGGCATAAATTGCCTTTGTTGCAAGATCAATGTTGTTCTCATATTCCAATGGTTGTAACCATGTTGTCCTTGCTACAACAGGTTTGATGTAAGTATTATCTGTGTCAACCATGAAGCATATCTCATCCTTATATTGCTCAATGAGTTACTTGGGGATTCTCACCCTCTTCTGTATTCAGTTTTTGAATACATTGAAGTATTCATCCATGATTGTTTCAAAATTATCTACCAGTGCAGCTATGTGCTCACTGATTTTCATGATGATTAGTTTGGTGTTGTCCCATTTCACATCTCCTACCGATGGGAACTTTTCTTGAAAATAGAAGAAGATTTACATTATTAGTGAGCCAAACTTATAGGTGTTTGACTTAGCATTCCTGATTATCTTTAGGTTGTCCTTTAACTGAGTCAGGAGTAGCTCAGATAAATCCAACTGTGTACCCTTCTTCAACATTTTTTAGGGTGTGTCCACTGCACCTGATGCTATGTTGTTTAATCTACTTGCCTAGAAGAATTTGTAACACAAAACACATGCACCAAAATTAATCTCATCGTTGGTAATTGTTGTTACTTTCAATACTTGGCCATCCCATTTGGCTCCTGTCATATTTTTTGTCTTTGCCTTCAGTGGATGATTCAGTGCTTTAAATTTATCGGTTACGGGGTAACCGGTGACTGCATGGATGAAATCTTGGGTTATTTTCTTCGGTTCATCCAACCATAACTTGTTGTTATGCATTCTTCTCAACACTAACCAAATCCAATCAGTTTTGAAGAACTTTGGAAACATTAGGGCATTGGTGATCCCTTTCAACTCAATGTGTTTGTGCTCTTCCTTAAGTGTTCCATCATCGTTACAAAGCTTCTTGTAAGCTTCTTCTACCTCTAACATTCCAATCTCTACAATCTTGCAGTGTATGAAGGATCAGACGTCTTTAACCACTAAAACCCTAGCTGGAATGCGCAAAAATGCACCAGCATCATCAAGTTGTGAGGAAACCTCTGGATGGATCTTATAATTGGGTTCCTCACATGTTGTGTTCTTGATGAGCTTGAACTCATCTTTCTTTGCATTCTTAGATTTCACAATTCGTGAAGTTGATGCCATTTTTAGAAAATTAGGGCTTTTGTGTAATGCATAAAAATGGAGTTGTTAGTCTTGAATAACTTACTATTTGTGCTTGCAAAGATCTCTTAATTTCTTTGGAGTGCTGGAGGTTGAGTTGTGATCTCTCTATAGCTTGGTTGCTTTCTGCTCAAAAATTACCTTTCATTGCTCTGCTCTGGGTGTTGTGACAAATGAGTCATTTTGATGCCCTAGTTATAGTCATTGCCCTAAAATGCGTGCCATAAATGCTTACCAACTCATCAGTGTATGAAGATTGAGTTCATCAGTGAAGACTTTACATCCATCGATGATACTTACAATTTTTTAGAGCAGTCAATGTTTACTTTTCTTTTATCGATGGATTTTGGTATCACCGACAACTTTGTTCATGTGCTTGTTTATCGACAAGGCTTGGTCGATACTAGCAAATTTTTCTTTTAACCGACACATTTCAGTAAATGTAGGCAGTCTTAACTTTGAGTGTATACCGACAGGTTTCGGTATATATGCCTAAAAGCATAGTTATTACATATTTCAACAAGTATAACCATGATGCATCTTTCTTATGCTAATTTGGAATTATATCAACATATTATGGAACTGATGTAAAGTAATAGCTTGGGGTAATGTAGTTCCATACTTACTTGTTTTGCTTAGGTGGGGTTGGTGATGTCCCTGGATCCATTGGATGAGGTGTCACCACTTGTATTTCTCATTCCAGCTTCATCATTGCTTGAATCTTTTCTCCACATTTTGTCTCTAGCCCTCTGGATATCTTCAATGGTGTTTCCATTGGGATATGTGCTTGTCTCTATCTTTTGGTCTCTACAGTCTTTCTTGAGATGACCAACTTTATGACAATGTAAGCATGCTATTTCAGGGTTTGTCCAGCCTCTAAACTTTCTAGTCCATTGTCTCATATAGTTTGTAGCAATGTGACCATATCTTCCACATGCTATACAATTTGTCCAAGTATTGTAGTTCCATACATACTGATTATTGATTCTCTTCGGTTGATAGGGAGTTTCTTGACCTTTAGGCTTCCATGATTGTCTTTTCTTTTTCCAGCATTCAAGAGTTGTGTGCCCATTCATTTTGAATGTAGGACAATATTTTTCCATGTAGGTTTCCTTCATTGGTTGTTTCATCTTAGACTTACATTCATATGCTTTATGACCTTTCTTGTTACATTTATAACAAAATCCTATGAATGAAGATGTAGAGTTAGGAATACCTTTCATTTTTTCTTTGCATACATTTGATGTATGGCCTTTCTTTCCACAGTGATTGCATGTAAGCTTTCTTGGTCTTGGATTTTCATAGAAATTCTTTGGATTGGATTGATTTGATGATTCTCCATTTTTGGTAAAGCCTAGACCATTTTTGTTGTTGACTCTTCATTGTCCCTTAAGAAAACCATCCATTCTATTATTGCTTTCTTCAACCTTTTTGATAATTTCATTATGTTGTTTCTATATCCTTAATTCATGCTTAACTTTTCATTCTCACCCCTCAGTTCACCGATAGCTTCTATTCTTTTGATGAGTTCAACATTTATTCTATTTGCCTCTTGACTCATAAGAATAATCTAATTTGTTATCTCGTGGTGATGGTCTGTAAGTTTTTGTATTTCAGACTCTTTTTCTTGTAGCTTTTCTATGGTATTTATTGTATCATCAATAGCTAGTTTTCTTTCTTGTTCAGCTTGTCTAGCATTGTTCATGACATCAATCATCCTTACCATCTATGTCTCTTGACTGATTTGCAGAAATTTGACTTGTCCAGACAAATGTAGATTGATTTCAGTTAGGCTTGTGATGCTTTCAATTGATGTATCTGATGCTTTTCTTGTATTTGATCCTAAAGACTCAAAGAAATCTAGAATCTCTTCCTCATGATAATCTATCTCATTACTGTGATAGTCCATATTCTTTCTTTCATCCAACAACTTTCTCATACTGATTCTAGCTTCTTTATACTGTTCATAGAAAATATGAATTTCAGGCTTTATATTCTCAATATTTTTATCAATTTTTTACTTCTCCATTGTATGATATTTTCTCTTAAGCCTTTAAGCTTTCCAAGAAGAGACTCAGATCTGATACCAATTGTTGGGATTAATGGGAAGTATGTACAAAGAGGGGAGGGGTGAATCAGTACCTCTAAAACTTTTTGTATCCCTTAATCAATTAACCTTGTAATCAATTGTATATCCATTCAATTTGATCTAAACTATCTTGATGTGAGTTATATCAATTCATAACATTAATAAGCATGTGAATCATTCATAGAAACATTTATGAAAGTAATTGACACATAACACAAGATATAATTTCACAGAAAAATCCTGTTAGGAAGTAAAAACTGCGGTGGGGATGGCACCCACAAAACTTCACTATCTGTAGATTGGAAGGGGATAGTTAAGGCTTACAATTTGATCACTTCTAATGATCTACCTTGTTAGGAGTATCGGTGGAGACCTATTAAATTCTACTCTATTAAGAGATTTAGCAACACTGTTAAGTGCGCACTCGGTTAAGAGATTTGATGTTGGACTGTTAAATCCTCTGTCCTTGAAAGGATTTTTACACTTTGCTCCACTTGTTAGAATGATATCAAATTAAAAAGTGACCTGGTAAATGAAATCTCCTATTGCTGATACAGATCCTATGTAGTTCACATAAGAATATTATCACCTTAATTGTGATTGAATAATACCTCTAATTATCGATTTCCTGTATTCTTGGTTCTGCTAACCAAATCCTTCTTTTTCTGTTCTGGTTCTTGAAACTCTCAATTCAATCCATAGATGTGCTTGTTTTGTTCTCCTCTCTCTTTTCCCTTCTCACACACACATTCTAATGAATAATTGCATCATCTATTTATAGATGGATTGACTTCACCGAGTTATGATAAAAACAATGTTAACTCTAAGATTGGGTTTACAACTTACACCTAGATCTCCTAGTCTATGTGTTTTAAATAAGTTAGACTGATTAAAGAAATTAAATTCACGTATCTTGTCCCTAAAGAAATGGATTTAAAAAAATAAAATATCCTATAAATAATACACTTGCTTTATCTGACGTGGAAGTCAGATTCACTTTTTGCGAGTTCAACTGACTTTCGATTCTGTCTGTCGGTCATGCTTGACTGTCCTTTGGTTTTGTCTATCGGTTGCACTATATTTGTCCTGTAACTTGTATTTCGGGTTCCTCTGTCGGGTTCCACTTTATCTTTCTTCTTTGTGATTTTTGGTTTACACACTAACTTGTGTCATCGATTTTCTCTATACTTAGTCATCTTTGGTGATCTCTTAATCTGATCTTCGGTTTTCTCTTTCTTGTCTTTCAGCGTAGGCTTATTGAAAGTGTTGTTTGTATACTAATGGAAAATTAATGTCATCATTTTCTACTAATGGTATTCTTATCCAGAGATAGCTAGGATTATTGTTGTGTCCAGGTATGAATGCACATCCCCAAAAAGAGCCACTAGTGTTACCTAATTCTACAGATCAAATTTAAATATATATCTATTTCAGGGAAGTATTTTTTAATCTTGGTTTATGCTTATTTCTTCTTTCCATTCAAATTTTATTATTGCTAATATTATGTCTTATGCATTCATCTGGTTAATTCATACATTAATCTGTTAAATCTACTATGTTTTATATTTCTCACGGCTTTCATATATTTGAATTCATAAATATAGTTGTTATCCTTCTTTTTGCGGTCTGTTATTCATTTTAATAGCTTTTATGACCTGACGGGGAATATTCTTTTTTACCTGATTAAAGTAAACCCGATATCAAGGTGTGATTAAAGGTTGAAGTCATGGGTTAAAGTAAAGAACAGACAAGTACCTTTTGATCAGACGGTCACCATAATCACTTAAAGAAAAATAGAATGAGATCTATCCTCTAAGCCATTACGCTTGATCACCACATGTTCGGGTCCCACGAAAAGTTAGAGCCATGACTAAGGTTAAATAACAGTCAAGTTGGAAAAATATCTACAATTGGCTTATTATCTTAATGACAAACTAATCAAGATCTATTGTATAAGCGATCAAGTCTGTTTTCCACGTGTTCATGTGAGAATCTGGGCTCGTGAGAGGGATAACGTCAGAGTGGTAAAGGCAGATTCATTTCAGTTTGATCCAACAGTGGACTTAATGAATTCATTAGAAGATGCACTAGATTGATCCCTTAAGCCATTAAGTGGTGTTGACGCGTGTCTCGAAAGATGATGTAGGTTCCACTAGCATGAAGCTAACTACAGATTAAAGTGTTGACAAGTCTGAAAGGATCCAACGGATGACTTAATAGCTTAACATTAAGATGCGCGGGATCTAACTCATAAGGGATTAAGTCATGCTGACACGTGTTTGGGTCCCACAAATGTTTTAAATGAAGATAAAGTAGAGGATAGAGTGGAATATAGGTGGCATCATATGATTTATTGGAAAAGTTGACGGGGACACACATAGACTTATATGAAAGACTTTTGAATGCTTAACTATTGGACATGATCAACAGTGGGTGTAATGGATTAAAGACAAGATGCACAATGATTATCCATTAAGCCATTATGTGATCTTGACATGTGTCATGGGCCCGCAGATGTTCTGAGTAATGAAGTGGCAAGGATATAGTGGGTAGTTTCTAATTACTAAATTAGGATGACAAGGACACACTTAAGTTTGAATGGTTAACAGTCGAGCAAAATCTTAGGTTGGCTTAATGAATTAAAGCCAAGATGCACATGATCTACCATATAAGTTATTAAGCCATGTTGAAGCGTGTCCCAATGGGTCCAGTCAGAGTTTTAATGAAGGAATTAAATGGCAGACATGTTAGGTTTTAATCTACGGTTGGCTTAATGACTTGGTTGAAAGATGTACAAGATCTAAAGCATAAGCCATTAAGCCTGGCCGACACGTGTTTGGATCGGTCAAAAGGCAGAAGATTAGGATGGAAGTGACACAGATATTTTTTATTTATTATTCTTTAATGTTTTTAATATTATTGCATGTCGTCTTAGGATTTTTATTATGGTTTTATACGTTGCTATCATTTTCATGCAGGGTTTCAAAGGTGGTGAATCTTAAATTTGTTCAACAACTAAATTATATGATACTGGAATATGATACGTTACAGACATCCACTGATATAATGTGGAAGATAAATAAAATTTAGAGAATAATAAATGATGTCTATTCCTCTGACTAATACAATGAAGATATCCAACATGCTAGAAATGACATCCATTATCAGAATCAAATATCATAATATTTTGATGTAGAATTATTATCTTGAATTGTCTCTAACAAATCACAAGTGATTTGTTAGTGACTTATACTATTATCTCTTTGATTAGTAACTATTTTTAGCAAGGATGATCAATCATTCTTTTATTGTAATTTTGGTTGTTCAGTTGTTGATCTAGGGATTAGGTTTAGTAGATGAACCGTCATGTTGAACTAAAGCTTGTTTGCATCCTTTGAACTTTATATAAATAAGGATACCAAGATCAATACAGGGGACATCATTAAGATATTGTTATTATAGTCAGGTCGGATAGTTTTTGATCAACAACTGCAACATGGATTGAATTGTACCATTTTCTAAAATCGATTAGATAAGTAGACCCTTTTTTCTCTCATCTGCGAGAATAGATATCTTTTCATTTACAATTAGTCCCTCAGAGAAACCAATTTGAACTTCTTCAAAGTGATAGTTTGATGTGTATGCTTCCTAATCAGGTTCATAGTTATCATTATTAGTTGGTTCTCTCATCTTGCATGGTTAAATCATGTTGATTAAAGCCTCAATCAATTGGTCTAACATTTGAGAAAGCAATATCCCCTTGAGATATCTCTGAAGTTAGTTTAAGGTTGCATATTCATTCCATAACACCTTTGAAGTGATGGTTTTCTTGCAAAACTATCTCTGAGGTTGCACAAAGGATTGTATGATATTGACTCTATTGCCCATGAGGAAATAAGGCACTACTCTACATTTATATTGGATTTTGGTTATTTAATTCATGGTTCATAGTTTTTTGATAATCTATCCATCTATACTATTCTTTTATATACATATATACAAACATTCTTAATGCATTGATACTTTCAGTTAGCTTTTGTGATCTACAACTTTCATTTCAAGTTTTCTTTCAATTTGCTTTGCCACAATTTGGAGGAAGAGAGTATTCAAGATTCCTTATCTACAATAAAAAGCCTTTAAAACTTGAAGGATAAGTTCAAGGAGTAGGCCTACTAGCCTTGGTTTTGTAGAGCCATAATTGTAGAAGTTTTAGCCTTTCTCCAAGATTAAACTTGTTAGTTGGACAAATCACTTAGGTTTCTAAGATTTGGATTGGAAAGTCCATAGGAAATCCAATCTGTTGATTTGAGCACCAACATGATGTTCTTGAACAAGACCTCATCATCATGTTTGTTGATAATCTTGTCCAAGACATGGTGTTCACTACAGAACTACAACTTGCTCCAAATTTAAAACAATTAATTGAACAAGGAATTTGATCTGAACAAGGCTTGATCAAGAGAGGGATCCTTGTTGATCTAAATCAGTCAAACACCACCAAAAATTATAATGATAAACCTAAGCGGTGGAATAAAAAAAAGAATGTTACTGATGACGATGTTGTTGTTGTTAAGACTGTCAACTATGTGCAACCTAAGGTCTCATTGGAGGGGGCATCAACACTGAGTGAAACCCCTATAGCACATACACCTTTGAAAAATTCTCAAGTACAAATGCAAGGGTCAAATAACCAAATGGCTAACCTCACACAATCTCAACCTAATGTTCAACATTTACAAAGGAATCCTTTTCCAAAATGTGAATATACACCCTTAGGGGAACCACTTAAAGAAGCACTCAAGAAGTTAATTCAAAGTAATCTTATTACTTTACTTCAGATAATATAAGTCAATCATAGTTTTGTTAAAACTAAGTGGTGGAATGACAATGATTTTTGTGAATATCACTGTGTTAAGGGTCATAAAACATAATAGAACAATGCATATTGATGTCAGTAATGTTCAATCCAAAGGAAACAAAGATCACACAATTTTGTAGGATCCTTTGCAGAATCATAATAAAGGTAAGACCTCGGCATCTGGTGGACACTCAAAACAAGTTAATTATACCTACGCTACCTCTGATAACATGATATATTGGCTTAACTCTTTAGAATACCAGATTGCTGATGAGGCATATTAATGTCATATTTGAGATTCCCTAGGATATTTTTTGCTAGGACCTTTTCCCTATTTTATCATACTTTCTCAAATAATTTATACTCATATTTTCTATTATGTGGCATGCTGCACCCAAACCTATGCTATGGTTAAAATAGACTTAAATATGCTATGCTTGGATGAATATACTATGTTATTTACTTTGGCATTATGATTATGTCTCTATGAATGAATTATCTCTTTGAACATCAATGATAAATGCATATTTTGGTGTTGATTACCATAAATGTCTCTATCCTAACATTTGAAGTGTAGTGCATCAATATAGCAACTGTCACCTTTACTAGGTAAAACACGCCCATATGTTGGATGCTTGACCTGATCTTGCAATAGGTTCACACAGAGAAACATCAAGCACAACACCATCAAGTGGATTCGGGGTGATCAAGGTGGCAACTATCGAGCAAAGACCAGGGCAATGTAATGAATTCTCTGAAGAAATATAGGAGATAGTGGGAAGTTAGATTTTTTTGTTAAAAACAGTTCTTTCCTCTTTCCTGGACCTATTCTATCTCCAGTTTTATAGTTTAACTTTATGTTTGATAGGATTGTAATAAAAGATCCGCCTATTTCTATGGCATGAATGGTTAGCAATTAGATGTTTTTCCTTTTTTAAATAAATCCCCACTCCTGCATGAGAAGGAGGGCATTATCAGTTATAGTTTACATTATGTTGTTTTACAGTTGTTATGTATCTTGTTATTCTCTTTTTCAATCAATAACAGATGAAGTGTTGATCTTTAGTTCAGTGTAATTGAGTTTGGATACACACTCAAGGGAGCCGCTTGGTGAGGAATTTGTATTAGTTAGTTAGAATCATTTTCATGTAGTTTAAATTTTCCTGCATCTTGGTATCATAATTCTAGTGATAACACAGTTCCTGCAGCCAAAGCCATAGGATAGTCTAGTACCTCATGTAGCCAAAGTGGCAGAACTGTTGAAGCATTATAATTGTGTTTTCAAGTCTTTGTATTTCCAAGTTGTTGTATTTCTTCAAAATTCTCACTTCTGCATTTCCATTCTAGCATTCTTTACAACATTCTTTTCTTGTAGCTATAGATTAATTTCCTTTCCAGCATTCATTTCATGCAGCTATAGAATAGTTTCCCTTCAAAGCAATTTTTTTCCTATAGCCATAGCGTGGTTTGAGTAATAATACTTGGTGCATATACTTTTCTGGTCCATTTCAAGTAATACGTCCCTGGGTTGATAAATTAAATGAGTTTGTATAAAGGAGAATAGCTGCTAGGTAGGATGTCCAATCCTTGAGTCATGGTAATTGCCTAGTTTTTGATACCTTAATAGAACCAATCATTTCTGGCACCATTGTTGGGGATGTTGTTGAGCCAAGTTCTTTTACTCAGTTGTAGAGTTCCATTCAAGCAAGTACATCCTTTTTTAAATAGAGTTTTCTATCAAAAATTATTTCACTCCACCACCGCAATCTTTCATTTATCTATATGTATATAAGAAGAGACACTCTAGGAAGGTACTTACTAAACTACCCCAACAACCATTTAGGAGATATCTTTGTACTGGAAGAAGACGAAGAGGATGGTCATTTTGTGGATGCAATTATAAACCTTCATGTATCATCATCATCATCATCATCATCATCATCATCATCATCATCATCATCATCATCATCATCATTATCATCATCTTCAGAAGGTGATCCACTGAACTTTCACCTTCTTGAAGGGAAACTTGAGATTAATTTATTATTAGAAGACTTGGCCAATCTCATAATCCAATACCTAGACAATCAAGAAGAAAATCTATTGCCTCTATTCATTTACCAACCACAAGGTCTCCCTCAGGGTCCGCCTAGGATGGAAAACTCCCCTACCTTTCCATTTCTCATTACTGACTAACATGATAATCACAACCTCAAGAATATTCCCTCTTCAACACTTCCAAAATTCTATGGCCTCGTGATTGAAGACCCAGATACCTTTCTCTTTGAGTTTGATATCCTTTGTCAGAGTTATGACTACACTATGGATGCCCATAGGCTCAAATTGTTTCTTGCAATTCTCAAGGAGTCTTCATTAGGATGGTTTATGGGCTTAGGCTAGGATGTTGTCCATGATTGGGATGAAATGAAGATAGAATTCTTGACAAAGTATAAAGAGTACTATAGGGGTAATAATATGAGAGGGGATGACATATTCAAGATGACACAGATGAAGGATGAAATTCTAGAGGATTATGTGTTAAGATTCTTGTTTAGATTGCAGAAAAATACTCAGCACCAGCTCAATGAGGAGTCACAAAAACTTCTCTTTTTAAGGGGTATAATTTAAGGGTGCACCAAAGCCTTGGATCTGATGACTGGGGGAGATATCACCCAATCTACATGGGATTATATCAATAAAACATGCCTCAATTACTCAAAAGATGTGGCCAAGAAGGGCAGAGGATATAGGTCTACAACAGGAAAAACTAATGGCACTGGGGCCTCTCAGACATAAATCACATATTTGTTGTTTGACTTCAAGTAGGAAATTATCAATAACATGGCCACCCAGTTGGATAGAATGCAAGAAAAAAAGAAGCACGAGGAGGCCAAATCTATTCTAGTGGAGTTATGTCCACATTGTAGACAGAAGAAGAGAGATTGTCATTGCAAGTTGGTTGACAACATGGAGACTGCACAACTACCCGCTAATTACAAGCCGATTGAAGGAGATGATGAGAAAGTATTATTCATTGCACAATGAAAACCATGGGCTCAAAGACAAGGTATGCCTTAGGACCCTCTTACTTTTAATGGTCCATTTTATAGTAGTCAATTGAAACCACCAGTGAACAATCAATACTCCCCTTGGAATAATCTAAAACCTTAGTGGAAACCTTACCCAAGTATTCAATGGAAACAACCCCAAGAGAATTGGAAACAAACCCAAGGGAATTGAAAACCTCTACAAGGAAATTGGCAGCAAAATCTGTAGTGGTGGGGAGGTCAACAATTGCCAAACTAGTAGCAGGGACTCTTGCAGCCACCACAATAGTCCCAAAAACAAGCACTTTTGTCACCTCTTGTAGCCACTGTAGAACCTCCTAATCCTACTCAACTCCCTTCCTATCCTCAGTGGAATCCTAAAAAAATGCCTCTAGCACCTTAGAAAAATGTCTATTCAATTGACCCAAACCAATACCCTGCCTATGCAATCAATGACATTTATTTATGGTCAGGCACTACTCTTCCAACACCTCCTATTATAACTGAAGTAAATCCAAAAGAGCCCACTCCTCAAAATACTCTAGAGTCCAATCCAATAAGCCTGAAAGTATTACAGAGAAATTCCAGCTAGCTCCACCTCCCTTTCTACAAAGGTTTTAGAATGAGAATTCTAAGCATACAGATGATGCAATATTTGACATCCTAGACCAACTCAAGAATATTAATGTTTAGATTCCTCTTTTTCAAGAAATAAAGGATGTTACCACATATGGAAAGGTTATTAAAGAGGCCTACTTGAAAAATATTGGTGGTAAGCGGAAGGACCCCCAGACAGTCCATGTCTTGGGGAAACTTGTTGATATCATGCTTAGAAAAATAGTGGTCCCCAAGCATTCTGACCTAGGTAGCCCAGTTGTCGAAGTGACCATCAATGGGACAGCCATAAAAAATGCTTTGATAGACTTAGGAGCTGCCACAAATTTCATGACTAAGGACATCACGCAACAACTGAAAATCACTAACCTCCAAGAAACACCCAATGTCTTGCAGCTTGCAGATAGTTCCACAGTCAAACCCAGTGGGGTGGTGGAGGATATAGTTGTTGACCTTGAAACCTGGTCTTATCCTATAGACTTTATGATACTCTCACCTAAGGACACCTTAGGAGGCTATCCAATAATTATTGGTCAACCTTGGATGGCCACTTCTGATGCCTTTATAGGATGTCGCTCATGCAGTATGACCCTTTCTAATGGTTATCATACTAAGACATTAGCCTTATACCCTCCAGCACAACCGCAATTGGATTTAGCCTCACCAGTTTGGCCTGACATTGGGGAGGAAGCTGACGTAGTCAACTCAATAGACCAAATCATGATGTTAAAAAGGAATCCTTTCCTACAACTATAGGAGGAGGACACCATAATCACCAACATTCTACATAACCACTATGGCCAAGATTCAGATCCTATTAACTTTTTCAACCCCCATAATTGTTCCCTACAAGCTTTGTACCTTGATTGTGGCTTACCTCCATCTACTGTAGCCGAGAAACTCTACCACCAATTTCTACCCCATGAGGTCCAAGCAACTTTGTTAATGGATGTGTCTATGGTAGATGTAACCACCTGAATTTGGTTTGTCGCAACTATGGACCCTATTTTCCCTAAGTGTGATCATACCCTTGATTTATGTCCAAACAACCCTGTTACTGCTTGGCATAATTCTTTAAATCAATTTAATATCCTAGGTGATTTTTATCACTGA
>MU224514.1:2327960-2348901 GCA_018584345.1 Thuja plicata
TTAAATCTCTCATTCTTAGGAGTGTATTGTCACTGAATGGTGCATAATATGAGGGCATGATTATGGCATTTTTCAAACTCTTCCTAGATAGGGAGCAATAAGTCAGTTTTAGTGATTTGTATCTAACATTTGCTTTTTTATGCTATTTTTCACTAATCTAATGACTTATTGAAGTGTTGTGTCGCAGGTAACAGGTGCATCATTTGACATGCGCAGTAGAAATCACTAAATAGTTGGAAGCTTCCCCTAACTATTGCTTGTATAATAATAGAGAACTTACTAACCAACAACATACATCTTTTGATAAATTGTTGAAAATCCATACAACAAATTTTGCCTCAGACTATTCAGATATGAAGGGCTTGGACCCTAAATTATGTACTCATAAGATTTTCTTGAAAGAGGAAAAATCGCCTATTAGGAAATTCCAGAGGCGTATAAACCCTACATTAAGAGAGATAGTCAAAACAAAGTTGAAAAAACTTCTTAATGTTGGTTTCATCTACCCCATTTTTGACAGCCAGTGGGTCTCACCTGTGGTTGTTGATCTAAAAAAAGGAGGAAAGTGGTGAGTATGTGTCGAATATAGGGAGCTTAACAATGCCACCAAGAAGGACCATTTTGCTTTGCCATTTATTGACCAAGTCCTTGATTCCTTAGCAAGGAAGCATTATTTTTCTTTCCTAGATGGATATAGTGGCTACAACCAGATAAGGATCATTCCTGAAGATCAGGATAAAACCACATTCACTTTCCCTTGAGGAACATTTGCTTACTTTGTACTTCCTTTTGGCATCTGTAATGCTCTAACTATATTCCAGCGAGTGGTTATCAATATTTTTGTTGATATCTCACATGATTGCATGGAAATATGCATGGATGACTTCAAAAATTATGGGGAAACATATGAGGAGGCATTGGTCAATTTGGGAAAGGTTCTTACCAAGTGTGAGGATCATAATCTATCCCTCAATGGTGAGAAATGCTTCATGATGGTGTAGGAAGGTGTTGTGTTAGGTCATTACATCTCTGCGAAAGGCATACAGGTGGATCCTGCTAAAATTGAAGTCATCATGAACCTGCCTACACCAACAAAGCATAAGGATGTCCATAGCTTTCTGGGGTATGTTGTTTATTATCGATAGTTTATTAAGGACTTTATAAAACTAGCATGGCCCATGTATTCCTTGCTCACTAAGGATTTAGACTTTTTATGGACAACACCTTGTGAAGAATCCTTCTTGCAGCTAAAGATGGTTCTTACTCAGGAACTAGTTCTTCAAGGGCCTAATTGGGCATTATCGTTCCATATAAACACTAATGCATCTGACCATGATGTAGGTGTTGTCCTAGGACATAAAGAAGGGCCTATAGAGCATGCCATCTACTTCATAAGAAAAAAATTGTAGGGTGCAGAGTTGAACTACACAGTCACAGAGAAAGAACTTCTGGTTGTTATATATGTGTTGAACAAGTTTCGCCACTACATAACTGGTTACCCAATATTTGTGCATATTAATCATGCAACCATCAAGTATTTGGTAAACAAGCCTGCTATCATAGGGATGTTTTCCAGATGTCTCATGTTGCTACAAGAGTTCGACATCATGATAGTGGATAAACCAGGCAAAACAAATGTAGTTAATTTTCTCTCCAGATTACAAAATGTCGATGACCCGCATGTCATCGATGACAACTTTCTAGATGACCACCTATTTTCTATTTCATCTCATACCACCTGGTATGCTGACATCACCAATTATCTGGTTTCTTAAAAGGCACCACCACATTTCTCTCCCAAGGAAAAGAGACTATTAATTAAGAAAACCTTTAATTTTTCTTGGCTAGCCGACTATCTCTTCTACACTGGACCCGATCAGATTGTGAGAAGGTGTATTCGAGAGGATGAGACATATGATATCCTCCATGCCTATCATGATGAACCTTGTGGCAGCCATTTTGCAGAAAAATAGATATCCATGAAGATACTCGCTACTGGCTATTACTGGCCAACTCTCCATAAGGATGTAGCCACTCGCAAGTGTGACCGCTGTCAGGGAATGGGTATGCCAACCAAGTTAGATGAAATTCCTATGTTCCCTCATGTAATAGCCACTCCATTTGATAAATGGGGGTTAGATTTTGTGAGACCAGTTAATCCCCCATTGAATGACAACTCTTACACTTTGGTTTGCACTGACTATGTGACTAAATGGGTGGAAGTGCGGGCTATGAAGCATGCTTGGGATAATAGGGTTGCTTAGTTTTTATAAGAGGAAATATTTACCAAGTATGGTGTTCCATGAGAACTGGTCACAGATCAAGGATCTCAGTTCACTTCTACTCTGATCACTACACTTATGGAAGAGTACAACATTCACCACTCAAAGTCTACTCCATCTCATCCCTAGGAGAATGGTCAGGCAAAGATCACAAATAGAGAGATCGAAGCTATCCTGACCAAGACAGTTCAGTTACACAAGATAGATTGGAGTAGAAGATTATAGGAAGTTGTGTGGGCTTACTGCACAACATGGAAAACACCCACAGGTTTCACACCCTTTGATTTGGTGTATGGAAAGACTATTGTAATGCCTATTAAATTTGAGCATAAAACCTTACGAACAACATTACATCTCAACTTGGATCTTCCTGCAGCTCAAAGAGAAATACTCCTGTAGCTTAACCATTTGGATGAAATGAGAAAAGAAGCCTTATAGAATACAAAGTTAGTTCAACTACAATACAAGAAATGGCATGACTCACATATATAGAATAAATGGTTTATTGCTGGTGATTGTGCACTTTTATATGATTCACGGTTTCAAGATAATCAAGGTAAGCTTACAACTCATTGGCTTGGTCCATATGAGGTTTAAATTTTTTTTGCTAAGGGTGCTGTCCAATTGTCTACAATCGACCCTGTGCATTTCAAGTTATTGGTTAATGGTCACAGACTCTGTCTATACCATAAGCCAGCCACTAAGGCCGAGTTCCTACGACAATTTGAGATTCATCCTTTCGCAGTTGAACCTCTTGCAATTGATGGACCTCCTCCAGCTAAAGACTCTTGTGCAGCTGATGGACCTCCTCCAGCTAAAGACTTTCCTATAACCAATCAGAGTGGATTTTCACTCCGTTCATCTTTTTGACTCTATTCAAAAGCGGTCATAATAAAGTTTTTGTTTCCCACGAAAAATATCTTTTTCCGCAATAAATTTTCCATCACATCATATCCCATCAACCATTTTTTCCATTTTCACTCAAGTGTCACATCATCATTATGCCAATCATTACTTTTTGCTCAACCCACGTCATTCGATCTTTCTAGATTTGGATATTTAAAAGTGATTATACTCAAGGTACGCATTCATTTATTGTTTGATAGATTTTCATTTAATTTGACATTATTATAGGTTATTGTACGCCTCTCCTTGTGATCTGTGGATTCCCAAGCTTTCCAAAGGCGAGGGTCAGTAGCAAAGGTTTCACAAATGATGTAAACCAAATACACAATACTACTAAAATGAATAAAAATGAAACGTAATCAATAAAATGTACAAGCAAGAGAAAGGAAAACAAATATTTGCAAACCCCACGATGCTTGAAGCTTCTATTATTTCTCTCTACTCCTTTCGAAACATTGTTATTGATGCTCAGTATTGGCGGGGCAACGTCTATGACTTGAGAAGTGTCGAGAATTTTGCTAATTGAAATGGATGTGTGATCGCAAGATGGCTTGAATGCTATAACCAAACTAACGGAGTAATGGCACATGAGAGCTTGAAATCTTGGATCCTTCAAATGGTTATGAAGGGTTTATTATATAGGAATTGGTGATGATATAAACGGTTGAGATCAATCCCAGAGATAGGGAGATGAATGGTTGAGATTAAAAGGAATTGGAGAAGTCATCAATAAACTCCACCCCTTCATTTGGTAAAGAGGAGATAGAGTTTGGTTGACTGAAGAGCTAATGGTGAGTTACCTTTTTGAACTGGAGAGGTGGGTGAAGTTACCCATGTTGACTAGAGAGGTGGGTGAAGTAACCCACGTGATCTGATTGGAGTTATCTCTTTGAAGATAAATGAATATTTAATTCATTTATTTAATAATTGTTTTCAACATGTGAGATAATTGAATTCTTTTTTATTAAGATTTTCTTTATTTGATGAAATTAAATTAATTTAATTGGAAGAATTTAATTAGTAAGTTTAAATATTTGAATTTAAACTATAGGAAATTGAGTTTAATTAATTAATTAATGGTAATTAATCAATTAAAGCTAATTAATTAAATAAAATTAATTATTTAATTAATTTTGAGAATTTGATTAGATGATTTGGGGAATGAATTTAGAGGAAAATAGATGATTAAATAATGATTAAAAAACCATTAATTAATAGATGAAAATTAGTGTTTTTAATGTAAAGTCGCAAGCCTGTCCATTTTAGGGTGTCTACATTTGCCCCTCTTTGATGCGATGTGACTTGTCGCAATGTATCAAAGATTCTTTGATTTTTCTCCAGCTTGCCCCGGCAATAGTAGGTGTATTTATGCCCCCTCAACAAATTTGAGCGAAAAGTCGTGAGACAAGCGTTGATTTGTTGAAACTGCAATTTCTGAAACTGGGTAGCTGGTGGATTTGAAAAATGGTTTAATATGCCCCTGTTATTAACTGTCGAAGTTTCCGGGGACCAGGAAGAAATTTTGGAGCTCCTAGTGAAATTAGGGTTTTCTGGAACCCCTATAAGTAGCGAAGAGAGCCCTTCATTTGGCACATTGCAATCGTGGAGCTCTGATATCTTGGTGAGTTTGTTTTCTGATTTCTGCCTATTTTTCTCCTGTTTTCGAGTGATGGCTGGCCTTCCTGGTGTCACCCACATCTTTGACTGAGTCCAGACCTACCATAGACTAGATGGCTCTAGAGGTCCGGTGATTTTTCTTGCTTTACGTGTCATTAATGCTTGCATTTATTACTTTTAAAAATTGTATTTTTTTAGGAAAATGCCATGTGTGCCGCAATCGGGTGCGGTTTTGCTGCATTTGTGGTTTAAATGCCGCAATTGCTGGTTAAATACCACAATTGATAAGTGTGCCGCACTTGTGTATTTAAAATGCCGCAATTGAAATTTGTGTGTCGCACTTGTTTATGTTTTGCAATCGCTTAAAAGTACCGCATTTGCCTTGCTTTATTACCGCAATTGATTTTTTAGCACTGTTTGCTGATGTCCTTGTCTGTTATCTACTTTTTCTGGCTTTTGTTACTTTCCTCAAAGACTGAAACTGATAATTTTTTGATTTTATTCTATGTGCAGTTCACTGGGCAGATCTTGCGCTGTCGGGAGTCCAGGCCGGCGATTCTCGTGTATAGATTTCAGCTAACCGAGGATGAGAGGTCAGTGCTTCACGATCTTGGTTTGTACTTGCTATGTTATATGCCCAAGATCATGACCAATAGGGGTCTGATCTCTGCTCTTGTAGAGCGATGGCATTCAGAGACTTGCACTTTCTGACTACCCACCGGGGAGTGTACCATTACTTTGGAGGATGTTTATCGCATCCTCCAACTCCCTATCCAGGGTGAGCTTTTGGAGTATTCCACTTGCACTAGTGTTGTTGCATTGACTGAGCTTTTTGGATTGCCCTGGGATCAGCTTGGACTTGCTGGTGACTATGATATTCCATGGTCTAGATTCGGGTTAGGCCTTGATAGACTGTCCACATTGTTGGGCAGTTTGATATGTGGGATTCTATGCCCCGATCGTCGACAGCGTGGTTTTTCTGTCGGGTTT
This sequence comes from Thuja plicata, assembly GCA_018584345.1. Taxonomy (NCBI): domain Eukaryota; kingdom Viridiplantae; phylum Streptophyta; class Pinopsida; order Cupressales; family Cupressaceae; genus Thuja; species Thuja plicata. The sequence goes on from MU224514.1 coordinate 2,333,756, forward strand.
GGTAGTGTCTTGCAGAGTATGGTCCGGGACCATACCATCTTTGCTTGGGGTCCATGCATGTTGGCCCACATGCATTTTCACATGTTGTATGCAGTTTACCTTGATGGTAAGTCGCTCGGCTGCGATGCTACCCTCTTGCAGATCTGGGCATGGGAGCATATTGTCGTATGTCATCCTGTTGGTGCCCATGCTCTTCTAGAAGATAGGCTGTATATATTTATGTATGATAGAGCCATTGTACAGACACATATGGGTGACTTGTCTTATTGGTGGAAGTTATTAGATATGATCCCTTATTTCATATGGAGGCCATATAGAGATTGTCCCGTCTGGGATGGAGAGGACATTCATCTGCCATTCTATCGTCAACAGAGATACTTGATTCGTTGCATGACCGATCATGTTCATATGATAGATTTTCACAACACTGACAGGGTGTTGCGCCAATTTGGGGAGCAGAAAAATGTATCTGAATCATATGCATACTTTTCTTGGAGGTCAAGGGATGATGCTATTTGGGGTATTGTAGTATCACTTGATGATGCTCGCATTAAGTTTTTAGGTTTACTTCCTGTGGCATGGACCTGGCGCTCTACCACTGTAGACCCAGGTTTGTCTTGTTTCTAATTGCTTATGTACTTCCTTTTTGCTCTTTCATTCTTTCTCATATCTCATTTTGATACTTATGTCTTTATCTACTCTGGTACAGATAGTTGAATTTGTCTTTTGCAGGCACTACACCACAGTATGATACCCATTGGTTACAGCATCGGTCGGTTGCACTGACAGATGTCTCACATCCTATTCCTAGGACTATCATGAGGAGGGCTCGATGGGTATGGCATGGTAGGGGAGGCCGTGATAGAGGGAGAGGTGGTGGAAGGGGAGGGAGGGATGGGGGGAGAGNTGGTGGTAGGGGTGGGAGGGATGGTGGGAGAGATGGGGGACGGGGTAGGGGTGATGATGGAGGTGATGATCCTGGTCACGGGGGTGCTGGTGGTGGGGTTAGGACTAGAGGTGGCCAGAGTGGGGGTAGACTAGTGCTCCTAGAGTTGGGTTGGGCACTATTTTGGAGGATGAGGAGGCACCTCAGTTAGTTCGGAGAGTGCACAGGCGGACAGCTATAGTTTTGGCTCCTAGAGAGGAGGATAGAGTGATTATTGAGGACATTGATGTGGATATTGTTGATATAGACGTGGAGGCTCTAGATGAGTAGAGTGCAAAGATAGGTTCCTCTGGGGATAGTGGCAGCACTGGTAGCAGCACACGGGAGAGTTTGGAGAGTGCTGATGATTTTGTGGTTCTTAGGCAGAGAGGAGATGAGGGATTGGGGGACATGACAAAGGAGGGAGACATGGATATTGCTATGGGTGGTATCAATGATGATCCATCAGAGGTGGAGCACCTCACTCAGCAAGTTCAAGACCTTCAGGCTTGACTTTCCTTATATGATGCACGTGCTACTGCTTTAGAGGCTCAGGTTACAGCGATCGACTCTCGAGAGCGACAAGCTCATTCTGAGGTTTGTTCTTTCATTGATAGCGTACAGGATGTTTCGCATAGAGATATTCTGGACAACTATTATAGATCTAGGCAAGATTCTAAGAGAGAGATTGATTATTGGAGACTTCATTATGAGGGTGCAGTTCCTGCAGCGCAGAGGGTGCCTAGCTACATAGCTTCATAGAGATCCAGCAGGGCCCAGCATTCTCAGAGTAGTGGTGTTAGAGCTCCAGGTTCCTCTCATAGGACATATTCTGACATGCCACCCCCTCATCCACCTCCTGGCGAGGGTGGGGGTAGCTCTTGTTGACTATGTATCATGTACCATTTTTGTAGTGATTCCATTGTATACTCTAAGTAGTACCGTTTTTGTATCTCGACATACTGATATTTATTGATATACATGTTGATTACCTTCTTTGATCAGACTTGTGACCCTTCATTGTACTCAGATATTTTGATTTATATGAGATGTAGCTATTGTTTTTGATACGATGTGCAATGGTTTACTTGCTATATGTATGATTCTACATGATTTTGGTGTTTTTAGATGATGAGATGAATATGCAATATGTTTCTATTATGCAGACTCGTATATGGATGATTTACTTTTCCTATGTTACTGACATGTTCATGTAGGATGGTAGATATGAAATGCATGTTTATATGAGATGCTTTAGGATGTATGTGATTTTATGATTTATCATATATGCGACTACCATGTTTTTTTCTTTTTTATTGTACTTTAAATGGCATGAATGCAATCTATTATGCGCAAAATATCTGAGTAATGCATGTGTTAGTTAGAAAGAAGTTAGTTTTGATAGATGTGCTCTGAGATTGATCTAATAGAATGGAATCATAGAAAGGACATTCTTTTTTCATTTTTGGATAGATATGATCTGATAGAAAGGATGAATGTCCCAAGTCGCTGCCCCTGTTTAAAATATTTGTCATCATTGCATTTTTTTTGTATTTTCTGATATTCTGAAAGAGCGTCGAATGATCCAGATCACATACCACCTGGATACCACCATGACCTCTTGATAGCAGAAGGAGTAGAGAGATTGAATAGAAAGAGACCCATAGTGCACCCAAATATTGACCATCTGGGTTCAACTATGTTCCCTGCTTGAAAAGAAAGAGAGCCAAAAGCACCCAGATATAGACCATCTGGATACCACTTGTCCTCTGAAATTAATCTAAAACAAAGAAACATAGATAGAACTCCTATGCACCCAGATTCCATCTAGATAACATTGTGAGCTCTTGATTTCCAAAAGGGAAATCCAAGCAAACAAGATAGAACTCCTACACCCCAAGAGTCCATCTGGATAGCATCATGAGCTCTTGTTTGCAACATAAAGGGAAAGACCATAGAAACCAAGATAGAAATCCAAAGCAAACTCAGAGTCCATCTGAATAGTGTTGCGAGCTCTTGATTCTATAAACCAAAAAAGAAAAATAAAAGGGAAGGAATTTTCAATTATTTCCTAGGGTTAAGCTCAGATTAAGGAACTGCACGACTGTCAAATAAGCGACAGCACCTACCACATTTATCCTAAATCATCATGGCCCTGAAATCAAAGTGAACATTCAATAGACAAAAATAAGGAAAATAAGTCATGATCTATCATAGCTACTCTCCTCACATGGTGGATCCTAGATTAGCATAGGAACATAACCACGAAATATAGACTGACATCTGACTGACTTGACTCACCTAGTCAACTTTTTTGGATGGTTCCTTGATGCAGTTGGATCTCTTGATTGGTTTGACTCTTTGGATAGGCTTGATTGGCTTGATTGCTTTGATCGTGTTGGCAGCTGATTAAGTTGTGTCAGATGTGCCCAATGCTGGTTCACAAAGCTCATGATTGTGACAGTATTGATTGATAGATTTGATTGCTTTGATCATATTGGCAGCTGATCAAGCTATGTCAGATGGACCCAATGTTGGTTCACAAAGATCATGATTGTGACAATTGATAGTCTGGCTTGGTCACTAGCTACTTGTTGGTTGAATTGATAGATTGATAAAGCTATTTCAGATGAGCCCAATGCTAATTCACAAAGCTCATGATTGTGACATTGATTGACTAGGCATGATTTCCCCTTGCTCTCTTGATAGCCGAATTGGTTTTATTGCTTGGGATTTTTCAATTTTTTTTGAATGTTTATGAAGATTGATTTTCTCTTAATTTTTTATCTTTTTAGGATTTTTGATGAGTTTTCCAATTTTTCAGATTTATTAGGACATTTGGAATTGCCCCCTAGTTTGTTGGACCAGTATGTAACCATGGGTAAGTTCTTGGTGCTCAGAGGGGATTATACTTCTGGATATAGCTTGGGTAGTTAGTCTTGCATTTTGAAGTGTGCTCAAGCTTTTGGAGCTCATTGATGGTGAAGCTGGATTTTGAACACTCAGTGCCTGTTTGCCAGGTTTTCACCAAGGTACCTACTCAATAGTGCCTGATTGCCAGGTTTTCATTGAGAGAGCGATTTTGTTTTTCTTTACTTTTTTTCTTTTTTTCTTTTTTTGTTGTCGCTAGGGTGCCTGATTGCCAGGTTTTTACCAAGGTAACTTTTGTATTTTCAGATTGTTTTGGTATTTTCTAGATATGTAGATGGGTACCTTAACCATAGAGACTTTAAGGGTAGAACCTCTTTAGGTGCCTGTTGTTGATGTAGCTGGGGAGCTGATCTCCTTCTGGTGTTGCTAGTATGACTGCCCCACTCTGAGTAGAGTTGACAATAACAAATGGTCCTAGTTAGTTAGGCTCAAACTTACCAGGTTTGACTCGCTCTGCTTGATTCTTCTAATTTTCCATGAGGAAAAGGTCTCCTACCTCAAATGTTTGTGGCTTCACCTTCTTGTGATAGTTCCTTCTAAGGAGATTCTGATAGCCTTGTAAGTGGTCGAAGGCATGCTACCTTCTTTCATCTAGTAACTCTAGTTCACTAAGCCTTGCTACTCTATAGTCTTCATCTAAAACCAGGTTCTTCAATGATATCCTTAGGGATGGGATTTCCACTTCGAGGGGTAATAACACCTCTGATCCATAGACTAGGGAGAAAGGATTTTCTCCTATGGGTATTCTCACACTAGTTCTGTATGCCCATAATGCGAGACTAAGCTGTAAATGCCAGTCTCACCCTAATTCATTCATTGTTTTCTTCAGGATTTTCAAGATTGTTTTGTTGGTAGCTTTGGCTTGGCCATTCCCTTGAGGGAAGTAAAATGAGGAGAACCCTTGTTTGATGTGGAACCATTCACATAGGTCTTCAACATCCTTGTTCTGGAAAGGTGTACCATGATCTGTCAGGATTGTTTGAGGGATCTCGTATCGACAGATAATGTGGTTAAGTATGAACATTGCTATTTGCTTTTCATTTATGTAAGTGAGGGGAATTGATTCCACCCACTTGGTGAAGTACTCCATTGCTACTATGATGTACTTGTGTCTGTTTGCTGAAGAAGGTGTAATTTTTCCCACTAGGTCAAATCCCCACATTGAAAATGGCAATGGTGATGTGATAGGATTTAGTTCCTGGGCCAGTGCATGGATGAGGTCTCCATGAATTTAACACTGTCTACACCTTTGAACATGTTTGTGTGCATCTATCTCTATTTTGGGCCAATAGTATCCCATGCGATCTTCTTAGGTAAGTTGTTGCCACCTTTGTGGGTTCCACAAACTCCTTCATGTACCTTGTACAAAGCTTTATGGGATTCCATGGAAGTGAGACATCGTAGAAGCATTCCATATAGACTTTGTCTATATAAAGTAGTTGAGATGATGGTATACCTAGAGGCTTGGTGGATGAGGGATTTTCTCTGGTTCCTAGACAATTTGGGAGGTAAGACATTGTTTTGGAGATAGTTATAGACATCTTGGAACCATGGGGATTCAGGACCAACAAGGACACACGCTGATTCTGTGATAAATATCTGATGTGATGGCACCAAGAGTTGCTCCACTAGAAACTAGAATTTGGTTTCATTACCTGGCATATAAATCAGTGATGCTATGGTAGCCATCGCATCTGCAGCTTTGTTTTGTGCTCTTAGTACTTTCTCAAAGAGAATGTGAACTTGGTGCGCAATCTTTCCATCTGTGCTCTGTATGGTATGAGCTTCTCATCTTTGGTCATATAATCATTGTTATTTTGACTAATGACCAACTGTGAATCGCCAAAGACTCTAAGGTTCTTGATTCTCCATTGAATTGCTATCTTTAGACCGATGACCAGTGCTTCATATTCTGCTATGTTGTTGGTGCATTGGAAGTTAAGTTTGAAAGACTTTGGAATTGTATCATGATCTGGAGTGATAAGAACTATTCCTGCCCCCACACCATGGTTCGTAGATGATCCATCAAAATAAAGTTGCCATACCTCGATCGTCGGTTGTAGTGTCATGATAGATTTGTTAGGAAATTTAGAGATAATAGGCTGGTGGTCTTGAATTGGTGCCTCTGCTAGTTGATCTATGATCATTTTCCTTTGATGGCCTTTCTTTCTACGTATTCAATGTCAAACTCACTTAAGATCATTACCCACTTTTCCAGTTGTCCAGTGAGTGCTGCTTTGCTTAGGAGGTACTTGAGAGGATCAATATGTGTGACCAATTTCATTTGGTGACTCAACATATAGTGTCTTAGCTTCTGGGAAGCGAAAACAACTATCAGGCATGACTTCTCAATTGGCATATAGTTTAGCTAATATCCAACCAAAGTCCTACTTAGATAGTAGATGACCCTCTCTTTTCCTGTGTCATCATGTTGTGCCAAGAGTACACCTAACACTAATTTCATCGCTGAGATATATAGAAGCAATGGCCTACCTTGTACTGGTGGTACCAATATAGGAGACTTAAGAAGGTAGTCTTTGAATATCTGAAATGACTGTTCGCATTGCTCTATCCATATGAATTTGATGTCTTTATGCAATAGATGTTGGAATGGGTGGCACTTATCTGCTAGTTGAGCGATGAAGCGTCTGATTGATTGGAGCCTTCCTTATAACCCTCTTAGTTGTCTCAGGTTCGATGGTGGAGGCATGTCGAATATGGCTTTAAACTTTGCTAGATCCACTTTGATTCCTCTGTGGGATACTATGAACCCCAACAATTTTCTTGTTGTGACACTGAATGCACACTTTTTTGGGTTTAGAATGACTTTGAATTCCTGCATTCTATCAAAGATGGGTCCCAAAACCTGTAGATGATCCTTTCGAAGTATTGACTTGGATAGTATGTCATCCACATAGTCTTCCATTGTCTTGTGGATGAGATCATGAAATATAGTTGTCATAGCCCTTTGATATGTCGCTCTGGCATTCTTTAGACCAAATGGCATGACATTCCAACAATATGTTCCCCAAGGACATGTGAAAGCTATTTTGTGTTGGTCCTCTAGCCCGATCCTTATTTGATTGTAACCTGAAAAGCCATCCATGAGTGATAGCAATTGATGTCCAGTAGTTAGGTCTACTATCATATCAATGTTTGGTAAAGGGAAGTCATCCTTGGGACATGCTATGTTGAGATCCCTGAAGTCTGTGCAGATTTGTATCTAACCACTGTGCTTTGTAACTGGTACCAAATTAGATATCCAGTCCGCATATGGTATAGGTCTGATGAATTTAGCATCCAGGAGCTTTTTCAGTTCTTCCTTGGCTAGCAATGCAATGTGGGGATGCATCTTTCTCAGCTTCTGCTTGACAGGTTTGGTGTTGGGTAGCAATGGGAGATGGTGTAGCACTAGCTTTGGATCTAACCTTGGCATATCTGAGTAGGACCATGCGAAATTGATCATTCTTGCCTTGAAGAAATTGATGAATTGTTCTCTCTCCTCAGGGGTGAGTGATTTCGCCAAGTATATGTTCCTTGGGTTCTTGTCATCTCCCAAGTTGACTTCCTCTGTCTCTTCTACTAATAATGTTGATTTCTCCTCTATTAACGGGAGGAGTTCCTTCTTTCCATCTACTAGCGCATCAATGAGGTTTTCGCTAGAAGATACATTTTCTTTTAGCTTTTTACCTTTCTTTTGTTCTTTTTTCTTTTGTGGACTAGAAAGAGGAGCTTCCTCCCTGAAGTATGCTGCTCTGTCTAGGTTAATGGAGAATCCTGCCTTGTGATCTCCTGATGGAATTCCTTCCCTCAGTCCCATGAAATGAGCTATCACCTCATCATTCTTAAAGACATCTAGATCAGGTGGTCCTTGTTGATCTCTCTCTATAATCTCAGGGTGTACAAGATAGACACTTTCATGACTATTTGGCTCTGGTTAACTAAAAGGGACTGCTGATATGGTGCCTACAAAATTGGACTGTGATGTGGACACACCACTTAAGGTTTGATAGATGACATGTTTGTCTATACAGGGTTATTTGGTAATGGTGAGTTGGTCAAATAGGTCTATTAGATTTATGATAATGTCTTCCCGAGGGGAGTAATATGGGATTGATGGTTTAGAGTCATGAAGGGATCTCCACTCATACTCGTGGGAGTCAGTCTCAATAGAACTCTCATCCAATGTCTCACTTCCTTGGTTATCATTGATTTCTATGTGTAGGTTTATTAGGGATTGTGTGGTTCCCCCTTCGGTGGGAAACAACTGTGCTAATATGTTGCTTATTAAGACATGCTCTGAGTTGTGCCCCTGGTGCATCTCAGCTATTTGCTCTTGATTAACTTGAATATCTTAGATTACAGGACTGGTGCTTTGTTGTCCATAGCCCAACCCTCTTGTGTTTCTCTAGGTTGGTGGGAGAGGCAATTCATATATGCCTTGTTGTCTTTCCCCCAGCCCAGTTGTACCATCAAACCCAAATATTTGTATCATTATGTAGCCATTACCATAGTTTGACAAGGGTAGTGGTGGTCGGATTGTCTCAGGGGAATCTTGGTATAATCAGGTATTGATTTTTTGTTGAAAAGGATTTTCTTCTGCTATGTCTCCTCATCGGACAAACGTTGTGGGTGGACATCTGAATAGAATAGGCTGCAGAGTTTCTGTTGCAATAACAGGTTGTGGCATACCATGAGTTCTTGGGTTTTGAGGCATGTGCGTGATGGTAAAAGCCTCTTCATATTTGTATTCACCATAGCCCTTGTCTGTGATGGATATATTTCATGCTTTCTATGTGATATCTTTAAGATTTGAATCTGAAGAGGAGGGAATACTTGCATCTTGGTTAATGACTATCTTTCTTGTTGCCTATGTGACATCCTTTGGATTCAAATCTAAAGAGGATGGGATGCTTGCATCTTGGTTTGATGGTACCTGGTTATCAGTGTTGATTTGGACCGCATTACAATATTGGAAGGGATTGGGATCTCCCTCTATGATGATTTCCTCTCCCTGGTGTGGGAACTTGATGCATTGATGGTATGTCAAAGGTACAGCTTGCATTTCATGTATCCAAGGTCTCTCTAGTAGCATGTTGTATCCCAACTCAAGGTCTAAGATTAGGAAGGGAGTTTTTTTTACCATAGGACCAATACGAATAGGTAGAATGATAATACCCTTAGAGGACCTTTCCTCTTCATCATAAGCTCTGATATTTATCCTCCTTGTAACATCAATGCTTGATATTGAATAGCCTAGTTTCTTTATTAACTTTAGAGTACAAATGTTTAACCTAGCTCCACCATCAACAAGGACCCTACGGATAGCGCTTTTGTGGACTTGGACAAGTAAGTGCAGAGGATCATTATACAAGGGTTTATGCAGCGGTACATCATGGTCTATGAATATGGCATGTTTGATAGCTGCTATATGGTTGACCATCATTTGGAAGCTCTCAGGTGTTATGTCCCTTGGGACAACTGCATTTTGAAGGGCTTGGTCAAGTGCTAGTTTACGTTGTGAAGATATGTGCAATAGGTCAAACATAGAGAGCTAGGCAGGTGTGCGCTTTAGTTGGTCCACTATGCTTGTTTGTGGATCTGAGTTTGCTATAGGATTGGCCAATGTAGTAGTTGAAAATGGTACTCCTTGCAAGATGAATCTGGTGTGACACATTGTTACAGCACAATTGTTACCTTGGTCTTTGATAGTGATTGTAGCCACATGGCTATCTGAAGGATTGGGGCAATTGATAACATTATCATTGTTGGCATATGTATAGTTAACTTGTTTTGTTTGTCCACCATACCCAGAGGCTTTTCCCTTGTTGTGATCACGAAAGGTATCATTGAAAATAGTATGATTAGTTGTGCCTTTGGTTTGGGTATTCATCACATCGATGACCTCTGTGTCAATCAAATCCTGGATAGCATATTTCAATCGGTAACAGTTAGCCGTTTTGTGCCCTTTCACCCGATGAAACTCACAGAAATCTTTGTCATTATACCACCTTGGTTTTTTTTCATCTTGTTCAAAGTCCCTGATTTATAGGAGAGTGATAGTGTTTGATTGTATCAACTTGTGTAAAGCTGATTCTATCGGCTCTCCTAATGGTGTGAAATCTCGTTGCTAGAATTGAAACCATGGTTTTGCATTGATTCTGTTGTTGACTATTTGACATAGCGGCTGCTTGTATAGGGGGAGGTTGGTTTTGGGTGTATGCTTGTTGAGCGGGCCCTGTGGGTTTTTGGTTTTCCATAGGTGCACCTTGCAATGAGACCTTGGGTTGTGCGTAGTTGACTATCTTCACATCAATGACACCATCGCTAGTGACATTTTTTTTTGTTCCACCACTTAGCTTTTTCCATTGCGTTCTTATTCATATTTGTTTGTGTGGGATCTGCAAGGATTCCTTGTTTGAATAAGTTCCGCTCACAACGAACTCCTCTTTCGATGAGTTGTGTAAAGTTTGGAGTTAACTGTAACTCTGTTGTGAATGACATGTCTGGAATCAGATTGTCAATGAACATGACTATTAAGTCTTGTTCGGGCACATCATATGTTATGTGGTTTGCTGTATTCCTCCATCTCTCTAGGAATTTCACAAAAGACTCTCCATCCTTCTGTTTAATGTCGCAAAGGTCCTTGATACTGACCTTGCGCTCAATGTTATGATGGAAGTGAGCTATGAACTTTTCAGCCAATTCTCCCCAAGACTGAATGCCATGAGGTAGATGTGAGAACTATTCCATTGCTAGTCTAGCCAAACTTTGTGGGAACAGTCGCATTAGATATGTCTCATCATGAGAGACTTCGACGCAACTAGCAAAAAACTCTTAGATATGTTCAATAGGGTTGTTACTGCCCCCTATATTTGTCAAATTTTGGTACTGAGAAGTGATTTGGGAACGGAGACATGTGAAGAGAATGGTCAAAGGGGTATGGGTATAAATCCTCTGCGGTATAGGATTTAGTTTGCCCCTGATTTTTAATATCCATCATTTGGGTTTGAAGGGTTTGCATTTATTACAATAACATGTATGTTTGATATTGAGGCTGGTGTGTGTGGACATTCCTTTGTGATGTGATGGGTATGAGGCTGCGCATCTGTGTCCCTTGAGTAGGAACATAGGATTTCATCCTAGGGACTTGATATTGATTCCCCACCGAGTGATTTGTAACTAGAGGGACATGAGTAACCCATGGTGGGTTTTGATTTGTTTTCTGTTGTGATTGAAACTAGGGTTGATACTGCTGGGGTTGGTATTGTTGCTGCTGAGGTTGGGTTTGAAACTAGGGTCGATGTTGCTGAGGTTGGATTTGAGGCAACTGAAGCTGGGGCTGCTGTTGTGGGGGTTGAAACTAAGGAAACTGAAGCTGGGGTTGTTGTTGTGGGGGTTGAAACTGAGGCAACTAAAGCTGGGGTTGTTGTTGCGGGGGTTGGAACTGAGGCAACTGAAGCTGGGGTTGTTGTTGCGGAGGTTGAATTGGTGTCAGAATGTGAAAAGGTGTAGCCTTGGGTAGGCCTTGACTGTAAGTCATTCCTGCAGAGATGGATCCCTATGGGCATGAGGTGTTGATCCCAAGACTAGTGTGAATTGACTATAGCAGTGACATAGTTTCATAACAGTTGGTTTTTGGTGGGATTGAAGGCATAACATGAGAGCTTGACTGTCCTGGCCATGAGACCAAAGGTGGGGGCATACTAGTGACCATGGGTGCACTTAGTTGCGAGCCTGTCATGCCTTGAGTAGATGATGTGATGGCCTAGGTCGGGTCATTGGTTTGATTGGATATAGTCTGTGTCAATGTGGGTAAAACCAATGGTGGAAAGATTGGAGATACAATGGGTAGTATCTGAGGAGGCTGAGTAGTGTTTTGACCTGTGAGAGGGTTTTCGGGCCATATAGTTGATACACTGAATTCAGTGGGGAGTTTGAATCCCTTCTTTATTAGCATGGCCAAGTAACATCTAGGGTTCCTCTACAATAGCGTCAACTACTTTGGTGAGGTAAGCATCTTTTTCCACATCTTCAAGTTCTTCTTCTGTGATATAAAGTTGCCCCACGGGGCTGTTCAATAAATAGAGCAGAACCTGTGTTCTTGAAGGGATCATTCTCTTGCTCTATTTCCCAAGCGGGGAAATGGTTGATATATGACTCATCAGGTTGAGTTCTAGCCTTGGACCTTGTGTAAGGTCCTCCATGAGGTGTTTGAGACATAGTGCGGTCCAGGTTTTGTAACTAAAATAAGTGATATAAAGCAAACAAAGAAGAAGATCCTTTCTGAGGAAGTCCAAGTTATGTTTTGGACAAGGGTAATTCTAAGGATAGATTTTGATATAACTTGATCTCAAAGTGGTGATGATAAAAAAACATAAGATTTGCTTTGGACAAAGTCAGTTTGATAAAGATGATGATGTTTGATATGATGAGATCAAGGTATTTCGAGTCTGAGCTTTCGAATTAACAATGTTATTGACAATAATCATGCTTTACAGAGAAAGGGTAATCTTTTAATGTTTAGAGATTCACACAATGTTCTTCACATTTTGCTGGGATAGACACTAGTTTTGGACACCAAATAAAGAATTCTTTCAAGGTTTTAGGTCAAAATAGGAATATAGTATATCTGGTCAATTACGGTACAATTTCACCAATTGCAGTAAAATAACTACTCGATTATGGTAGTTTATCACCGATTGTGGTAATAAACACGACGATTGTGGCTATAAACAAGTCAACTGCAGAAAACTTCCTTCAATTGTGGCACAATGCGGGCAATTGTGGTAAATGAGGAACAATCTAAAAAAGACTAGAGGATAAGTATCACTGCTTGATAATTTTGAAATTTTTTGGAACAATGCTTCTGATTTGCAAGACAGTTGATGTTGAAAACCCTAGAATTTAACACTTTTGACTCATTTTGACAGTTTGGATGTTTTGTTTTGCATTTTCAGAAACTGATCAAAGGAGCAAGAACAATAGACACTGTGTTTTGAGAAATGAAGACTGAAATTGTGTATGTTCTTCAACTTTTTCAAGTTGTAAGGTTATTACGAGGTCTCAACAATGAACAATCAGATTAATCTAGGTTAATGGCTTCAGAATACAATGTTATAGGCCCAATGCTTGAATGTCTGTTAGCTCACACAACAATTGTCACGCTACTAGGACACGAAGGTCCATGACGTAGGTGCCCGTGTTTTTTCCATTTCCAGGTATTGTTGTTGTGAAGTGAAGATCTCTTTCACTACACAAATACCGTGGGACACATGTGTTGGGAATCTTGGGGGGAAATTTTGTAACCCCTTGCACTATAATAAGGTATCTGTTCAGAGGTAAAAATGGGTTGGCCTCTAATTAACCAAGGTTGTAGTAAGGGTCTTTGGCATCTCTCTAATCAGTTTGTACATGTGTGACTCACTTAAGAGCCTATTTGACCATGCTGGCTCCTTAGGGATATTCACCCGATCTAGACTATTATCAACACGCCTCGCCCGCGCTTGGCTAGATAAGATGAAACTTTGGTTCGCACCTTGTTTATATACCGATCGGAGGGATTACCGGTTTAAGGTCGTCCTCTGAGGAAGAAGCACATTCCCCGAACATGCCTTTCTAAAAAATGTAAAGGTTTGTAATCTAACAGTTTGTGCAAGTGCACCCAAAACTCAAGACACAAGGTAAATCGATTAAGCTCCAAATTTTAAAGTTTGAACTAAGCTACACCAGCATACAAGCACCAATGTTCAATTTTAAGCCCAAAAGTAGGTGTTGATTGCTTGTTCAATTTTAATGCACCAAATTGAGAGATTTTTTGCCTTTGTTCAGTTTTAATCCTCATGTCAATTTTAAGCCCAAATCCAAAATATGAGATGTGATATGTTTTGCAAGCACTGTTCTTTTTAAACCCAAATTAACAAATGAATTCCTTTTAGTTTGCTTTGTTTAAACAGGTTAGTACCAAAAAGGATTATTTGCAAAAAATGAGAGTATATGAAACTTTGAAATAATGAATGATGCTTACCAAGAATTACCCTTCTCTGTCCTCAGTGATTTGATCCAATCCTACACAGAAACTGAAAAAAATTCAAATTAGAAACAGATAGACAGAAGATTTGGATCTGATATTGCAATATTTCTACAATTGCAGCAAACTTTTGGCAACTACGGTAAATTTATGTTGATTGCAGTAAAGCACTGGAAACTGTGGCAAAATGTTGTCAATTGCAGCATGGATTGGGCAGCTATGGTAAAATTCATTCAATTGCAGCATGGATCAGACAATTATGGCAAAGTACTTGAAGAAAGAAGATAAAAATAGACAGAATAATACTGTGAAAGCCTACAATCAATTGCGGTATTAAATCAATCGATTGCGGCACAGTTTCATCGATTGCGGTATAATACCAACAATTGTGAAATACTACAAATGTCGAAGAAAAAGTCAGATTTTTAAATTTACAACCGTACGGCCGTGGTTGATCAATCTGGTTCTTCATTTGCAATAGATATTTGGGTTGTTTGATTCACATCGATTTCACCAAAATGTACGCCTCTCCTTCTCGTGATCCATGGATTCCCAAGTTTTCCAAAGGCGAGGGTCAGTAGCAAAGGTTTCACAATTGATACAAACAAAATACACAATACTACTAAAACGAATAACAATGAAATGTAATCAATAAAATGTACAAGCAAGAGAAAGGAAAACAAATAAATGCAAACCCCACGATGCTTGAAGCTTCTATTGTCTCTCTCTACTCCTTCTGAAATGTTGTTCTTGATGCTCAGTATTGGCGGGGCAGCGTCTATGACTTGAGAAGTGTCAAGAATTTTGCTAATTGAAATGGGTGTGTGATCGCAAGATGGCTTGAATGCTAGAACCAAACTGATGGACTAATGGCGCACGAGAGCTTGAAATCCTGGATCCTTCAAACGGTTATGAAGGGTTTATTATATAGGAATTGGTGATTATATGAATGGTTGAGATCAATCCCAGAGATAGGGAGATGAACGGTTGAGATTAAAAGGAACTGGAGAAGCCATCAGTAAACTCCACGTCTTCATTTGGTAAAGAGGAGATAGAGATTGGTTGACTGAAGAGCTAATGGTGAGTTACCTTTTTGAACTGGAGAGGTGGGTGAAGTTACCCATGTGGACTAGAGAGGTGGGTGAAGTAACCCATGTGATCTGATTGGAGTTATCTCTTTGAAGATAAATGAATATTTAATTCATTTATTTAATAATTATTTTCAACATGTGAGATAATTGAATTCTTTTTGATTAAGAA
>MU224514.1:2348951-2363041 GCA_018584345.1 Thuja plicata
TCATTTATTTAATAATTATTTTCAACATGTGAGATAATTGAATTCTTTTTGATTAAGAATTGCTTTATTTGATGAAATTAAATTAATTTAATTGGAAGAATTTAATTAGTAAGTTTAAATATTTGAATTTAAACTATAGGAAATTGAGTTTAATTAATTAATTAATGGTAATTAATCAATTAAAGCTAATTAATTAAATAAAATTAATTATTTAATTAATTTTGAGAATTTGATTAGATGATTTGGGGAATGAATTTAGAGGAAAATAGATGATTAATTAATGATTAAAAAACCATTAATTAATAGATGAAAATTAGTGTTTTTAATGTAAAGTCGCAAGCCTGTCCATTTTAGGGTGTCTACAGTTACGTTGTAATTAATTTAGTAATTCATCGGAGTATTGTTGTACTTTATAACCAAGCATGTGTGGACACCTGTCACCTTTTTCATAGGGGGTAGTCTGTTAAGTTGTGTTTTGCAATAATGACCCTCGCTTAAGTTATGATGCATAGTAATTTCAATTAAATTGATGTGACAACCCAAAGCATACAAAATTCTTTGATAAGCCTTTTGTTTTCAAAAACCCAACTCACATTCCCAGCTCTATTTTTTCAAATTTCCTCCGCCATAATATCCAGAAAACCAAACTGAGAGATCGTCGGTTTTTATCTCACCCGAAGTTAGGCGGAATACAGGGTAAGTAACATTAAGGATACATAGGGCAAAATTGTGGAAGGAAATTGGAAGTTGTAGTGATTTGTACTTTTCTTTGGGATACAAAATTTATTTGTAAAAGAATGGGTGGGAAACCCATACACCATGAACCAGGGGATCATTCATCCCTGTTGCAAGACCAGGCCAGTGCCAATGTCTTTAACCGTGTAGGTTGGCTTACATACTTCATCAAGCTATGTGGTTATGACGAGGCCATAACCCTGGAATTATTGCGCACTTATAGAAATGGGGTTGCCTATGTAAAAGGGTTAAGAGTGGAGGCTTCAGAGGAACTAATTGAAAAAGTCTCTTGACTTCCCACCACATGTGAAGCCTTTCCACATGAGCATGATGCACGTGCAGCCAGAGCTAAGTTTTCTTTGCCCATAGACACTGAACTGGAATCTAGCAAATAGGGGACTAGAAGAACATATCTTCCAGAGGATTACTCTAAGCTAAAAATCCATATTATAAGGTAAATTACTTGTGAAGGATGATTTTATTACTTGTATGGCACACATTTTGAGTTGTTGATTCATTTGGGGCATGATCGCCTTGTAAATGTGCCCAATTTTCTATACTCTTTGTTAAATTAGAGTTATGAGGAAGTTAGAAAGGGGAAGCTGAAAGCGGCTACCCACCATGGGTTGATAAAAATCTTGGTGGAAAGATCTTTATAGGATATCTCTCCTATGACCTGGGACAATTTTATGACCACACCCCATGTACAATTAGGAGGAGAAGGGTCACAACATGTAATTCAAGAAGCACAGGGAAATGTCCCTGATGAGGCCATACCTGACAATGATGAAACTATTATTCCAGAGAAGTTGCATGAAATACCTTCTCCTTCGGGAGCTGAAATAGAACAAATGGCCTTCGATAATCCAATCCCTAGCCAAGGGGGTGGTGAAACTGAGGGTTCTATAGATTTGCAGACTCCAAAAGTAAAATAGAGTGCCTGGAGGAAAGAGAAGGGCAAGGAAAAAATAGTTGAAGATGCAGGGGAAGAAACCCTTATTTTACCTTAAAACCCTATTTCTCTTGCAGCAATTTGTATAAGAAAGCAAAGGACATCACAAAAGCACCCTGCAACATCTATTGATACTCCTCCATGATGAAGTGTTTGTTTGAGCACACAACAAGTACACAAAATGGACTCACCTGAAATGACTAGTTCATCTCATGATAATCCAATTAAGGAGTCTTTGGAGGAACAAACACAAGAAGGGAGCCCATGTGCAGAGTGTCCAGATATGATGGAAATAGATCCTGTAGCCAAGAAAATGGACACGTAAGTAGAGAATACAGAAACAACATGCATGGAAATAGAACACACCGAAGCAGCCAATATACCTTTTTCTCAGCAAGAATATGTTCAAGGGAATAATGCCCTAGTTACAACCCCTAATGAGCTAATAGTTAATGAACCAGAATCAGTCACAGCAGCAACAGAGCAGGTCACTCCAATAAGAAAGAACTAGGTAACACTCCAATCCATCTACATTGACTACTTTACACAAATGCAATATGAAAAGTCAATGTGGGAATTGGAAAGGGATAAATTAAAAAGGGAAATGGGAAGGAAACAATAGGAAGTAAAAATTTTTCAAGGCAAGTTAGATTCAGTCACAGACTTAATTCTATAACTAATAGACAATAGACCACCTCCTAGGGTATATGCACTGTGTTTAAAGGAGCAAATTCTAATGTTTAAATTAATGAGGGTTCTTACAGATTTTCACACAAGCATAGACTCACCACAGGAATTTGTGGCCACATATAAAGAATCATTGGATTGCATTAGGAATTTATTATGTGAACTCTACTTGCACAATTATGTTGTTCCCTTCGATACAAATTGGAACCCCTTGTTGTTTGTTGGTGACATTCACCTATCTGCTCTATTTTCTTGGTCCAGAAATGAGATAAACTATGGGGAAGAATTAAGTAAATATATGGGAATTGAAAAAATTGTTACACTCCCCTTGCGACTAGAAAGTGATACTCCCCACAAATTATACTATCATTGGATGGAAATAGTTTATGGATTGCAGGACCCTACCCATAGGAAAAGGATTCTGGGAAACCATGAAGAAGTATTTGTAGCATTTGACAAACTCTCATTAGTAGAGGGAAACATAACAACAGAAGGATTGAGATAGAGGTGGGACAGGTTAACACTGGCACTAAAGAAGGCTGAGCCTCACAACCTAATCAACCTACAATATGTGATGCAAAGAGTCCAGTTGTACATATTCCTAGGAAGGAAACCTCAACCTGAGAGGTGGCTCACTCTTTCCTTTCAACCTCCTCTTCTCTTGTGGCCACTATACAACTCTATAGACATTGAGGTAGATGAACAATTTGAGATGAGTTGACAAATCAAGATGGAGTGCACAAATGGATACTAATGGCATGCGGGATCCTCCATGAGTGGTGAGACTCAGGAAAGAGATCTTCGGGTACTTGTAAAGATCTAAAATGTTTCAATGCCTAAGGGTCGACTCTAGTCTTCATAGGGGCAAATAGTCTTTTGAAAGAGTTGGGCTATTCTGAAAAAGTCATAGATACCAGGAAAAGGATCACCATCAAAGCCTATGATGAGGCAAAAAGAAGTTCCAAGGGGTTGGTCTTCCTTCCTGTTAGGATTGGCCCTGTTGAAAAATATATTTTATTTCAAATAGTTGATGTTGGCCCCCTTGCATATAATATCTTACTTGGTAGACTGTGGATTCATGATATGAAAGTGGTGTCGTCTACCTATCATCGGTGTGTTAAGTTCCCTTACAATGGAATAGAGATTTGTATACCTAGGGATAACCCTTTATCTGTTAAGTCAATTTTAGCAAGAACTCATGTTCCCCTCAATAGAGAAGCAGAAGACTTCAATGTGACCTTAGCTGATTGTAAAGACAAGCTTAAGTCAGTAGACCTTAGTATGGGGGGTATCAACTCAACTCCCTCACAACATTACCAATTTCACCTCACTCTTATGGTAAGCCTTCACAAGAAAAGAGACCTTCCTCTTTAGTTGTGACTTTATTTAGCATGTTTGTAGAGTCCTCAGTGCCTATTCAAGATGAGAAAGAAGAGATGTTTGTTACAAACTCAATTTATAGAGAAGAGAAATACATGCACAATGACAACTTCTCTCCCTCTCCTAAGGCTTACGAATGAGGGTATACTTTTGTCAAACATATGGGCTATCCTGGACATGGACCTCTTAATCACATATTGGATGCTAGATCCAAACCTCTTGATCATGCTCTTTTTTGCAACAAATCTAAGAAGCCAGTTGGCCTAGGCTTTGCGAATCACAACAAGCACACTACTCCTATCCTTGATAAGTCAAATAGTGAAGATGAACCAGAATACATATCTAGTTTGACAAATCAGTAATACATGTGTGAAGATTGGGTCCCTTCCACTAAACTCCTCTAGGGAGATTCAGACATTTCGGTCACTCATGCGTCAGTTGTAACTTTAGAACAAGAATCAGATGTAGAAGATCATTTCAAAGAATGTCAACCAAAGAATCTTATCCATTTAATGGAAAGATAAGGTGCTAATATTGATGACACTAGACCTTCCACATCAAGATGTCCCAAACCTTCATGGTGTAAACATCCTAGTCGCAGTTCATACACAAGTTCATATGAGTATGAATGGGACTCCTGCTTAGAGCCTTCCACAGTTGACATGGATGTTGATGTCATCCACACTTATAGTTCTCAACCTAAGGTAGATGATGAGTCATGTGTAGGATTAGAGGATTTGAACCCACTTGTTGCCTTAGTGGATGATTCTTCACTTGTTATGACAAATACTAATTTGGGTAGCTTAGAAGGATACTTGATGGACTCTGACTCTTCAGTCACCAGTAATAATATCATTCAAATTTATAACCTTGAACCATTTGTTGACTTTCCTCTTGTTCATACTGACGTCATTGATTAGTCCCAACACTATCAAGAACCTAAGCTCTTAACATTTCAAAATGATTATGAGATAGCATGTTACCTAAATGTCATTGAACCTGTAGTCTCTTCCACCAGTGAACCAGCTACCAGCATGACAGAGCCAGACATCAAGTACCTTAGTCACAAGATAAAAAGAAAATAAAATCAAAAGAATAGGATTTCTGATGGCGAAAACCACTGTGTGGCGGTGTCAAAACCTCTCTGAGGTGGCTAATGATGAGGTACTTGATCATCTCCCTAGCTAATTTCAAGATAGATCTTCAGTGCTTATTGAACCAACACAAGCAGTCAATTTGGGTACAGATGAGGCTCCATAGATAGTACACTTGGCTGAGTCTTTGTCACCATAAGAAAAAGAATCCTACACTAAGTTCTTACAGATAAAGAAGATCAACTTTGCATGGGCTTATTTAGATATGCCAAGGTTGGACATTAATCTTATCATGCATCACTTGTCCATAGGTCCGGGTGTTAAACCAGTTAAACAAAAATTGAGAATGATGCATCCTCACATAGCTCTCCTAGTCAAAGCAGAATTAGAGAAAATCCTTGGTGCAGGATTCATAAGAGTTATTTTCTATGTTGAATGAATATCAAACATTGTACCAGTTTCCAAACATGACAAACCCATTCGATTTTGCACAGATTTTAGAGATGTCAATAAAGCATGCCCAAAGGATGACTTTCCACTTCCCAATATAGACATGATAGTGGATATGATTGTGGGTTATGAGATATATTCCTTAATGGATGGTTTTTTTGGGTACAATCAAATTAAGATAGCTCCTGAAGATCAAGAAAAGACTGCATTCACTTGTGCATGGGGTACCTATTGTTGGAACGTTATGCCTTTTGGATTAAAAAATTCAAGAGCCACCTATCAACGAGCTATGATAACCATTTTTCATGACATGATGCATAAAAACATGGAATATTGTGTGGATGACACCTTGGCCAAATCTAAGAAGAGAAACACACACTTAGATGATTTAGAAGGCATTCTAGATTACATGGAACAATTTCAACTAAGATTAAATCCTAAAAAGTGTGCATTTTGCGTTACCTCTGGCAAACTACTTGGATTCATCATTTCAGCAAGAGGAATAGAGGTAGACCCTGAAAAAGTCCAAGCAATAATAGCTATGCCACCTCCTAGAAACATTAGTCAAATGAGGAGTCTTCAAGCTATAAGGAGATTTATTTCACAATTGGCAGATAAAGCTCAACCTTTCAACAAGAACTTACACAAGGGAGTCAAATGTGTTTGGAATGAGGATTGTCAAAAGAGCATAGATCAAATCAAGACATACTTGGCAAATCCTCCTATTGTAATGCCTCATATCCCAGGTAAACTACTTATTCTATACATTTCAGTGACAAAATCTTCCTTGGGGGCATTACTAGCTTAACTTGATGAACATGAGAAAGAAAGAGCAATATACTACATTAGTTGCACTCTTGTTTCATATGAGGTTAACTACACCATAATTGAGAAAGCTTGCCTTGTAGTTGTGTTTGCTTCCCAAAAGTTGTGACATTACATGCTTGAGCACACTATACACCTCATAGAAAAAATAGATCCACTCAAGTATTTGCTAGGTAAGGCTGCCCTCACAGGTAGACTTGCTAAATGGATGATGATACTTTCAGAATTTGACACAGAGTACATTGAGCATAAAGAAATCAAAGGACAAGCCATAACAGATCAATTGGTTGATTTCCCATTGCAAGATATTGCACCTATTCAATTTGACTTCCCACATGAGCACCTCAGGTATATGACTGAAAGAACATGGAAGATTTTCTTTGATGGATCCTTTATGCAAAACAGTTCAGGAATCGGTGTGTTGGTTGTTTCTCCTCATGGGTACATGATTCCTAAGTCTTACAAGTTATTGTTCCCATGTACAAACAACATTGCTGAGTATGAAGCTTTAACAAATGGACTTAAGATTGCCATAGAATGGAGAATCACAGAGTTACACATCTATGGGGATTTATAGCTAATAATCAACCAAGTTAATGATGAATATTAAATATAAAAAAGAGAGAAATGGGTACCTTACAAGAAAATGGTTGATTCCTTGAAATGGTACTTCACATTCATCACATTTCAGCAAATCCCTAGAGCAAAGAACAAAGCAGTTGATGCTATGGATACATTTTCTTCACTCCTTCAGTTAGAGCAACATTAATCCAGATTTAAATTCATGGTGGAAGAGCTACATCACCCTATCTATAACTCCCAAGAAATTCATGTCATTTGTACCCTTGATGGTCGTGAGTCATCCCATTATGGTTCCATTTACTCATACCTTTGTGATGGCATTATACATGAAACCTTTAATCGATCTGAATGTAGAAACCTTTCCTGAAACACCTCTCGCCATTCCCTTATCTATGGTGATTTGTATAGGAGGGGTCTAGATGGAACGTAGAATTGTCACCCTAACTCAGGCATTAGGGCTACATGAAAATTCCATCCTCACAATGGAAACCTCCTCTAGCTGTAGGTAGACTATGTCTGAGAAGGAGTCTCTGGATTCTAGGCCGGTTCCTATCTGATTTGGGATATCACCTCCTGATTTGTAACTTAGTAGGGAAAGGGAAAAAAGAAACTTCAAAACTGGAAATAGATAGGGGTGATGCACCAAGAATGGATTCATACTTTTCAAAAACATGAAACTTCAATGCTGACTTACAAATGAAGATCTTAACACCCTGAATCTGTGCTCAACATATAGGTTAATAGATGCATGCTATTAGGGTTTTACCACAAATAGCTTGGATAATTAACAAACGTACATTTCTCATACAAGGCCTTAGAGAAATTGATTATCTTGAGAAGGAACATAAATCTACTCACTTCCTTTAGATAATAAATGATTTGACACTTGTTAGAAAAAGATGAAAATAGGATCCAATATTGAAACAAATTCACAAATACGAGTCAAAATATCTAGTTCATTCCTTCAAAAATCTGACAAAATGATTACAAGAATGGCCTTCCAAGCACTTAGGAATGATATGTTCACTATATGCCCTCTCTCCAAAATCTGCAACCAAAATGGATACAAAATGCATAAAAAAGGTCTACAGGAACAAACAGTTCACTGAAAGCACCTCCTTTTCAAATTCTGAACCCCTAACTATGAAGTACCAGGTCTACTAAATAGCCCACATGGATAATCACAAAAATGAGATCTCCCTCCAAAAATGAACTCCAAAACATAAAGATCATCCCTAAAAAAAAGGCCTAATCCATGCCTATAACGTAGCCTTCAACAACTATCCCTCCAAAAGGCACATTCCTAAATTTGAGGCATAATTAGTGCCTAAAATCTAGCCCCTTAAGGCTAATTTCGAAAATGACTAATGCCCCTAAAGTTGGCTTTTAAAATATTTTCATCCTTTTTACATAATGTACCAACTTCATTACAAAATACATTACAAAATTCTACCCACATTTGCATAAAAACTCCAACTCCTATGACTTAAAACTCGATAGCATAGCATAAACAAAAACCTAACTCCAGCAAAGCTGACACCATAGTGAAAATAACTAATTCCTAACTCGAGATAACAAATACAATGAAGAAAATATCTCATAATGCACTATCTAGGTACTGCAGTTACCTAGGCATTTAACTCTTTCTATTCGATGGATTCCAAAGTTTTATCCATTTTGGCAAAGGTATTTTGTATCTCTTCTTTTGTAATCTGTTGTTTGGGAGAAGAATAAGGGTTTGGTGCCGCCATACTATTGTTCTATATTTTATCTCTGGTGCTCTCTGTATGCGTGAGCTAGGAAGTTAGAGTTCTTTAGACCCTGTAATACATGGCACTGTATTTGTGTATAAAATTGGGATTTACCTCTTGGCGCTAGGATTTTCAACACATTGTTTTGATCTTGAGTAATGTTTCAACGAGCTTGGGCTCTCTATACACCGCGGGTTGTGTTTAGTAAAGTGGAGTTAAATGCCATAACACAAGGCACTATATTTGGGCTCGGGCTCTTGGCTGGATTCGTGATTGCTCTGCATAACACATGGCATTAACTATGATTGTAACTCAGCCTATGCTGGAGTTAAAATCTGCACATTGGCTGGAGGGTGAGCGTTTGGCATTGTATTCGACTATTACCCTTTTTGAAGTCACTTGTTGTTATCAAAAATCTCGGGCTCTACATTGAGACTGGCCATTCACTACAGTTGAAACCGTAACTTGGAGATAAGTTGACTCCTTTGCTTATGATGTCCTTTCTGTTTGAATGTGTTTCTCATTGCTTTGAATGAACTTGGGCTTCTTCTTGTTTATTATAGTAATAACATAACATCACCATGCTTGAAACTTATTAAAAACATGTGGAGGCTGTGCTATATTTGTTAAACTGGAGATATTGTGTGTTATGTGCATCTTGTCTTTGACTGAAATTGAGCTCTATTTGAATAGTGAGCATGTCTATTAGACCTACACTTTGCAATTTTTCTTTACTATGCTGAAGCATCAACTGTGTCTCCTTTTCTGCATCATAAAATTTGCAGCCTCACTTTAAGTCATGTCCTCTGTTTAATCATTTTTGTAACACTCTTCTTGGAAGTAAATACAAAATATCTGCAAGTTGTCATCTTTAAATAAGAAATGGACTCCATAGCTTTTGTTTTTGTTGTAGACTCCATTCATTTTATCTATTATTCCTTTGATTTTATGCTTGAACTGTTTGTAGAAGCCATGCTATGTTTGAAAAGAAAGCATATTTGTTGTCACTCCATTCCAGTTGGTTGCTTGATGTACCTGGAAATTATTCAAATATACATACTGAAATGATAACAGCACTATAAACATGAGTACATACATCACTTTAATTCCAGTAGACCAGAATAGTACTGCTTGCTAAATACCCTGCATAAACATTTCTTCAAATCCATTTTAGACATACAGATACTATACTTGTTCCACTCCCATGGATATATGCATAACTACATCACAGGACTGCTATTTACTCTCCATTTTTCATGAAACTCTGCATTTGAGCTTATTTTTTATCTGTAAGTGATACCCTTCCTTGTAGTACTTTGTTTTGTAACACCATCTTCCATTCATGCATAAATATGTCATTCTTCATTTGATGGTTTCCTCTTTGGAACATGAGTTGAACATGTGAAATAACATAACCATTTGATCATTATTTTATTGTTTGAGCTCATAACAGCAAAACTAATATCCATTCTATTGTATATATGCATATTCTGATTACAAAATAGATACCATTTAGTTCTATCTGTATATGCATGTCACTTTATAACAGCATTACTGTTATGTACTGTATCTTATTTTACTTGTATATGCATAACATTTTTCACAACATCACTATTGCTTGATTCACCAAACATGCATAATCTTTTGATGACAATAACACTGTCATTTTCTTTTTACTCTTACATATGCATTATTTAAAACTGCATCTTCATATGCATAATGTGATCTTTTGACTGCACTGAATCTTGCTCATCTTTCTACATATCAGTATCAATAGTGTTTGAAATCTTCATTTGAACATTTCTTTCTTTCTTGTACATTGAACATCTAGCATTCTTTCATTCTTTAATAATGCATATTCGTGAAGTTCGAGCACGGGCTCGTGACAATCACTGCATCTTTTCAAATACAGCACATGATTTCATAAAGATATGTTTTTATGATGTTATTATTCTATCAATGCAAATGCATATCTTTCTATCACATTGATATCATCAGTAAATATGCAGTTTAGGGAGTTTGACTGATGCATGGTATTTTTAGGCTTATTTGTATTGCTTAGATCCAACTGGATCTAACATCTTTTTCACCATGATGATGCAGGAAATAGGACCAACAGAAGACATAGGATGCAGGACAGACAAAGATAAGACTGGACATTAAAGACTTCAAATGAACAACTTCAGAAACTAGAAGACCTCTTAAAGGCAATACATAGACCCTAGACTTTATCATGCTTCTTTCGTACTTTCTTTTCTGCATATTTCCTCTGAGTTTCAGTATGCAAGATGTAATCTTAAAGGAACACTTGTCTAATACATTTAGTATGAATGCACAATGTAATGACCGTTTATGAATATGAAAGTGTGAATTTGATCAAAACTTAGAGTACAAATAAAATCTGATAATATGAATGTAATAGTAATTGTATTGGCTGAATAGTAATGTCTAAAAGATGTATCTTTATGCAAATTTTACTTTTAATGACTACTATCCCACATGTAAAATTTTGGGTAACAATTTTGGCGACCTCTGATGGATGTCTGCCTGCTTGACATTGGGACCAATAGCCTAAACGGTCCATTGGGCATTGAGTTTGTTGATCACCTATGGAAACCCTAAACCTAATTTGTGGATATAAGAAAACCCTTCCCCAATGATTGCGTGTATGTTTATAATTTGTGGTAGTGAAGTAAAACTTCATTACCACAGATTGTAGATGTATTTTTGATCATTGAGGAATGATTTCCTTGTATTCACATATTAGGACAGAAACCTTGGAAGACCTTGCAAACCTGAAGACTTATTGAAAGCTGGGGAAACTAAAACTAAAACTGACCTAATTGTGCTTGATGACGCTTAGGGAAACTGGAAATCTAACCTATCCTAACCTAACCAGCCATAAATTCTACTAAACAAAGATATTTACTGGTGCATTGAAATATTTTCCTTTTCTCACCAACAAGGGATGAGATGCATGCATATAGGCAATTGAAAAAATATGCAATACAACTTGAAGGATCTGAAACTCTTGAAGCATATCCTAAAAGTGAAAGACTAGATCACATACCTCTTGGATTTGATCAATATTAATGCATCTTTGAGGTGAATAAACATGTTGGATCTGTTGCTCTATAATTGGAATCTTAGGAACAGGCCCTTTTCTGTAAAGATGCCTGATTAGGTAGCCTCTAGAGATGTTAAATTGTGGATTTATGCTACTATATTCTTTTCTTCCCTCTGGTGCTTCATGGCTGTCCTACATCATTAGCTACCATGAGAGCTCCTCCTCCATGGTCAAAACATCATCATCTTCTATCAAGTCAGCTAGGAATTCATCAAAACTATTGATCTCCTGAGGATCTAGAGCTCCTGGTTCTAGCTTGCATTCCTTCACATAATTATTAGCAATAATTTCCTCCAACATAGAGCACACTTGAATAGGCACAAATTCTGACATTTCAAGCTTTTCATAGAAATATGCAATAACATTGTCAAAATCATTCTCTAAGCTTTGATCAGTTTCTTGATCATGGACACCCTACTGTACTGAAGTGACTAGAATCTCCTCTTCTTTCTCTTGATCTAAAAAAGAGGGTAACTCCTCAAAGAGAAGTACAACCACCTCTTGCTGGTCAAAAGAGTCTCTTGTATCCAATGATGTAATTTGTTGACTATCCATCTTAGAATATACAAGATCTGCAATTGAATCCAATACTTCTTATTCTATCATATTTGAGCTAATAACCTCCTTCTTAGCTCCCTGATCTGGAGATGACCCACATGTAACCACCTTGATAAGATTTGGCATTTGGAAACCAGGGTGCTTAGTCCGTGAGGGCTACCATGACAACTTGGTATCTTGCTCATCTGGTTCAACTACATTACACACTTCTGAATGAGAGTCACTAAAGTGGGCTGGCTGACCATGCTCAATCAAGGGCTCTTGTATAGGCTGCCTTATTTCTTTTGCAGGCTTGTAATTTGGAATCTCCAACTTGGATCCTTCTTGGATTATAGGTTGACTAAAGGCACAAGAAGCTGCTTGAGCTTCTAGCTCTTGTAATTTTTTCATTAACTGCCTCATTTGTTCCTCTTTAAATGCAACTTGCTTGGCAAACAGCTCCTGCTTGTACCTTTGAGCCTCCATTTCTTGCTGGTGCATGTGAGCTTGATAAGATAGCTCCTCTTGATGCATGCCATACTCTTGCTCTTTCTCCACAGATTTCATTTGTTCTTGAAAGTTCTTCATAATATCATCAAGGCTCATGTTTGGAACATGCTTGGAATAATTCTGAGAATCATCAAATAAACCCCTTTGTGGCTGTTGGCATGCATGCTACAAAGAAACTTGCTGCTGTGCTGGAGGATGACAAACATGAGGTGAGTGTTTTCCTTCAAATTTTGGAACAAAAACAACAGTAGGGTTGTATTGATATGATTGATATTGAGAACATGCAGAAACATCTTCATAAAATGGAGGATAATAATCCATCTTAGGCACCAAATCTGCATAAAACCAGTAGATATAACCTTAGAGCCGCCAAATATGCATAACATTGACCTTCAAACAGCCTGCAACCTGCTGGATGCATATCAAAACCAACAGGAAATGTGAAAGCTATGACCTTTCGGTCCTACCGGGTGTGCCAAAAATTGTTTAGGCTTAGAATTGTCACACTAACTCAGGCATTAGGGCTACACAACAATTCCATCCTCACAATGGAAACCTCCTCTAGCTGTAGGTAGACTATGTCTGAGAAGGAGTCTCCGGATTCTAGGCCGGTTCCTATCTGATTTGGGATATCACCTCCTGATTTGTAACTTAGTAGGGAAAGGGAAAAAATAAACTTCAAAATTGGAAATAGATAGGGGTGATACACCAAGAATGAATTCAGACTTTGCAAAAACATGAAACTTCAATCCTGACTTACAAATGAAGATCTTAACACCTTGAATCTCTACTCAACATATAGGTTAATAGATGCATGCTATCAGGGTTTTACCACAAACAACTTGGATAATTAACAAACATACATTTCTCATACAAGGCCTTAGAGAAATTGATTGTCTTGAGAAGGAACATAAATCTACTCACTTCCTTTAGATAATAAATGATTTAACACTTGTTAGAAAAAGATGAAAACAGGATCCAATATCGAAACAAATTCACAAATATGAGTCAAAATATCTAGTTCATTCCTTCAAAAATCTGACAAAATGATTACAAGAATGGCCTTCCAGGCACTTAGGAATGATATGTTCACTATATGCCCTCTCTCCAAAATCTGCAACCAAAATGGATACAAAATGCATAAAAAAGGTCTACAGGAACAAATAGTTCACTGGAAGCACCTCCTTTTCAAATTTTGAACCCCTAACTATGAAGTACTAGGTCCACTAAATAGCCCACATGGCTAATCTCAAAAATGAGATCTCCCTCCAAAAATGAACTCCAAAACATAAAGATCATCCCTAAAACAAAGGCCTAATCCATGCCTATAACATAGCCTTCAACAACTATCCCTCCAAAAGGCATATTCCTAAATTTGAGGCATAATTAGTGCCTAAAATCTAGCCCCTAAAGGCTAATTTTGAAAATGACTAATGCCCCTAAAGTTGGATTTTAAAATA
>MU224514.1:2363220-2380441 GCA_018584345.1 Thuja plicata
GAAGAAAATATCTCATAATGCACTGTCTAGGTACTGTAGTTACCTAGGCATTTAACTCTTTCTATTCGATGGATTCCAAAGTTTTATCCATTTTGGCAAAGGTATTTTGTATCTCTTCTTTTGTAATGTGTTGTTTGGGAGAAGAATAAGGGTTTGGTGCCACCATACTATTGTTCTATATTTTATCTCTGGTGCTCTCTGTATGTGTGAGCTAGGAAGTTAGAGTTCTTTAGACCCCGTAATACATGGCACTGTATTTGTGTATGAACTTGGGATTTACCTCTTGGCGCTAGGATTTTCAACACATTGTTTTGATCTTGAGTAATGTTTCAAATAGCTCAAGCTCTCTATACACCGTGGGCTGTGTTTAGTAAAGTGGAGTTAAATGCCATAACACAAGGCACTGTATTTGGGTTTAGGCTCTTGGCTGGAGTCGTGATTTCTCTGCATAACACATGGCATTAAATATGATTGTAACTCAACCTATGCTGGAGTTAAAATCTGCACATCGGCTGGAGGGTGAGCGTTTGGCACTGTATTTGACTAATACCCTTTTTGAAGTCACTTGTTATCAAAAAGTTCAGGCTCTACATTGAGACTGGCCATTCACTACAGTTGAAACTGTAACTTGGAGATAAGTTGACTCATTTGCTTATGCTGTCCTTTCTGTTTGAATGTGTTGCTCATTGATTTGAATGAACTTGGGCTTCTTCTTGTTTATTATAGTGATAACATAACATCACCATGCTTGAAACTTATTAAAAACATGTGGAGGTTGTGCTATATTTGTTAAACTAGAGATATTGTGTGTTATGTGCATCTTGTCTTTGACTGAAATCGAGCTCTATTTGAATAGTGAGCATGTCTGTTAGACCTACGCTTTGCAATGTTTCTTTACTATGCTGAAGCATCAACTGTGTCTCCTTTTCTGCATCATAAAATATGCAGCCTCACTTTAAGTCTTGTCCTCTGTTTGATCATTTTTGTAACACTCTTCTTGGAAGTAAATACAAAATATCTGCAAGCTATCATCTTTAAATAAGAAATGGACTCCATAGCTTTTTTTTTTTGTAGACTCCATTCATTTTGTCTATTATTACTTTGATTTTATGCTTGAACTATTTGTAGAAGCCATGCTATGTTTGAAAAGAAAGCATATTTGTTGTCACTCCATTCTAGTTGGTTGCTTGATGTACCTGGAAATTATTCAGATATACATACTGAAATGATAACAACACTATAAACATGAGTACATACATCACTTTAATTCCAGCAGACTAGAATAGTACTGCTTTCTAAATACCCTGCATAAACATTTCTTCAAATCCATTTTAGACATATGGATACTATACTTGTTCCACTCCCATGGATATATGCATAACTACATCACAAGACTGCTGTTTACTCTCCATTTTTTATGAAACTCTGCATTTGAACTTATTTTTTATCTGTAAGTGATACCCTTCCTTGTAGTACTTTGTTCTGTAACACCATCTTCCATTCATGCATAAATATGTCATTCTTCATTTGATGATTTCCTCTTTGTAACATGAGTTGAACATGTGAAATAACAACACCATTTGATCATTCTTTTGTTGTTTGATCTCATAACAGCAAAACTGATATCCATTCTATTTTATATATGCATATTCTGATTACAAAATAGATACCATTTAGTTCTATCTGTATATGCATGTCACTTTATAACAGCATTACTGTTATGTACAGTATCTTCTTTTACTTGTATATGCATAACTTTTTTCACAACAGCACTGTTGCTTGATTCACCAAACATGCATAATCTTTTGATGACAATAACACTGTCATTTTCTTTTTACTCTTATATATGCATTATTTAAATTTGTATCTTCATATGCATAATGTAATCTTTTGACTGCATTGAATCTTGCTCATCTTTCTGCATATCAGTATCAATAGTGTTTGAAATCTTCATTTGAACATTTCTTTCTTTCCTGTACATTGAACATCTAGCATTCTTTCATTCTTTAATAATGCATATTTGTGAAGTTCGAGCACGGGCTCATGACACTCACTGCATATTTTCAAATACAACACATGATTTCATAAAGATATGTTTTTCTGATGTTATTATTCTGTCAATGCAAATGCATATCTTTCTATCATATTGATATAATCAGTAAATATGTAGTTCAGGGAGTTTGACAGATGCATGGTATTTTTAGGCTTTATGCATTGCTTAGATCCAACTAGATCTAACATCTTTTTCAACATGATGATGCAGGAAATAGGACCAATAGAAGATGTAGGATGCAGGACAGACAAAGATAAGACCGAACATGAAAGACTTTAGATGAACAACTCTAGAAACTAGAAGACCTCTTAAAGGCAATACATAGACCCTAGACTTTATCATGCTTCTTTCTTACTTTCTTTTCTACATATGTCCTTTGAGTTTCAGTATGCAAGATGTAACCTTAAAGGAAGACTTGTCTTATACATTCAGTATGAATGCACAATGTAATGACCGTTTATGAATATGAAAGTGTGAATTTGATCAAAACTTAGAGTACAAATAAAATTTGATAATATGAATCTAATAGTAATGTATTCATTTGTATTGGCTGAATAGTAATGTCTAAAAGATGTATCTTTATGCAAATTTTACTTTTAATGACTACTATCCCGCATGTAAACTTTTGGGTAACAATACCTGAAACCTTTAATTGATCTAAACATAGAAACCTTGCCTGAAATGCCTCTCACCATTCCCTTATCTATGGTGATTTGTATAGGAGGGGTCTAGATGGAACACTTCTTAGATGCTTAGAAAAGGAAGAATCTAACCAAGTGTTAGTTGACATCCATGAGGGCATCTATGGGGGACATTCCAATGGTCTTTCCATGGCCCGAAGGTTTCTTAGGGTGGGGTACTATTGGCCTATGATGAAGATTGATGCAGTAGCTTTTGCAAAGTCATGTGAAAAGTGTCAAAAACATGGTAACCTGATACATGCTCCAGGTAGGGAGCTCATTCCTTCTATATCTCATTGGCCATTTCAGGGCTTGTCCTTTGACCTTGTTGGGAAGATCCATCCCAACTCATCAGGTGGACACAAGTTTATTATCACTGCTACTGATTACTTCACTAAATGAGTAGAAGTTATCCCACTTTATGTTGCCTCAGGCAAGATAGTTTCTCTATTCATTATGAACCATATCATCTGTCAATATGGAGTGCCTTCCGAGATTATCACTGACAATGGAGGCTAGTTCAAAAATAAGGACCTTAAGCAACTTTGCAAGAAATTCAAGATTAAACAACATTGGTCCTCCATTTACTTCCTGCAAGGATGTGGTCAAGCAGAGGCATCAAACAAAACCATTCTTAAAATCTTACATAGAACAGTTTGTAAGAATGGTAGAGATTGGCACTTACAGATAAATCTGGCTTTATGGGCCTATAGAACGAGTATTCATACTCCCACTCAGGCTACTCCTTTTTCCCTTGCATATGGCGCTAAAGTAGTGTTACCTTTGGAGGTTGAGATTCCTTCACTTAGAGTTTCCCTCAAAGGTCTAGTTACAGATGAAGACTACCGCGCCATGAGACTTCAAGAGTTAGAACTTCTAGATGAAAAACATCAAGCATCATTTGACCATATGAGGGTTTATCAAAAGTGCAATACCAAAGCCTTCAAAAAAAGGGTTTGCCCTAGAGAATTCCAAGTGGGAGATCTTGTCCTACGTGAAAATCCCAAAAATAAACAACATAGAGATGAAAAGGGCAAATTTGAACCTAATTGGCTTGGACCTTACATCATTACAACAGCTTTTGGGTCAGGTGATTATTTACTATCTACAGTAGAGGGAGAGTATCTCCCTAATCCTATCAATGTCTTGCACCTGAAGAAGTTCTATCCATGATGCCCATTATGTCTAGGGGCATCCTTTGTACATAATTATTGATCCTGAAAAAATCCAAAAAAATGATATATTGTCAAAAATTCTAAAAATCAGAAAAGGTCCTGAAAAAATGATCATTTTAGTGAAAACCTAGCAATATGGACTTTGATGTATCTCCAAAAAAATTATATATTCCAAATATATATAAAAAAAATTTAAAAATTCAAAAAAATAGAAAAAAGTGCCTGGGTGAAAACCTGGAAACAGGCGCCTTGGTAGAAAAAAATTGTAATAAAATCCAAGTGGTGAAAAAAAAAAATGGGCACTACTTGAGGCCTTCGCACCCCTATTTCTTAGCGCATGTCCTCGACACTTAGCCTTTCTCCATCATGCCTTGTCCTTGTTACCTCGGTCTGGAATTGGTCTTTGTCTTTGTCTAGGGGGCATAATTGTGTTAGCTTTGGTCTCTTGGATGTGTTAGTCTTTAGGACACCTCACAAACGGTGTTTTTCAACACCACCCCAACTGTATTTTTCAATACAACCCCTGACATCAAGTGTTTTTCAACACTTATCGGTTTGGTCTTACGTAGTTTTGTCATGTGATCTTACCTGCTTGCAAGCATTCGATAGTTATCTTTGGAACTCACTATCAGTTGACACACTTCAATTTTTAAACACAACACTTAATGCTTGAGCTATGTCATGATATTTTCTTTGTGTGTTGTCTATTATTGATTTTCGGTGAGTGTCCTTGTCTAATAAGTCTCTCTGGGATGCATAGCTAGAGGACTTGGGGCATGGGACATGTTTTTATTTGCTTTCTACTTGTGGGTGTGGTCTTGAAACTCTTGAGTGTCTCTTGTTGTTCTCTTGAAACACTTAGGGGATTTGAGGCTTCATCCTTGACTGTTTTTGCATAACCGTTCTTATGGTCATCTCGACATCTATGCCTTGATGCGAGCATGGTTTTGCTACATTAAATTGGGCAAGCTAACATCGAAGTCATCTTGAACTTTATGTCTTTGATGCTTATGTTAGAATCTTTCCACATTCCAATCTGATATAAATCACGTTCATATCTTCATAGTTGTGCTTTTTACTAGTGATGATTGTGTGATTTTCCGATGTCCATTAATAATGGTCCAATGATGAAAATAAGTTCCTTGACATTCTCTAATGAATGATGAACACAAAGTCCTATGTTACAGTTTCTATATTGCAAGTACACCTTTGCATTTTCATGTAGCTTGCATTGTTAAACCTCATGTTAGTTTGCATTTTAGGCTGCATTATGAGTTTGATAGGGTTTCCTTCATCTCGCGTGTGGACTTTTAATAAACTGTGGTCATGTTTGATCTTCATTTCCTTATCTTCTTTCATGATCTCAATCAAAAATTTCCATCTTAAATAGTTGATTGATTTTGGGGGATTCTCTCTCTTAAGGCAAATTCTCTTTCTTCTCTCCATTTCTTTCCACCTCTTCCAAACTTTTATCTTTCATTCGCTTTCACCCCACTTGTTTTCTTCTAATTCAACCTTGGGGCATAATCTTTCATGCTTGATGATCTACCTAGGTTCTGTGATCCTTATATATTTCATCTTACATCAAGAACCTTATCTTTAGTTCGATTTGATCAAATTTATCAATTTACTATTTCTCCTCTATCTCATTTTGATTTCGATCACGAGGGGGCAGTACCTATCAAACTTCAATCCTTGATTCAGCTTTATCAATCCTATCAATTGCTTTTCTTGGGGCAACCTTGCTTGAGATTCTTATCTTGGACATGTCAATTACCTATTTATAGGGGTGTTGACCTTGTCTTTTTCAATCAACTTATCTTTGACCTAATGTGTTCCCATTTGTCGATCACACGTCTGGGTTGTTTTGTGATCCCAAATCGATCTCACACTTCAAATGCATTCTTTGACTACATGTGTTCCCATAAAGATCACACATTAGTCAAAGAGGGGCAAATGTATGCACCATAAAATAATCTCCTAGACTATGGGCCCTCATTCTTCAATTTATCAAATGACAGAATCAATTTATCAAATCCTTGAATCAATGCTTTGCAACATTTTAATTCAAATCAATTTCCTTGATCAAATCGTAATTAATTCAATTATTTCAATATTTCCTAAGGTTTGATCATTTCATCAATAATCTTATTTAATTAAAAGAAAAAATCCTTTTTATTAAGTAAAATAATCTTATTTAATTAAAAGAAAATCTCTCTTTTAATTAAATAATCTTATCTTATTTAATTAAAATCTCTCTTAATTAAATAAGAGTATCTTATTTAATTAAACTCTCCCTTTTAATTAAATAAAATAATCTTATTTAATTAAAATAAAATCCCTCTTTTAATGCATGTTCATGGGTTTCAAAGGGTTAATCCTTCTCTTCGTAAGGTGAAATGTGGGTGGCAACCTCCAGAGGAAGGATGGATAAAAATTAATTTTGACGATGCAGCCAGAGGCAATCCTGGTACCTTCAGGTGCGGCTGTATAGCATGGGACTATGAGGACAACACAGTGGCTATCACTGCAAGGAGGCTTCGTGACGGGACTAATAATGAGGCAGAATGTGAAGCTGCGAAAGAAGCTACCTTAATGGGAGTGAAGATGGGTTTCTAGAAGGTGCACTTGGAAGGAGATTTTGAAATCATCATTAATGGGATTAAGAAAGGCAGACTAGAATCATGGCATCTAGATAAACACATTCAACAGATACGGTGTTTTATGTCGAAGTTCAAAGATTTATGTATTTCTCATGTCTATAGGGAGGCAAATGTGGTGGCCGATACTTTGGCCAACTTGGGAGCAAATAGTCCCCATGGGGAAAAGGATGAAATTTTTGAAGACTTTAGTCTTCTCAAGTTGGATTAACTTGCGGCCGATCTTCCTTCACAAACTTGCGCACACCGAAGGAGGGACGTTTTAATTACTTCCCATGCTTTATAATTATGAGATTGCAATGTATCATCCATTAAGACCGCATGAAGGAAATTATTTCGTGGCATGTCTCCAGAACTTTCTTGGTAAGCTTTTAAACTTGGGAAAGGCCTCGACACAACTCACATAGTGCAAGGTTTTCAACAGAGAAAAAATCATGGAGGCTAACTTTGCTTTGGAATCAAGCAACCAGACATAGGCATACAAAGGGAATGTCTCAACTCAACGACTAAGACACATTTTTCTTTTTGAAGGCCAGGCCTTCATGAGCTCAGTCGTGGATTTCTTTGGCCTGGAATACCTGGATGACTACTAGAGAAGGAGGTCAAACCTGGATGTTGCCTTGCTTTTTTTTTCTCTGGCCCTTTCAGTGGGGGACTCAAAGGAAGAGGTCTGACAAGTCATGAAAGCCTACATTGATCCACAGTGGTTGGTGGGGCATGAAGAAATTTTAAACAAGGTCGAGCTAGGTGTTGGGATACACATGGGACCAGACCCATGGAGGCAAATTGGGGAGGAGAGATGCCTCTGCAACCCCTGATAGTATGGTCATCTGCGACTCCAAGGGAGGTCCATATGTCAAAGGCCACTAAGGCATGGAAAAATATAATCAAAATGCTGCAGGAGTTTTTTGAAGAGCAGGAGTATGCAAAGAAGGTAGCCACAAAGACGACACCCATCAAAAGTGTGCAACCACCCGGTGAGCCATTGAGGCATCAACTGAGTAGAGGTGGAGGCACTACAATGGGGGATCATGTAGGTGCAGACATATGGGTGGATACATAACTCCTCGGGGAGAAGAAAACATAGGATGCTGGTCGACTTCAGTCCCCAGTTGCAGACGATCGATCCATCCTGAATTTCACCAAGGAAGAATCTGACGCCTGGTTCAAAAAGTAATATGGTGGGGTGGTTATGCGGTGGGAGTTTCTCCATGGTTTTTTTGACTCAATATCGTGCTAAATCTTTTTGAGTAAAGGGGTTTAATGGCCAGACAATATTTCCCCAATTTTGTATGTTTCTTTTATGTGGGATGTTTATATCCCTTTCTCCCTTAGGACTAGTGTGTAAGTTTAGATGTCGGGTAGGTAAGTGTGTGGGTTTGTAATACGGCAGCCATCCAAAAAATTGGCCTTATAATGTAATCCTTATCTTTTATCAATATAAAAACTTAAATGTTACCGATCAAAAAAAATTAAAATCCCTCTTTTAATTAAATAAATAAAATCCCCACTTAAATCCCTCTTTGTGATGAAAAAATGAAATAAATTAAATAAAAATAAATAAAAGATCCTTTTTCTTCACACATATTCCTAAGTGGTGGGCCTTTTCCCACTTACTTTCCTTTTAGGGATTTATCCCACATTGCTCATGAGGATGCTTTCCTCTCCACACTTTCCTTTATAAGGAGCCCTCTCCTTCTCATTTGAGAGATAGAGTTTTTATGTTATTGTTATTCTGCAAGTTTGGAGAGCAATTTTGGAGGAGAGTTTGAGCATTTGAGCTTGGACCATGCAACTTCTCTTCTTCTTGTCTTCTTCTTTCATGCATCCATGACAATCCATTTAGATTAGATTCATGTTAGTTAGCTTGCATATTTCCTTTGATGCATTGTTATCATATAGATTAGTTTCCTTCCATGCATTGTTATCATATAGAATAGTTTTCATTATCATTTGGAATGCATATTTGCAATGCATATTTGGTGATCATGGAGACTAGCATTCTTTCTCTTCCTCTTTGAATCTCTCATTTCATGGTGTACTTGCATGGGCATAATTAGGTCTAAACTGAGGGCCTCCATTACAAACCCTTGCACTCCATGAATAGGGAGCTATGAGTTGCCATTTGAGACCTCATTCTTGAGTAATCTTGGATATAATGACTCATAGAAGTGTGTCAACTTTTCAACACACACTAACAGGGAAAACCATCAGAAGTGGTCATTGTAAGCTCTAAAAGGATAAATTTATACTACAGTACTAAATCTTATGGGTATCATCCCCACCCCAGTTTTACTTTCTTTTGGAAGGTTTCTAGGTAACTAAATAGTGTTTTATGTGTTGTGTATGACTCTTTACTTTCATGTTCTATGCATGCAAACAAAGAATTTAATCTAAATGTGGATTAAAAGGATTAAGTTTTATTGGTTCCTAATTCGCCACCCCCCCCCCCCCCCCCCCTCAGTCACTGGACACATCATATATTTCCAACATGGTTATGGCACAAAAGGCTTTGTCATGTTAATTTTGACAAATTAATCAAAGTGAGTAAGAATAATGGAGTACGATAACTACAAAGACTTGAAAAAACAAATTATGCTATGTGTAGAGAATCTCAAATGGTTAAGATGACTAAATCTAGTTTTGCAAGCAAGACTTATGTTACACAAGGTATTTTGGATTTATTTCATACTGATTTATGTGGACCGATGAGAACGCAAATTTATTATGGAGACATACATTTTATTTTATTTGTGGATGATTATTCTAGAATGATGTCTGTAATGTTCTTAAAAGAAAAATCTTATGCATTTCAAATGTTTACGTGGTATAAGGCCCAAGTTGAAAAAGAAACTAGAAGACAGTTGAAATGTCTGAGATCCGACATAGGAGGTGAGTTTACTTCTGATGATTTTACATTTTTTGGTAATGAGAATGGAATAAAGAGACATGTCAGCACCAGGGACACTACAATAGAATGGGATTGCTGAGAGAAGGAACATATCCATTGTTGATTATGCTCGGACACTAATGATTGAAAAAGGAGTTTCACAGAACTTCTGGAGGGAAGCTGTGAGTACTACTATTTACACATTGAACCAAGTACAAATGAAGAAAGGTACCAACAAGACACCTTATGAAATTTGGTATGATCACAAACCTAACATTAGCTACTTTAAAATCTTTGGGAGCAAATTTTATATTATGAAATATTTTAGAGAAGGCAAGTTTGACTCAAAAGGAGATGAAGGGATGTTCTTAGGATATTCTATAAAGAGTAAATCTTACAAATGTTTGAACAAGGTTACTAACAAAATGGTGGAAATTGCAAATGTGAGAATTGATGAATTTTCATAAAGGAGTGAAGAAGACAGTAAGAAGGAACCTGATGATTATGAGAAGTTTGTATATGTACAGCATGATTCACCTGAAACTTTATTGAGGGAACCTATCAAAAGGAAGATGTACAAGAAGTTCCACAATCGAATGTTGATATTGATGAACTGAGACCTACCGAGCCTATTTTGGCAAAGTATGTGAGAAGGCACCATTCCCCGAGCAAGCTTATTGGAAATAAGGAAGCTGGAGTGATGACAAGGAGCAAGGCCAGAGACAATACAAGTTTGACATCTTCATTTGAGCCGAAGAAAGTTATGGAAGCACTAGATAATGAGGATTGGATGAAAGCTATGAAAGAAGAGTATGATCAAATTGAGAAAAACAAGACATGGACTTTAGTACCCAAGCCTAAAGATAAAAATGTGATTGGTACTAAATGGATTTTCAAAAACAAACCGAATGAGCATGGAGAAGTTATCAGAAATAAAGCTAGATTGGTTTGCAAAGGTTATGCACAAGAAGAAGGAATTGACTATGGAGAGACTTTTTCACCTGTTGCTAGACTAGAAGGAGTTAGAATACTTCTAGCGTATGCTGCTTACAAAGGATTCAAAGTTTATTAGATGGATGTTAATTCTGCATTTCTTAATGGGATACTTGAGGAAGTAGTATACATTGAGCAACCTCGGGGATTCATTGAGAACACAAACAAGAACAAGGTATGTAAGTTACATAAAGATTTATATGGATTGAAACAAGAACCCCGAGTATGGTATGAGAGACTGCACTCTTATCTAATCAAAATAGGAATTCAAAGAACAAGTGATAACAACAATGTTTACTTGAAATGTGACAGTGATAATAAAGTTTTGATTGCTGAAATTTTTGTTGATGATATTATATTTGGAGGCAATAACACTTTATCTAAAGGATTTTCTGATGAGATTAGAAAAGAGTTTGAGATGTCAATGACTAGAGAGATTAAATTCTTTCTAGGTCTACAGATACAATAAGTTACTTGAGGAATCTATATTACACAAGCCAAGTATATCAAAGAGATTCTTAAAAAATTTGGTATGGAAGATTCCAAACCTGTTGGAACACTGATGGTTATTGGTTATAAATTATCTAAAGAGGATGAAACACAAGAGGTGGATAATACTCTTTACCGATCCATGATTGGTAAATTATAGTATTGGTGCAGGAGCACCTAGGTAGGGCTAGAAAGTAACCTAGGGCTTCTAATTTGTTTTTGGCTTGTAGTGGTCCTAGCCAAACCACTAGTGTAATAAGGGGACTAGATGAGTCCTAGTGTGTGGTGTGTTAGATTAGGATGCCTTAATGGGTCCTTAGTGACCTTATTTGCAAGCAGTGTCCACATTAGGTCAAATAGGGTGTTTTGTGCATTATGGTGTCAAATTGGAAAAGTAAGGGACTTGAGTTCCGATTTCAATATTCAAACACCTTAGATATGAATTTGGTTAAGTTTGGTGGACTTATGACCAAGTTTGGATAGCAAATCCAAAAAGATGTAAAAGTTGTCAATGTTGTCATTGACAACATTTGTTGCATAATTGCAACTTTGAGCAATGGTTTTCATAACTGTCTGAAACCATTGAGTTTGTGTCTTGGTAAACTACTTAAGGCTATCCTTGACCTTTTGAAAGTGTTGGCTTAATTTTGTCAGTGTATGTACGGACTGGAGAAGTGAAAGAACAGTTACTGTTTCTTGTTTTCTGAGCATTTGGTGTTTTAATGGATTGAATCACTTACTTTAATCCATGGAGGTGTTAGAGTAGTTGTTTTTAATATTATTTGTGGTTTTGGATTTTCACTTTGTGAGCTTTTAGTTAGTTTTATAATTTATTTTGTTTTCTGTCCAGTCGCTGGTCTGAACCAGGCAGCTAGTGAAGATGGAGTCATATGTCCTCTTCCCATCATGGAATCTACACGGGCCTTTAGGATTAGGGAGATGACTCCTTATACATATTTTATAGTGAAGAAGGGGCTCTGGAAAGAAAGCAAGAAATTTTTAAGGTGATGCGCTAGGCGAGCCAGAGTTGCATGGCTAGGGATCACAGTGAGTTGCAGAGCTATTAAGGTGGATTGAAGGCATTGTTAGCTTCAATCAGAGCTTGAAGAGAGGTAGGAATATGTTCCTTGAAGTCCCAAATTCAATGGGATGTTTCGGTGAATTATTTTTGGTGGTTGAAACAAGGATTCTGTCAGACAGGCTTTGAATGCCTTAAAACCCTAAATTTTAGGCTTGTTTATAGGAAATAATGTCTAGACAGTTTGGAAGCCCAAGACCCTAAAAATATTGTAGGTCTCTGAAAAGGGTATCAGGACCCAATGTTATTTTTCCAACTTGTTAAGGAGTTTTACAAGTTATTGCAGAAAAAGAGCCTGATTAGGCCTAATGCTTGTAGCCCTGTTTAGGGATCAATCAGTGTGTTTCTTAGAACTCGATTAGGGTTCCAATGAAAATTGTGGTTGCAGGAATTGAATAGGATCTAAGTGTCATCTTGGAAGCCTATCTTTCTTTCTGGAGTGGTTATTGAACATGTTGGATCAAATAGTGCAGATGGAGCAAGAAGGGCTAATGAGAGCCTTGGAGGAGTTGTGTTGAGTTTTTGTTCTACTTGATTGGTGTTCACAAGTTGAAAGGAGAAGCATCTTGAGCAGAGATTCCTTAGGAGAATAGGGTCAGTAAAGAACCCTAATAGGTTAGATGAGTGGCCTAATGATACCCTAGGAGAAGATAGGGTTTAGC
The DNA here is from genome assembly GCA_018584345.1 of Thuja plicata. Lineage (NCBI taxonomy): Eukaryota > Viridiplantae > Streptophyta > Pinopsida > Cupressales > Cupressaceae > Thuja > Thuja plicata. Next base: position 2,375,901 of record MU224514.1, read on the forward strand.
AAGACTTGTATTACTCATCTTATTATTTTTCCTTATTGCTCTCTACTCATCCTAATGATGGATCACGGAGTGTGATCCGAAACGTTGATGCTTAAAAAAACACACAATCAAAAACCAGAAATTTAGCTCTAAATTCAATGGATTGTGGAAATCTGATCGATTTAATCAAGTATGTTGTTCACAACAGACTTGATATAGTACATGTTGTTGGAATTGTTGCAAGAATTTCTTCTAATCCAAAGGAAACACATATGTCTGCAGTAAAATGGATTTTGAGATACCTAAAAGGTACATAAGAGTTTGGGTTACTATATAATAAAGGAGGTACTTTTGATCTGCAAGTATACACTGATGCAGATTAGGCTAGAAATGTTGATGATAGAAAAAGTACCAGTGGAGGAGCATTCTTTCTAGGTGAAAGATTGGTTACATGGTTGAGCAAGAAACAAAGTTGTATTTCATAGTCTACCATCAAGGTTGAATATGTTGTTGTTGTTATGAATTGTGAAAACATAGTATGGATTAAGTAATTACTTGTAGGTATGCAAGAATAGATCACATATCCAATTACTATTTTTTGTGGTAACACAAGTGCTATTAACATATCAAAGAACCCGATTATGCATTCAAAGATCAAGCACATTTCTATCAAGTATCACTACTTGAGAGAACAAGTTCAAGAGAAGAATGTGAAGTTGGAATATGTGAATTCAAAGGAATAATTGGTTGATATATTTATAAAGCAATTACCTAAGGATGCTTTTGAGTATCTAAGAGGTAGATTGGGGGTTCTTCCCCTATCCAATGTTCACTAAGGAGCATGAGACATGTTGCATCAATTTTATATTTCATTAGAATATCTATTTCTAAATTGATGTTAGTATGACACACTTTAGGTGATGCCTAAAGTTGTGAAAAGATTTTTGTATGTAATGTTTTATGAGTACATGTTAGGTATAATCCACTACTGAAACAAGTTTTTAGGAGTATGAATTGTTGGCATTGTTGTCAAAGAGGGAGAATAATCAATTGATGACATTTATCTATAGAGAGATGTTGAGGGGAAAGAATGAATTGAAAATATTTATTCATGAAGGAGATTTATAATGTATGTTACAGAAACATAAGATTTATCCAAGAGGGGAAACAGATCAGAAATATCAAAGTGGAAACAAATATATCAACTCAGAGGGAGTATAGTTATGTATTTGAGAGTTTCCATCATTAATTTCTATAACAATGTTATAGTGCAGGTTGCCATCAATTCCAAAGAGGGATATTGTTGATTAACTGATGAATTTTTGATGGAGATGATGAAGACCGAGTGATACCGAGTTTCATGATTATAGAAATAGTTATATTAGTTGTTTTTTCATTGATGTCAAGCAATTGATTAATTGATTTTTATTGTGTTACCATATCTTAGGAGGAGAAGTTAAATGGGTGAAAAATACAGATCAGACAATGATGAAGTAATTATGTTTTAGTTATTTTCTACTATATATTTGATGTTATCAAATTGGTACATTTGATTTATCAAGTTAGGAATTGTAATGAATTAAGTTATGAATGAATGAGTGACTTTACCAAGCTAGACTGAGTCAGTTGATAGAATGTTATGTGAGTCAGTTATAGTTACCAAGCATCGAGCACCGAGAACAAGTTAGACACCGAGCAGTGATGAAGTCAGTTATCGAGTTGGAAAGCAAGTTTTACCGAGTACAGTATACAGATATTGTATAGTCAAAAGATGGAAGCACTTCCATTTTGGACTGGTTTAGCCCTTTGAGTAAGTGGTTTGGGGTCATGTCAAGCACCTTGAATGGGTCTCTGACTTGGATCTAGCTTTTCCCCCTGTTCTGCCCCATTTTCCACTTCTCTCTGGCCTATTTCTGGCACCATGATCTACAAATCTAAGTTCCTTGACCTCGGCATCAAGGTCGACCTTCTAGGTCAAGGTCAACCTTGACCCTAACCTAGGTCAAGGTTGACCCTGACCTAGGTCATAGTCGACCTCGACCCTGACCTAGGGTCCAATTTTTATGTTTTGAGGGTTTCTAGATGTCGGGCTTCGGAAAGATTTAATTCCTACTTCCGAGTCAGTTATTTCGGTCTTCGAGGCAATGAATCTTGAAATTATATTTAATATAGGTCCACTTATAGAGGTATAGGTCTAATTAGAATTTAATTCTCCTATGTAGGCCTCTCTAGAAGATTGTGCCCTAGATTGGTATATAAGGAAGTCTTCTCCTCTCATTTTCACTAAGACGCAATAAGCAATTTCATTCATCCAAACTCTATGCATGATCTATCGAAGCAAGCATCTAATCTCAATCATTCAAGAATTCAAAGACATTCAAGCATTCAATTCATCAAGGAGATCCATTGGTATCCATATAAGGATTCAAGCTCTATGGAGCCCTCTTGTTGAAGATTTCTCCATCCACATCCATGCAAGCCTCTTCCTATTCCAAGATCCATTCAAGATTGGTGTTGAAGATCTACAAGCAATTGATTTGAGACATCCAACATCCAACATTCTACATTCTACATTCATTTGGTGCATACATACTTGTGGATCCAAGGATTCGAATCCGCCACGAGGGTTTCTATACAAACAAGGTGAATTGGTTTATTTGCTTTGTTTATTTATGACATTTCAATTATACTTTAAGGTTAATTCCAAAACTGGGGTTTGACCAAGGCAAACCCCTCCCCCCAACAAACAAAACCATTTTTCTTGCAGGTACAGGTACATGACAATGAATTTAGGAACATATTTGGATACCCTTTTTAGCCAACTTCTGGGATATGCGAACAAAATTTCCATCAGAGAAGTGCAGGCCGAGGTCGACATTGTGGGGTATGATTGCACCCCCGCAAAAAGGTAAAGGTCAACCTGAATTAGAAAAGGAAAATATTTATGGGTTTTTTCTGTCTCTGCATTTCTGTTCCAGATCCGGTTGTAGAATTTCCCAAAACTCAACACAGACATAAGAAAATAGGCTTTTCCACATCTTCTATATTTTGAGGTTAGTACTTGTTTTCAATTCATTTCAATTAAGGTTTTAATAAATTCAAATCTATTATATACTATTCATCCATTATTCAGGATTGTAAGGCTTTCTTCTTTCTCCTTATTTCTGATTGATTGATGCATTTGTGCATTAACCATTTTCTTATGGTTGATCAAAGTGGATCTTTCCTTTGTGAAATTTGGGGCTAGGAAGAGAATCGTATCTTCTCCTCAATGCCATTTTCATACCTTACAACATATACATACACATTCATTCATACATACATTATTTTTTAATATTACATATATTAATTGATGATTTAATGTGAAGTGATGATGAGATGGATGAGGAAATGAATTAGATGAAGTTTGTTACAAGATCTAAGAGTGGGAAAATTCAATATGGAGATCTAAGGCAAAGATCAAGCGGTTAAACAGAAAAGTTACAAGTTCCAGGGTAAAAGTGACATGGTTTACCGAGTTGAGAAATTGAAGAAGATGATCGAATGACTAAGCGCAAAGGAAGGAAAATCAAATTAAGGAGATTAAGAGGCATACGTATGTCTATATAAGGAATGAGAATTAAATAGAGTGAAGACTACTGGTGAATTGAGAAAAGAAGGAGAGAAGCTGAAGAACAACATTTACCGAGAAGAATAGAGTAAGACAGATCAAAGAATCTACAGACTGAGAAAGAGATCAATGGAGTATGTGATGCCAGTATTCGTTTGAGAATAAAGGATATGATTCAAGCATAGTGAGTTGCTAATTTTTACAGATCAAAGTTTGTTGTTGCTTATTAATATTTGTAACAGAGAAATCTCTTAACCGAGTGAATTTAAGTGTCCTATATGTAAAACCTAGACTTAGGTGACATTCCAAAAGAGTGTTTGAAGACCTCAACAAGGTCACTCCTAACAGGGTGAAGATCTTAATAGATCTGAGGTAAATCCCCTAACAGGGTCACATTTAGCAAATGTGTTTGTAATCTTTAATAGGATAAGTTCTTAACTGAGTGTACTTTAGAAGGGTACAATTTTTATTGTGGGTTACAATTCCCCCAGAGGTTTTTCCCAAATTGGGTTTCCTCCTTAAATCTTGTGTCAATGAGTTATATCATGTGTGAATGAGTTAATATGGTGTTGCTAAGTTTGAATGATTGATTGTTGCTTATATTATTTGGTGAATTGGTTATTTACTGTATTCAGTACTTACCGAGTAAATCAACGAGTTCAGTTTTAAGAGTTTAAGTTTGATTTGTCTGATTCACCCCCCTCTCAGTGGGACCAACAACATATACATATACATATATATATATATATGTATACATATATACATATACATATATATATATACATATATGTATACATATATATACATACATATACATATACATATATATATATATATATACATATACATACATATATATACATATGTATACATACATATATATATACATATATACATATATATATACATATATATATACATACATATATACATATATACATATATGTATATA
>MU224514.1:2380812-2397836 GCA_018584345.1 Thuja plicata
TATATATATATATATATATATATATATATGATTTCTTTGTTCAATTAAAAAGTGATCACCATACTCCTCATGATTGGTTCCCCATGTGAATAGATTACTCTCCAACTCATAAGTGCCTATGTCATCATAAGAATCATTGTCATAATAAGATGTAAAATCATCACCATTAGCTGATTGGAGAGTAACAACATACATTTTGTCATAATATTTAGCTTCAATTTTTCCCATGTCTTCAAGACAACTTGGTTGTAATGCTAGAGGCCTTTGTTCAAATTCATCTAGGTGTCTTAGGCTGTCACTTATTAAATTTTCTGATTTTCCTCCATCTATAGGACTAGGAAATTTTTTACCATCTACATCAGCTAATTCACTAGTTGAAACCATGATATCTTTAAGTGAGAAAAATGTGATGGTGTTATGATCAAAAACAATATCATCAAGGGAATTCATCTCTTCATCATGATTACCAATAATGATCTCTAAGTCTACGACATAGAGGCTTGTGCAACCCATACCTATAGCAACATGTGATTCTTTTTTTTATGGGACATTTTGCAATTAAAATGAAAGGAAGAATCAACATTATTGTATCTTACTATTGTCGCAGTCGTTTCAACTTCAATAGATAACTCTATATGTGCATTCAAAGTTTTTGTTTTGACTATTTCAATGTATTAATTTTTAGCATGTATAGATACATGTACATCTACAGAAACATATTAGAATTCAATCATTTCTTTATCACGAGGCAATTTATTCTCTTCAACTTTTGAATTTATTATCTCCTTTTCCACCTACTCTTCTTTATTCAAGAGAAACTTCAATTTTCCCTCACATTGTTTGAAAACATGATTGACCAATCCACATGGAGTAGTAGAAGGAACACATTCTTGTTTGCAAACAACCCATAGCTTAGATAAAATAGGTTTGGATATAACATCCATCTCCACAATACACAAAACCATAATGTTCTCCATGGCTACAAGAACCTCTTTATCATGACATCTCTTAATTATGACTAAGAAATGATGAAACATGTTGTAGATCAGGTCATGCAATCCCAAATCCATCAAAAGGCTACTCAATCTAATTTTTGCAAAAAAAATTAGTATAACAACCCTTTTGTGAATAATGGGTATGGTTGATGTCATCAAGGTCTTGAAAACTATCCACAATTAGATACAATACCTCCTTCATTTTATCCTCGCCATAAGGAAATTGAGGTGCTAAAATTCTCATAATCTCATTTAAGCATGAAGTAATAATCAGTCTAATATCATTATTTGAATGCCTCATCAAACTATGTTGCTTTAAGGAAGTCACAACAGGGACAAGAGCTAGTTGTATCAAATTTGAAGGTTATTTCTCCACTATGCTCAAGCATGCATCTAATTCATTCAAAGTGATGAAAACCACATTCTTTTATTAATGAGTATTGAGCTTTCTACTTTCTTCATGTAGAAAAATCACCAACCAATGTCTCTCCTTTGACTCCATGTGAAGTTCTAAATTTTTTTCCCAACAAACTGGCAAGAACTTTAGCTCTGATACCACTTGAATAACCACCCCTATTTGTGCTTTACTTTTTTTTGTTTTATTTTTTGAATGTGATTTTAAAACAAAATTGTAATATAATCAACAACAATAATAGAGTTTTCACACAAATTAAGGAAGCAACATGGAGCGGGAGTGGGAGGGAGGAGGAGACGAGGAAAGGGCGGGAGAAAGAATTTTGAATTTTGAAACTGGATGAAAGCTGGGAGCTGATGGATCTGCTGCAAGATCTACGACATAAGGTGTTGATTCTGCTATTAGATCCTTGTCAGAACCGATGGAAAAAGCTGGAGGATCTACATTGGTACTGTCCAGCAAGGATGATGGGTTAGGAATAGGGCTAGAGGCGAAAAATCAAAATATTCTAATGTTGGGGGAGAATCATTTGAAGGTAAGTCACATGGTTTCTCCACTAATCAAGGGAAAGAGAAATGGGCGGGTCTTTTTGGTATAAAACCCTCATGCAAGTCTTTATTCCCCAAAGTTAATATCTTAACTAACCCACCAAAAGGAGAGTTTGGTATTGATATACCTGACCTGTTAGTGGAACACATAGTATCAATCATGGCTTCAACTTTGGTTGGAAATTTTTTGGGCCCAAGACAGAATGTAGATTTAGTCAGATCCTTTGTGGACAAGAAATGGAGGCTGAAAGGTCAAGTTGATGTAGCGGCTATGCCTAAAGGTTTTTTCTCCTTTGAATTTTCAAATGGGGAAGACCTTTCTAAATTTTTGTGTGGGGGCCCCTGGATGATGGGAAAATCTTCCTTATCTCAGCAAAAATGGACGACCAGGCTGGACTATAATGATAGTTTTTTATAGTGGCAATGGTTTGGGTTTGGCTACCTAGGATGCCTTTGGAATATTGGCATGAGGACATTCTGATCACTATTGCAGGTACCTTTGGGGAGCTTCTATCTATTGATCCAATGACAGAAGCTAGAAAAATACAAGCGTATGCAAGGATTTGTGTTAACATTCAACAGAATGTGGATCTTCCTTAGGTGATAACCCTGAAATCAAAAATGGGGTCATGGATCCAAGAGGTGGAATATGAATCTATGCCTTTTGCATGCTTCATATGTAAGAAATCAGGTCACTGGGAAAAACATTGCCCTCAGAAGCCTCAAAAGGAAAAAAAAGAAGGATTATGATCAAAATAAAGGACAGAGAATGGAATGGAAAAGAAAAATAGAGGAAACTAATATCCTTCCAAAAATTTTGGATGGTAATAGGGATCAGATGGATAATAGCACGTATGAAAAAATAAATGAGAATCATCAAAAGGAGAAAAAAGGGGAAGCTCAAAAAACACTAGATCAAGAATCAGTAAAGAAAGTACGAGAAAAAAGGACAAATGAGTCCACAAGTCTGAACACATCTATAGAAGAAAAAGGGGAACCTTTCACAGGAGAGACGAAAAATAATGAATCAAGGATAGAAGAAAATATTACTCCTTCCAAAGGAGAAGAAAAAGAAAGGGACCCTAAAGAAGACGAGCTCTTGGTAGGAATAGAAAATAAAATAACACAACGGTTAGAGGAAAAACCAGAAAAGGAGAATGATACAACTAGAGGAAGTAAAAATGATTCCCCATATGATCCAAAACAAAATGATAAATAGAAAAAAAAGAAAGATATAGATTTAGAGGACAAGGAAAACTCTTGGTCAACTGTGGGAGACTCAAAGAAGGGATCATGAAAGAAAGGCTCAAAATCCCCCATAGGAAACTTCTCTGCTTATGAGTTAAAATCTAACTCAGGAAAGAAATCTGAGAGTACCTCAATGGGGAATCCCAATTCGAAGTCGATAAAAAATAATGGAGGGAAAAAACTAGGAGTCTTCACAAGATGTCAATAGAAAGTGGATATAGGAACTCCAAAACTAGAAAAAGGAAGGAAATCTGAGAAAACTCAAAGGGAAGAGGAAGCTAAATAGAATATTGTTGATGGAAAACAACTCACCATCCATCAGGTGTGTTCTCCAATCCTTGAATGAAGATTATTTCTTGGAACATTCGAGGACTCAATGGTCCTAATAAGAAAGATGTAGTTAGGAATTTAGTTAGAGATTCTAAACCGGACATCCTTTTGATTCAAGAAACTAAGATGATAAAAGAAAAAATAGAGAAATTAAATTTGTTAAAAAATGGGAATTGTTTTGGTAGTAGTACTGAAGGGGCTTCAGGGGGGTTGGCTATCTTCTGGAATCAATCTTGCTTTGATTGTCAGCTCCTAAAAGAAGAGAATTTTTTTCTAGCAGCTAAATTTTGGAGTTTAAAGGATAATTTCTCTTGGACCCTTATAAATGTTTATGCCCCCAATACTAAATCTGGAAGATTAAAGCTTTGGAAGAAGTTGCATGATCTGATGGAAACTAGTACAGAGAAAAACTATTTGATAATGGGAGATTTCAATACTCCCTTAAAGCAGGAAGATAAAATGGGAGGGAATTTATCTCAAGTGGAAAGTACGGTAGATTTGATGGATTTCATTATTAATGAAGGGTTGTTGGATGTTGATCTGGAAGGGATTAATTACACTTGGTCTAATCATAGAGTGAGACCTGATCTTATTCAAGTTAAGCTTGATAGGGTGCTGATCAATTCAGATTGGTATACCAAGTAATCTTGTGCTCTTTCTTCTCTTTCTAGAATTGGTTCGGACCACTTTCCTATCTCTTTTAATGTTATTCCCTTCACAGGCAAAATAAATGCTCCCTTCAGATTTGAGAAGATGCGGCTTGACCACCCTGATTTGGAAAATAAAATTAGGGAATGGTGGAATATTAAGGTGGAAGGAACTGCTAGGTTCAAAGAGGTTAAGAAATTAGCTAATGTGAAATCTAATGTTAAACACTGGAACAAGAATGTCTATGGGGACATTTTACAATCCAAAAATAAAACCCAAATAGACCTGAAAGATATTCAGGAGGAAATTCAAAGAAATTGCCTGACATAAAATCTAAAAAATCATGATAATTTTGTCCTTGCGGATCTCCACAACATCATTGCTAAGGAGGAGACTTTCTGGAGACAGAGATCTCGATCCCTATGGTTGAAAGCAGGAGATAAGAATACCATATTTTTCCATCTTACTACTCTTAAACACAAGGCAATAAATAGAATCCATTCCTTATCTACCACTAAAGATAAAATTACTAAAGAAGAGGAAATAAGGGAAGAAATGATGGCTTTGCGACCTTGTTATCGAGAGATCAAAATCTTAATTTAGAAGACCAAAGGAAATTACTTTCTTTGATTCCTTGTAAAGTGGATCAGCCTTCCAATGTCTTCCTAAAAGCTATTCCCTCAGATATAGAAATTAAGAAGGCAGTTTTTTCTTTTGAGGGAGAGAAATCTCCAGGTCTCGATGAGTTTCAGATGTTTTTCTTCCAGCAGTTTTGGAGCATCACTGGTAAAAATGTTTGTTCAACGGTTAAAGAATTCTTTGGAACTAAATCTATTCTTAAGGAACTAAATTCTACTTTTATAGCTCTCATTCCTAAAAAACCTGGAGCTAATACTGTTGATGGTTTTAGACCTATTAGCCTTTGTAATTATTTATACAAAATCATCTCGAAGGTCATTACCACTAGACTATTAAGCTTACTGCCTAATCTGATTTCTCCTCAACATAATGGTTTTGTTCCGCGAAGACAGATCCTAGACTCTATTATTGTGGTGCATGAGAATATTCATTCTCTCCATGCCTCTAAAAAACAAGGATTCCTAATGAAATTGGATTTGTCAAAAGCCTGATAGAGTGGATTGGTCTTTTCTTTCCAATATCCTTAGGTCTTTTGGCTTTGATAAAGATGTGATAAGAATTATTATGCAATTGGTTTCAACTGTGACTTCTTATGTGCTTGTTAACAGGGGATCCTCCAATTTCTTTCATCCCACTAGAGGTATGAGATAAGGAGATCCAATTTCCCCCATTCTCTTTGCTATAATGGCGAAAAGCCTTGGGAGATATATCAATAGTATGGTGATAACTAGATAGATTTTTGGTCTTCAACCTTCCTCAATACTGTAGAAATGTTCACATGAACAATTTGTAGATGACACTATCATGATGGGGGAAGCCTCTGTTAAGGAGGCAAGGAATATGAAAAATGCTCTGAATACTTATACTAATGCTTCTGGTCAATCAATAAACTGGGAGAAAAGTTCCCTTTTTTTAGCAACACTCTAGAAGAAAGACAAAGGAAGATCTCTGCCATTTTGGGTTGCAAGCTTGGGAATTTCCCCTCTTCCTACCTGGGTCTCCCTTTATGTCATAAACCTGATGACTCTTTCTGGAATGACATCCTTGATAGATTTTACAACAAGCTGGCAGGTTGGAAAGGAGCTACTCTAAGTCAAGCTGGAAAAGTCTAGCTTCTGAAATCAACTCTTCAAAACCTTCTAGTCTATGCGCTCAGTCTCTTCAAAATTCCTTAGAAGTTTGTTGACTTGATAGAAAAAATCCAGAAAAGATTCCTCTAGTCTAGAGTCAAAGAGAAGAAGAGGTTTAGCCTTGTGGCTTGGGAGGTGGTGTGTAAACCAAAGAAGTTTGGAGGGCTTGGCATTAGAAGTATTAAAAATACTAATAAGGCTCTGCTGGCACAACAATGTTGGAGAATCTTTGAAGAGGAGAAGGAATGGAACTATATTATCAAGAGAAAATATCATCTAAATTCTTTAGAGGATATGTTAAGGAATCCCTTGGATATCAAAGGTTTGTTCATTTGGAACAGTATTAGGAAAGGCAGGGAACTGATTAGAAGAGGGGTCAAATGGAAACTGGGAAATGGCAGGAAGATTAATTTTTGGAATGATAATTGGCTGAAGGAAAAATCTCTTAATGAGAAGCAGGAATGGATGTCAGTGATTTTGGACTATAAAGAAATAATTGGGGAAAAGGTTTATGATTATTTGATTAATGAGGATTGGGTTGACCTTAGCTCTTTTGATGAGAACCTTAAAATGGTTAATAAACAACTAAATCATTGGTTTTTAAGAGATAATGAACAAGACTCTTTGATTTAGATTCCAGAGGCAAATGGTAAATTTTCAGTTTATTCTGCCTCTATCCTTCTCCACACTCAGGAAGATCACCCAATCAGTTCTCAGGTATGGAACAATAAGCTTATACCTAAAATTAACATGTTTTTTGGCTGGTTGTTCAGAAAAAAATTCTTACTATGGATAATCTCTGTAAAAAGGGTCTTAGTATGCCCAATAGATGTATCCTCTACTGCTCTGAAGCTGAAAATTGCAATCATCTCATGATTCATTGTACTTATACTTGTAAAGTGTGGGAATCTCTCTTCAAACATTTCAAATTGGAATGGGTGAAACCTAATAACTGTCAGGATTTGGTAAAACAATGGCTATGCCCCTTTACTGGTAAAGATTCCAAAGATCTCTGGAGGTTGTTTCTTCCTCACTTCACTTGGAGAATCTGGAAGGAGAGAAACAACAGAGTCTTCAGAGAAAAAAACTCATCCCATGAGATTGTGGCCAATCATATATGCAGAAGCTTATTGGAAAATTTTAAAGGTGCTCTCCCTAGAGACTCCCCCCTTAAGAACACTCAGGTTTTAAATGATATTCTTAACAGGAAAAATCAGGGGCATAAAGATAAGGATTCAACTTTGAGGGAAAACACAAGATGGAATGCACCGCCGATAGGTTGGGTTAAAGGTAACTTTGATGGAGCAGCTAAAGGGAATCCAGGAAGAGCTGGAGTGGGAGGTATAATAAGGGATTGGGCTGGAAATTGTCTGGGAGATGTCGTAGCCCCACTAGGAATTTAGACAAACCATGTTGCGGAAGCAAAGGCAGCTCTTCAATTCGTTATCATGGCTAAAGAAATGGGTTATTCGAATCTATGGTTGGAGGGATATTCTCTAAAAATTATAAACTGTATTAATGGCAAGAATGAGGCTTCTTGGACTATTGGTCATATAATTGATAAAATAAAATCCTTAATGCTTCTTTTTAAGGAAAGTCATATAACCCATGTTTTTAGTGAAGGATATAAGCCGACGGGTGGCTTTGCTAATGTGGGGGTCCAAATTAATGTCACTTAATCATGGAAAGGGGAAGCAGATCTCAATATGGAGATTTTAAGTCTTATCAAGTACGATGAGCTTAATCATATTGAAGGCTCAATTAAAACCAAAATTAATGATGAACAAGATACTTGAGATAAAGAGTGATGATAGCTGTCAGTTGAGGAATGCGAGAATCATGAAGAATGTTACTTCACATGGTTTGTGGGTTTTATCAAGCATTTTGAAACAAAAAAATCAAAAGAGTCTTGTGTTTTTGCCCATTCACTCTCAGAAAGATCAGAACAATTCTGCAAATATGGGTGGAGGTCTCAAGAGGGAGGAGCCGATGGACTATACAAAGTGGAAACAAAAGAAAAAAGTTTGGAAAAGACTGAAGAAGGATGGTGTGACCCAGTACATGGAGAAATTGCACGGTTGGGACAAATAAATAACCAAAAAAATTGCAGATGGCTGGAAGAATGGAAAGGTTAATATGTGGGGTAAGTCTTTTACACTTACTATGTGCATTATTTTAGAGATAACGGGGCTTTCCAGTGAAGGCATGAAGTTTTATAGGGACAATAAATGCATAGGGTCTCAAGTTTTCAAAATCTTCCCAAAATCTGAAGAAGAAGAAGCCCTTCTGAGAAAAGGGATGAGAGATTATGTAGACATTAAGAAAATTAAGAGTCATTGGGCTAAAATTTTGACTATCATGATTGAGTATTTCACCTTGGATGGTCGCTACTCCAAAATCTGCAACCTTTACTTCGTGCTTGCCAATCATTTTAGGCATAACAAAAAGGTGTCATTTCCTTTCTAACTTTTGAGCTTGTTGAACAATAGTATCATGGAGCATAGAAAAAAGCTAGCAACCCGGTGCTTCATGAAGGGATTATTTTTCTAATCTCAAAATACACCATAAACCAAATCTCGGAACCCATTCCTAAAAGGGTCAAAGAGAAAGCAAAGAAAATTAAGTTGGAAAGTAAAAAGGAGAACCCAAGGAAAAGGGTAAGGAGAAAGAAAAGGAGAACCTGGATAGGAAGGAGGAGTCTGAAGATCAAAACCTTGATTGTCAAGGTAACGAAGATGAGATTTAGGAAGAGGAGAAGGAGAAAATGTCCGTGACTGAAGAAGATGAACAAGAGAAAAATGAGGAGGCTCTGGTGAAAGATAAAGATGAACAAGTGAATAAGGAGGAAACCCATATGAATGAGGAGGAAATGCCCTTGAATGAAGAAGAAGAGAATATGGTAAATGAAGCTGGAAACCAAGAAGAGGAAAACGAAGAAGAAGAGAATGAGGGAGAAGACAAGGATGGAAAAGATGAAGCGAATGATGGAAAAGACAAGGAGGAGCAGATAGAGCAGCCTAATCTGAAGGCTGGTGATAGAAAAAAGAAAAGACAGAGAATGGACCCTGACCACAAAACTATGGTCGGGTTCAAAATAGATAACAAAATTCCAAAGAGAAAGGAGGATCATGGGGCCAATATGGAGAATTGGATCAGTGAGGATATGAAGGACATGAATCACCACCTGAAGGAAATGCAAGAAGCCAAGGAGCCCTTAAAAACTAAGCTAGAAGATATGGAGAAGGAACTGTTGATGAAGGTAAATAATAACAACAAAAATGAGGAGATTACGGCCAGAGTCAATGCACTTATGGAAGAAAAGATGAAAGACATGAAAAATCAAATCAACCACAATGGGCATATGATAAGCATTATTATCAAGCATAGTAACGTGGGGCTTAAAGTCTATGTTCAAAATATCAAAGGTTTATATGCCTACTTGGAGAGTAGCCTGCTGGAGAATACTACAATCACAATAGATGACAAAGCTAGAAGCTCAGGCACGGGTACCATAACTCGAAGTGGCATCAAAAGGAAAATTCTAGAGATTCCAAAGGAAATGAAAGCGCTGAAAGAATCCATTGATAAAATGGAAGATATGCAGAAAGAGGCTGAGGAATCCTATGGAAGTATAAAGTAGTTTTTTTCTGTTCTATTCTGTGCTATAATCTGGACTGGAATTTGTGCTGGAAACTGTGTTTTTTTTGGCAGTTTTTTGTTTTCCTTTTTTTGGGTTAATGGGGGTTAGCCGGGGTCCTACTTTTTGTTCGTAGTAGGCTTTCTATGTGTGTTAGGGTTGTTAATTCTTATCTATAGTACTTTAATGTAAAAGGTTTTGGGGTCCTTTCAAAACATGTATTTACCTTAATAAAAAACAACAATAATATAGTAGATAAAGAGATAATAATGCAACACTTTTTCAATTAAGAAATGACTAATATTTAGAAATAACATAGCTAAAAATTATGGATTTAATTTATGATATGGAAATACAATTTTTCTCAAAAATAAAAGCAACCCAACTCATAAAAATATGCTACATATCTAAATCCAACATACCCAGAAAATGTAACAATGGTCTTCCTTGAGTTGCTCACAATAATTACCAAAATACCACTCCAAAATGAGATCCAACCCTTGCAATCTACTCCAACAGCTCAATTGAAGGTATACAAGGAAGCGTAGGTCCAAAATACATCCAAACATAAAAATGTAACCTCCTCAAAACCCTAGACTCTCATCAAAGATTGTATGGCCATCAAGAGAGAAGACACAACCAAAAAAATAGAAATATACCCTCCACAATCTTCTCTAAAATTGTTCTCTTCAAATTTGATATTCGATAAGCTCTAAAAAAGATTGATATATAATATCCAATATGCCCAAATGTGATCCATGAATAAAATCAGCAAGTATTCTCTAGATTGTATCTCTCAACAACATGGACAATGTTGCCTGCAAGGGTTATCATCCTCATAAACCAAATATGAAGAAGCAATATCAAAATCCAAACTCAACATAAGAAATGAGTTCCATGAAATTGGTTTTATATCGTTCCCAAGAAGTCCAACCGTCTTCACCAATGCATGTGGGACTAAATACAATCCTATTTTTGGGGGAATGTTTTTTCTCTATTTTTTCGTGAATGTTTTTTCGCTATTTTTTTGTGAGTGTTTTTTTGCTAATTTTTTGTTATTTTTCCATGAATGCTTTCATTTAATATTTTCCTCCATGTCACTTTTAAATAAAAGAACACTTTGAACTTAACACTTTATTTTAAATGTTTGGCCTTAACATATGCCCTTATGAAATAAATTAAAATAATGATACAGTTAAACATTTAATTTAACTTTATAAATCAATAACTTATTATTGTTTAATTTAATAATGTCGAATTATATCAAATATCAGGATAAACATCAAAACCAACTAAACTGATACTACTAAAAATAACAACTGACTCTGTTGGTGCTCATCACTGACTTACTAAAAATAGTGAGTATGGGAGAAAGCGTCCAAAAAGGATCCAAAAAAGGTAATTACACTCATTATACCCATCTGAACAAACTGGCAATATCAAAATACCCCTTTCATCCTGCTAGCACCAACCTAGAAAACCAACACCATCTCTAGTACAAGAGAAAAATAAAATGGGGATATTACAATATTCCCTTCCCAAATATTTATGGTCCTTGAGCAATGTCAGAGCAACTTGATAATCAACTAACTAATCCATACTGATACCAAGAATGATCCCAGGGTACCAACTCAATCTAGGAAAACTGCAATGCCACCTACTATAGACATTGTGTCCAAACTAGAGACATACTTTCAATCTCCAACAAGAAGATTGATCATACACTGCATAAAATCAATTATTTACTTAGGAAAATTCTCTTTGAAAAGACCAAACTAAAAAACCATAGGACCAAATTTTAGGATGTCAACATAGGTTGTCACTTTCCTATTAACTAGTGAGTTGCTAACTAAAGTGATCTCGAGATCCTGAATCAAACTTGGAACATGACCACTGTGTTGACACCGTGCTACTTTGATCAAAATTAGAAAATAAAACATCAACAAACTTACTACCCTCTAGTTTTCTAGTTTTCATAACATTCTCAAACTGCACTCTTGTCTCATGTAACCTAGAAAAGTGATCATCATCAACATCAAAACTGAAACGTCTAAGAGAAGGCAACTTAGAAAAGAAAACATCAACAAAATTACTACCAATCATAATACTAGGCAATATAAAGAACACCGTGCTCAACCTTATAACATAAACCCAAGCATCACTCCACATGACATCACAAAAATGAATACCAATCACTACTCCACCACAACAATTTGTCAACCAAGGAATGCCTCTACCATCACCAACCAAAAAAAACACCATCAACTATGAATCTCCAAGTGTCAAGGGGAGGCCTCGAATACATTGGCTAAACCCATCTCACTGTGATTAAATAATAACAATCTGCAACATTGCCTACTAGCACAATAAAAAGACTGTAATGTCCCAAGATCTCCCAAGAGATAGTGGTGAATAACTAAATTATGCCCAAAGAATCTCCTATAACTGGTTGTACTGAAGACTGGAAGTTCTCAAAACCAAACTGCCCCAATACCAAGGTCACAATAAAAAGTGTGAGAAAACTAACATAGTAGCGAACAATCATAAATCTTACTGGCTACATAAGAGTCATGAGAATGGGAGTAGTTGAAAATCCATCTCCAATGAGTAAATCTCCTCTTCCATTAATCCTCAATCATGTACTAATCATCTACTAGACTGAAAATTCATAGAAACTCATCTACATGCCAAAAATTGTAGTCCTATGGGTGTTGATTGGAAAGTGAACAACGAAACCAACACAAAAAATTTGCCTACAACTCCAATTTTGAATCAACAACTCACTACTAGAAATTGCACTTATATCCCAAGTCCTATAACTAAATCCACTCTCATCACTAAAATTAGGAAAATATTCATCATCCTTTTTGAAGAGTGGATTATTAAAATTCATATCGACATCTACATCAAACAAGGGCTAACCAATCAACTGATTACTATCATTATCCTCATTCTCCACCCAAACATATTGCTTCCCCAAGCTCCTAATTTCATATTTTTGGGACAATGTACAAGATCGAACTCCACCTAAATGTTATTAAGATCCTCCATTACATGGCTGATCTCCTTGGCCATTTATATTCTCCCGCTCTCTAAAATGTTTAGCTTCATATAGCTGATCATTGGCTTCAAGAAATGTCTCTTGAATACTTTTCAAATCAAATCTAGTGAATCAAGCTCATTGGTGAGCTTAATGACCTCTTCCCTCACCTGCTTAGTCAAAGACATGGTCTCATATGCAAACTTGGTGGAAACATCCCTATCATGCATCATGTGTAAGTAAGCTATTTTAATTTCTTCCATATAATTATTCATTGTTTGCAAATTATTAAGTGAAATATTAAGCTCATTTTGTCCTCTTGATGCATTGTGGATTATGTTTTCAACTTCCCTATATGTGCCATCCAAACTTGATAAAACTTGTACTTCATTTTTAGTGGATGCCAAGAATTGTATTTTCCAATTGTGATCAAACAAAGGTGATGAACTATTGTTATGTTACATGCAAAAATTAGAATTACACTCATACCTATCATCAATATATTTAAAGTTGTCCCAAATCACTTGTGCCTCTCCCTTATCATTCTCAACAATGAACTATGAATCCAAATCAACAAGGCCACTATGTTTATGCTCAAGATCAACTACATGAAAAGATAAATCAGTTTTATTAATAACATCATCAATGTCATCCTCCATGCAAATGCTTTTCTCTAATACCTAATAATTATTAGGATCAAAAATAAATTTAACCCATGTTGGGCCTTGATCATACTTGGGTGCCAACACATATGAATCCCAAGTACTAAAGGGATGATTTCTTTGTTCAATTAAAAAGTGCTCACCATACTCCTTATGATTAGTTCCCACCGTGAATAAATTACTCCCCAACCCATAAGCATTATTTTTGGAATAAGATATAGAATCATCGCCATTAGCTGATTGGAGAGTAGCAACATACATTTTCTCATCATCTTTAGCTTCAATTGTTCCCATGTCTTCAAGACAACTTGGTTGCAATGCTAGAAGCCTTTGTTCAAATTCATCTAGGGTCTTAGGCTGTCACTTATTAAATTTTCTGATTTGGTTCCATCTATAGGACTAGGAATAATTTCACCATATACATTAGCAAATTCACTAGTTGAAACCATGCAATATTCAAGTTAGAAAAATGTTACAATGTTATGATTAAACACAATATCATCAAGGGAATTCATCTCTTTATCATGATTATCATTAATGATCTCTAAGTCTCCAACATAGAGGCTTGTGCAACCCATACCTATAGAAACATGTCATTCTTTTTCTTTACAGGACATTATGCCATTGAAATTAAAGGAAGAATCAACATTATTGTATCCTACTATTCTCACACTCATTTCAACTTCATTAGAGAACTCTATACGTGCATTACATTTTTTTTTTACGATTTCATTACATTAATTTTTAGTATATAGATGCATGTACATCTAGAGAAACATCTTGGAAGTCAATCACATCTTTATCATGAGGCAAGCTATTCTCTTCAACTTTTGAATTGATTCTTTCCTTTTCCACCTGCTCTTCTTTATGCAAGAGAAGCTTCAATTTTCCCTTGCACTGTTAGAACACACTATTGACCAACCCACACACAACAGTAGAAAGAACCCATTCTTATTTGCAAACAACCCATAACATAGATGAAATAGGTTCAGATATAACATCCATCTCCTTAATACACAAAATCATAATGTTCTCCATGGCTGCAAGAACCTCTTTATCATGATTTCTCTTAATCATGACCAAGAAATGATGAAACATATTGTAGATCAGGTCATGGAATCCCAATTCCATAAAAAATTTACTCAATCTAATTTTCATGATTTTTTTAGTATGACAACCTATTGTGAATAATGAATATGGTTGATGTCATCAAGGTCTTGAAAACTATCCATAATTAGATATAATACGTACTTCATTGTATCCTTGTCATAAGGAACTCAAGGTTCCAAAATTATCATAATCTCACTTAAGCATGAAGTAACCATCAATCTAATCTCATTATTCGAATGCCCCATCAAACTATGTTGCTTTAAGGAAGTCACAACAGGGACAAGATCTAGTTGTATCAAATTTGAGGATGATTTCTCCACTATGCTCAAGCATCCATCTAATTCATTCAAAGTGATGAAAACCACATCCTTTAGTTGATGAGTATTGAGCTTTCTACTTGCCTCTTGTATAACTTTCACCAACCAATGTCTCTCCTTTGAACCCAAGTGTAGATCTGAATTTTTTTCCAACAAGATGGTAGGAACTTTAGCTTTGATACCACTTCAATAACCACCTTTTTTATGCTTTTATTTTTTCCCTTTTTAATGTGATTTTTTTTTTTGAAATATAATCAATGACAATAATAACCCATATAAATAGATAATAATGCAATAACTTTTCAGTTAAGAAAATGACTAATATTTAGAAATAACACAACTGAAAATTCTAGATTTAATTTTATGATTTGGAAATACATTTTTATCAAAACTTAAAGGACCCAGTTCATAAAAATATGCTACATATCTAAATCCAACATAACCAAAAAATTTAACAATAGTTTTGCTTGAGATGCTCACAAAAATCACCAAAATACCACTCCAAAATGAGTGCCGACCCCCACAATCTACTATGATGGCTATGTTGAAGGTATGCAAGGAAGTACATGTCCAAAATACCTCCAATCAACAAATTTAACCTCCTCAAAATCCTAGACACTCATCAAAGATTGTATGTCCATTAAGAGAGAAGATACAACCAATAAAATAGAAAATATACCCTCCACAATCTTCTCTAAAATTGTTCTCTTCAAATATGATATTCAATAAGCTCTGAAAAGACTAATATATAATCTCCAATATGCCCAAATGTGATCCCTACATGAAATCATCATGTTTTCTCCAAATTGTATCTCTAACAACATGGCGATGTTGCTTGCAAGGGTTTTCGTCCTCACAAACCAAATATGAAGAAGAAATCTCCTCCAAACAAAAGAAATATCAAAATCCAAACTCAACATAAGAAATGATCTCCACAAAATTGCTATTATATCATCCCTAAAAAGTTTGACCCTCTTCACCAATGCATGTGGGACTAAATAAAATTAGTTTTTCCCCATCACTTTTTAAGTTGCCTTTTTTAAAAAAGTGTCATTTTTTTCCTTTCCTATTTTTTTGGGACGGTTTTTTCTCCTATTTTTTTGGGAATGATTTTTCAATATTGTTTTGCGAATGCTTTTTTGCTATTTTTTCATGATTTATTTTTCACTATTTTCCTCAAATGCTTTTTTGGTTTTTTTTCCCAACAAATGCTTTCATTTAATACATCCCGCTATGTCACTTTTAAATAAAAGACTAATTTGAATTTAACACTTTATTTTAAATATTTGGCCTTTCCATATTCCCTTATAAAATAAAATAAAATAATGATAATTTTAATTATTTAATCTAACTTTATAAATTAATAACTTATCATTATTTAATTTGATAACTCCAACTATATCAAATCTTAGGACAAACATCAAAATCAACTCCACTGATATTATTAAAACTATCAACTAACTTTGTTGGTTCTTCTTATCACTGGCTTACCATAAATAGTGAGTATAGGAAAAGTGTCCAAAAAGGCTGCAAAAAAGGGTGTTATGCTCATTATACCAATCTAAACAAACTAGTGACACCAAAATACCCCTTTGATCCTGCTAGCATCAACCCATAAAACCAACACCAACTCTAGTACTAGAGAACCAAAAAATGGGGACATTACAAAAGGTGTGAAGATATTAATCTCTTTCCTACATCTTATTAAAGATAATATCTAATAAAAAATTAAAATTCTACAAATGCACCACACTTGCTCTCTAACCACTAGAAATGTGAGATGTACCACACAACATTCCAATGACGTCAACCCCATGCTCTGCAACCCATCATCATAAAGAAAACCATACAACTACTTTATTCATCAATATCTACTTCATTTTCTTATTATTCAAATACATTTCATCATCTAGGAAAAAAATATGTCTGTATTATATATAATTGGTAAATCTCAGAGACATTAAAGGCAAATTATTGATTCCTTTTAAGCGAATAATGTATTGGATTGGTTATAGCTTCCTTTATACACGCCATCTTTTGATGGTTGATTAAAAAAATTAATTTTGATATATATATATCTCTCTCTCTCTCTAAAATATGTCTATATTATATATAATTGGTACATCTAAGAGGCATTAAAGGCGAATTATTGATTCCTTTTAAGCGAATAATGTATTGGATTGGTTATAGCTTCCTACAGACACATGTCATCTTTTGATGGTTGATTAAAAAATCAATCTCTCTCTCTCTCTCTCTCTCTCTCTCTCTCTCTCTCTCTCTCTCTCTCTCTCTCTCTCTCTCTCTC
>MU224514.1:2409552-2421647 GCA_018584345.1 Thuja plicata
ATATATATATATACACGCATCCAAACGCACCCGCATCCCCCCAAAATTTTTTTTACGCATCCGCGCACCCACATCCCGCATCCGCATCCGCACCCGAATCGGTAACTAACTCATCTAGCTTGAGTTTTTTTCTTCAATTTGTAGATGATTTTCATTTCATTGTTGAACTCAGGTGGCCATTTAGTTTGCTCCCAACACCTGAAGCCATTCATTTTTGAGATGTTGCTACTCACCCAACTAGAGTGAGCCAACAACCTTTTCACAAAGATAACTTATTTTGAAGTTTCTCCATCATTGAGCTGGTCCAAACTTCCCTTGTAATCCTGTGATCAGTGCGAGGCAGTTCCTCATTTGACATTCAGAAAGTAAATTTTAGATCTGAAGGCATTAATTTTTACCTCGTTTGCAATCTCAGATTTCACCAGAACTTATTCTAATTTTCCAGCCTCTGTCAAACATGAATCACCTGCTAATATTGCCGACAAATTGTAAAGGGAACATGGTCTTTAAGCTGGAGGTGAATTGAATACCGCAGAGTTTATTGGCTAAGCCAAATTTTGAACAGATCTCCCTAATGTTTTAGCTATGGTAATAAACAAGTATGGATTACTTTGCCTGCCCACTCTTGAAGAAATGGAAAAGAACCTGCTGGAACTTCATTTTCCTAAACAGAGAAGGTTCAGGTGGATATGCCTCTCCATAGTCTTTGGCTGATTGATCTTTGAAGAATCCAAAATAGTCCAGAGTATTGCTCAAATAAATGCAGACCACTGCGTTGAATAAGATATGCCTCTCCATACTCTTTGGCTGATTGATCTTTGAAGAATCCAAAATAGTCTAGAGTATTGCTAAAAAAAATGCAGACCACTGCGCGAATAAAATGGGTTGTTTCATGGAGGATTAGGATTACATTAAAAAATTACTTACCACTTGCAAATCAAAAACCTTCATTTTTAATGAGCTTTAGAAGGCAATCCTTTAATTTGAGTGGCCTTTACCATGGTGAAAAATTTATATGTTGTGATGCTATGAGCAATGAGCCTGAAGTATCAAATGTTAAGCATCCTCTTTGTGGGAATAGAGCGAAGAAAGTTGCATTCTGTTCTTTTAAAATGACCTTTCTCTTTCTACATTCGTCCAGTGCCACTGACACATCCTTTGATAGAGCACACCAGATTTAAAAAAATGAAAGAAAGGGAAAAGCAAAAAACACTAGGTTGAAATCCATCATATTCAGGGGCTATTCCTCCACCCAAAACTTAAAAAGTTAAAACTGTAACTTTTACCTTTTGATCAATTATATTCATTGGCCGGTCGCTTTTGCTATGCTATTAGTTATCAGCTAGGAGATGTCTATTAGTAAAACATTTTGAGAACAAACTTTATCAAAGCTATTTTCCGCCATTATCCTTAATGGCCACTACTTGGGGAGATTTCAATTTGTTTTTGATGTTTTCAGATAAGGGGAATAATTTGTTCTTCTATTGTTTTCTTAACCACTTCTCCTGGTTTTTGTTTTCAATATGCTTCCTCCATTCTTAAGGCCCGATTCATTTAGTCTATCATTGCTTTTTCTCTTAGGTAACACCTGAATGGATGCATTATTGATTATGCAATCCTGAATTTGCCTTGAAAATATTACCAAATTTGATTTTATTCCTTTTTCTATCATCCTTTTTATATACTTTTTAATTTATTTTGGTATCGTTTACAAATATTCTGCCTATACAACCATCAAAATGAGACCAGTATAAGCTCTTGCGAGCATAACCATGAGACTTCCTTTTTATATACTTTAATTTCCTTGAAAATATAAACATTTACTTTCTTTGACGGGAAGCTTCCACCAGAGAGCCAAATATATCTCAAAGGATTGGTGTAACAATGATAAAAAATTCAAAATTGAAGGGAACTCCTTTAGATCCATAGTCATCATTTGAAAATTATGATCACCTTTGTAGACATTTTGAATTCATATAAAAAATCTATTGTTCAAGCATCATTGTTCTCTTCGTGCCTTGTATCATTCCAAGTAGAAGCATTTGTTCTCTGGGTTCCATCTCTGCCAGAGAAGTCCTTCGGCAAAAATCCCCAATCCAATCGTCTTTTGACATATCTTGGGATATTTATGAGATTTCCAAGGTTATGTTGAAGTCTTCCTCTGCTATCCATGTCTTTCTGGAGCTAGTTTACTCTCATTTTCCCCATTGGTATGCATTGGCTTATACATATTTGAGATTGCAAAACTATTTACTATTTTGTTCTCTCGATACTAAATTTATGAAGTATACGGACATGAAGATGAGGTTACCTTAGAAAGCTAGAAATTGCCCAGAATAATAACCTGACCACTTGTGGAAATATTTCCTTGTAGTGGAATGCATTCACATTTTTGCCCAACTGCCCTGGCAAGGATCTTCACTAACATTTGTTCCTTGAAGCAACAAATTATCTGGGTATTAAGCCATTAAAGATTCCATGTTATGAGCCTCATATCCCCATCAGTGGAAGGAATACCTTCTACTCACCATGACTTACATAAATTTCCTTTGATGTTCATTGTTTGGTTCCACCTAAGATCTCATTTGAATCTTTTCTTTCCTTGGCATTGTTGTTTGAACGAAATATTGAGTGGACCTAATTTTACTCAGCGATCAAGGGTGGTTGTGATAGGTGAAGTAGGAAATACCATTTTTACAAAAGAAAATTGAACCAGGTTTCATGGGTGAAACTCGTGGTGTATAAGATTAAAAGTTGGTAACATACATTTCAGTAGCCTATATTTATAATCATGCAACAAAGATGCCATGAGATCCATGTTATGTCACAGGTACCTACCAACTTTCAAAACAAAATAAACTAGTTGTTACAACTACAAACTCACATTATGTTAATAACATTTTCACTGTATTTGATATTTCTAATACTCCATTAGTACAAGGCTCAAAGAGTGATTAAATTGATGCATGAAGTTAATAAATTTCTTATCCTGCTGGGAATGCAACAAATATGGAGAAGTGTCCCTATGGTCTCCACTACATCTCGTTGACCTGCATATATAGCTAGCTGCTGGAATCATCGAGTAGACTAAGAAGTGAGATTGAATGCTGAGTTCACTTGGTTGTGTTTTTTAAGTGCATTGCATGTTGACTTGTCTTGAACATTACGTTCATTTTTCTGATAAGGTAGCTAATATTGACAACAAACTGTATCATTGCATTAAGGTGGAAAATCTCTATTTATTTGAATAGGGTGCAAATTCAAGACTAGATAAAAATTTAGTGCCATAATGCATTTGGATATAATTGTGTCAAGCATTAGATGATGTCTACCCTACACAAAATTCACGATATCTTATTTCCAGGCCCTTAGGGCCCGTTTGTTTCCTGGAATTAGACTGGAATTGGCGAAATTTTAATTCTATGTTTGTATCCATCTAAAAAATTGGAATTGGAATTTCAAAATTCTAATTTTGCCCCCAAAATGGGAATATCATCTTCCACCTAAATAGGTGGAATTGGAATTTCACAAAAAAGTGGAATGGGAATTCATTTTTAGAAAATTAAATTTAATATTTTGTGGGATCCGTGACTATAAAGATGTATATTATATTGCTATAAGGATGTATATATATACATGTGTGTATATACACACATGTGTATATACACATGTGTGTATATATATGTATGTATATATACACATGTGCGTGTATATACAACCAAATTTAATATTTTGTAGAATCTGTGACTAAAGATGTATATTATATTGCTATAAGGATGTATATATACATACAAGTGTATATACATGTGTGTATATGCACATGTGCATATATATGTACATATGTATATATATACATGTATATACACGTGTGTATATACATGCACATGTGTATATACATTTGTGTATATATACACATGTATATATACATTTGTGTATATATACACATTACATGTGTGTATAGATACATGTGTATATACACATGTATATATACACAAATGTATGTGTATACGCATACATGTGTGTATATATACACGTGTATGTGTATACATGGATACACACTTGTATGTGTATTTACATGTGTATATATACACACATGTAGGTGTATATATATACGTGTGTATATAAACACGTGTATGTGTGTATACACACATGGGTATGTGTATATGTGTATACATGTGTATGTACACATGTACATGTGTATGTACACATATATACACATACACGTGTATATACACACATGTATATATACATACATGTATCTATGTATATATGCATGTGTGTATATATACACACATATATACACCATATTCAAAGAAATTAAAAAATAAAGAATTAAAATTCCTTATGCATCATCTTCCAGGTGAACCAAACGGGTCAGTCCATATTTCGGATTTCATTTTGAGGATAAAAATCTTCTTGAATTGCAGCATCTTCCAGAATTGACCATATCTAAGATATGATATTCAAGTACCCAAACAGGCTTGCCTACTCCAATCTTGAAGTACCACACCATTACTATGGTGTCCCACAATCATGCACCCACAACCTACACCAACCCTAAGATCTTTGAAGTATGTTGTTATATTGATCACACAATTACTATGGTAGATTATCCCAATTTCCTCACATCCTACTCTTTGAAGTCTTATAAGTATACTATAATTAGATATCTAACACAATTCTTGTGGTGGCCTATTATAATTGTCCTACCTACACTGATGTTGAATGTTAAGAGGTACATTTTTAATGACCTCTTTGGCTTGGATAGTATGATGTCTCCAATGGTTCTTCCATTCACCCCATTTGAGCATAAACAACCTCCAAAATTTTAAGTCACATCAATGGTTCTTCCATTCACCCCATTTGAGCATAACCAACCTCCAAAATTTTTAGTCGTGTAAGTCTCATCACTATGTCTTGAAAATGACAACGTTATGCCTTACGTGCTATTATTGGGTGCCATTAGCATTCAATGTAGAATGCTCCCACAACAGAACACCTTGCCATTTGAACACTGTCTGATGCAACTTTTCTCAATAAAAAAGTACTCCCTTGAACACTTAGTTTGATGTGGCTCTTTTGCATCCAAACAACTTTTCGCTTGAACAATTTGCTTGATGATCCTTAGCCTTGAATTATTATACTTTACTACATTACCCTAGATAGCAAATTCAAATTTTGAGAGTATTCGACAAGTCAAAAACTTTCAACTTGGCAAGTAAAAAATTTTCAATCGAGAGAATTGGAAAAATTCAACCAAATTTGACATTTAAGAACACCTATTTTTTTGAAAAAATATATAAGTTATTATCAAATTTAACTTGGTGGGGATTTGTGAGCAACCCCTATAGCGGGTCTAGAGGCAGCTCCTTTTGTGAGGGTCTGGGGCAGCACCATTGTCATGTTGCACACGAACCTTTATGGTGCACACCATTGTCACAATTTTTTAAAAGGAATTTTTTTTTATAATGCTATTTTTCTAGGCTTTTATCTGTGTTTTTCTTTTCCATTTTGACATGTTGGTAACACAAGTTGAATGGAAAAACTTGTTAGCTTTTTGGTGCTTCTTGACGAGTACTTGTCAAAAGCTCGATGACAAGTTTTTCAAAAAGCTTCGAAATAAATTCAGTGAATAAATATCACCCGACTTACAAAGCGAAAAAAGAGGTGAGTACTTATAATGATGTGTGCATGGAAATCAATAGATGCAACTTTTTGAGATAAATCTAGAGCTAGATGTGAAGGGCAAAAACTATTTTTAATCTATATGGTTGAGAGTTTGTTATTTAAAAATGTAAGATAGATAAAGATCCCTTGTAATGTGAATATTGATGATAGTCTGCATGGAAATTGACAAATGCAACTTCTTGAGAGTAATCTAGAGCCAAAGGTAAAGCGCCAAAAAGATTTTTAATCTATATGGTTGAGGTTTTGTTATTCAAAGTTGTAAGAAAGGTAAAGGCAAACACCAAAATACCAATCCCTTGTAATTGAAAATTGATGACGTGAGAATGGAAATCGACAAATGCAACTTTTTGAAATTAATTAATATTTTAATCTATATGGTTAAGGTTTTGCTATTACAAAATGTAAGATAAGTAAAGGCAAACACCAAAATACCAATCCCTTGTAATATAAATATTGATGGGATTTTGCAATTTATTTCATTTTTTCTTCATTGGTTGAGTAGGTTGAGTTTTGAATTTAGATTTTTTTGGCTTCCTTACATTCTTAGCTTTATTTCTCATTTCCTACTTTGACATTTGTGGTGAACCCGACATGAAATGCTCAAATTGATAAATATTTAAGTTTTCTGTCCTCAAGAAGTAGCATCGCAATCACCTTATTGGCAACACAATCAATAGAGTTCTAAGCACATAATGATGTTAATTGCAATCATATTGATTAACACACTTGTAGGATTTTGTGCAATTGATCTAATGTTGAACACATTTGTCGGGATTTTCAATGCATTTGTATTGATTATTTGATGGCATACTTTTCTTGTAGGGTTTCAATAATTAGTTTGTTTTAACATTTAGGAGATTAAGGATTTCATTGATATTCTATTTTAATTGAGAAAATCTACAAATCTCACATAGATTTAAATTAATGGCTCAATGAACAACAAATAACTTCACATAGATTAATTAAATGGTTAATTGATCCGTGCAACTTTCACATACCTTCAATTATGAACGGAATAAACATCTGCTATTGATATGATTTGATCACTTTTCCTTTCGTAATGACTAAATGACCAAGTGTGACATATATGGTGCTCCTACATAATTTGTTACATGTTACCCATTCCTACTTTTTAGTAGGAGGTTTGCCAAGAGATTTAATCCCCCTTGGGATCAACCTCAAGCAATATTTCCTTCAGGCTGCTATATTAAAGGACAGGAGGAGAAAGTTAGAGCTTAAACCTACAATTACATACTAAGAGTTTCAATTCAAAGGGTTGACATATTAGCCCCAATAATAAGGCTTGACTAGTGACTTAAGTGTCTCACTCTCGAATATGTGTACATATTCGTCCTGAATTTCAACAAAAAACCTTATTTTTTAGAGTCCAACCTTTTGTTTGAGTGTTGTAGTGATTTTCAATACAAGGGAGTAGCATCACTCCTTGAAGATATTCACCATATGTATTTCCCTTAAATTGAGACAACAATTTCTAGGAGACAACAATTTCTAGGTTGTATAAGCCAATGCCAACTTTTAGAAAGAGGGTGATTGGGTCATGCCTCTAGCCTTGTGGCCCCCTTCTTGTCCTCTCACAAAGACAAAGATGTAAAAAACTCCTTAAGGTGTTGTATATTTGAATCAGAGAAATAGTAGGCGTGAGCCTAATATCACTACAATGAAGCATTGACTCTAGGTTTTAAGAGTGCTTGAAGTGTTTTCTACTGTGATAAGACTAGTGGAGATTTGGGCTTTGAGGAGCCTTAACACCTGAAGTGTCTTCTATGAGTGTTCAAACAATTATTAATCAAAATGCAATTAACACTTTAAGGTTTAGGAAAAACAGATTGTCCTAAGATAATTGTCCACAATTTCAACGCAATTGGACCAATGAACCAATGCAATTGTTCTAGAAAATAACACAATTGTTTGGTCAAAAATTTCAAATTGTTCTAAAATGCTTAACACAATTTTCAAAATGTTAACTGCAATTGAGTAAATTTTCATTGCAACTTCCATGATAACTGACAGAATTGTCCAAATTGAAGCAATCTTGAAACCTTTTGTACAAATTAGGGTTTCATAGAAAAACTAATCTTGCAGGGTCAAATTTCTACCAAAATCTAAGATCACAAACACATTAAGACTCGAAAGCTTCATTTTGTCCTTTGCATTATCATTGAGCTTGAATTTTTCCAAAGTCTCACTCCTTTGTCCCTCACATTTTTTGTCCTAAGTGCATCAATGTCTTCATTAGGATTAATTTGCACCGCTTAACCTTGTAGACTAGGAAATTAGAAACATGTATGATAAAGTGAACAACAAATCTATAAGATCATGTAAAATTTATTCCTAATCAAACCAACAAGACCATCAAAATGAAATGCATAAAATATAAGCTAAAATAAAGCAAACCATTCATTTAATGAAGCCTTGTTGTTCTTTCTTTCTTCTCGAATTTGATGTTGCTCAAGTTAAGTGCATAAAATGATGAAAGCAAAAATGACAATTCGACAGAATAAGGGTGAGAATACAAGAAATTCTGGTTGGAAGAATGAGAAATGAGAGTCCAATTTATAGAAAAATTAGAATATATTGGATGGCCAAGATCAAATTGGAACTTAAGTCAATCGACGAACAAGATTAAATGATAGGACAAGTGATGAAAAATTGGAAATTTCCCTTTTCAAGTTGAGGAAAAAATAAAAATAAAAGAGTTTAAGTGCAATAAATATTAGAAATATATATTTTCAACACAAAGATGCCATTTGTATAAGAGGACTCAAAATTAGAAAAAGTCATAAAAGGAGTTAGAAATGGAAAAAGTCATAATTATGACATTTTATGATAATTGGAAGAGTTGTAATTAGAAAATGTCATAAATTAGAAAGAAATGTTAAAAAGGAAGGTGTAAGAAAGGGGAGGCTAAAATCTAGGGAGTAGAAGCATAACTTTCGGGATAAAATCCCACATAGAAAATGAGGGAATATTTAATATTTAAAATCAATAATTTCCACATTTAGAATCAGCCAATTAATTAATGAAATTGATTAATTGCAGGGAAAATGGGAAAAGGGAGATAAATAAATAGAATTTTTTTTCAAAGCTTAAGACTTAGGATAAAGGGGAGAAATTCATGGTTATTTTTCCCTAAAGGAGCCACATTAATTAATTGATTGAGATTGAATTATCAAGTCAAATTTGAAATTATTTAATCAGACATGGTTAAAATTATTTAATCAGACACAAGGAAAAATGTCAAATTAATCAGGATATGATGAAGAATTAAAGTACAAAAATTAGTGATAAATGACATAAGATTGATAAATGAAGAAGATCAAATGTATGACTTAGGAGACATGTTAAAAAGGTGATGTATAGGCGAAACCATTTTTTAGCGTCTACAAACCTATTTATTGCATTGTCAAAATCAATCCTTCATTCAAGTTGTAATCTTTTAGTGTAAGTCTTAGGCTTACATTTAAATTTATAAAAACATTTTGAAAAACTCAAAGATTGAATCTTAGACTCAATCCATAGTTATTGTTAAGAGGTATTGACCTTAGTTAATTATCTTTTGTCACTACCATCAACAAGTCAAAACCCAAACTCATCAGTCTAGTGACAGGTAAGACTTTGTCGATTTTTATATTTTTTCTTTTTGGGCCTTAAGGTCTCAATTTCCTTTTCAATCTCT
The DNA here is from genome assembly GCA_018584345.1 of Thuja plicata. NCBI lineage: Eukaryota > Viridiplantae > Streptophyta > Pinopsida > Cupressales > Cupressaceae > Thuja > Thuja plicata. The sequence continues at coordinate 2,418,938 of MU224514.1, forward strand.
TAGGTTTGCATCCATTGATTGACATTCCTAAGGTTTTTGAACTTTGAAAATCAACAAAATTATAGGGTTGCATTGTCATCCTTGGTTGCATTTGACATTTCTCAAACTTCAAAAAGCACAAAAAACATAACATAACCATTGGTGCACACACGAGTTCATCCCAAAATTCAAAAACACAAAAAATAATAAATTTTAAGAAAAAAAAAAACAAAGCAAAGCATTAGCCCAATTTCATCATCAGACATCCTTGATCTTAGTCCAAAGTCTACATATAAAATCATGGAGTAGCGTTTACATTGTAGAGAAGGCGACCCTCCAATTGAAAGAGCGTCAACCCTATACTAACCTTCCTATAACCTTCCTACTCTCGTGGGAATACGTCATCACATACAACCTGTCAATCACATTGATCCAACTTATACATGTCCCAAAACTTAAACCAAGCTTACCATGTCCAAACAATTGTCATCCCTATTCCTTACCACAAATATTAGGTCAAGAAGTAGAGATCTTGGAAAAAAATTGAAAGATTAAAAGAGTGGAACCAAGACCTCCACATCATTTCAAAACTTTGTAATTCCCAAATCCATACCTTTAGCAAATCAACATACAAACTCTCACATCACAAAAAAAAACATGAAAAACCAACCTTGACCAACAAACACAAAATCCAACCTTGTGCCTGTTGTAAAACCCTCGATGTGGTCTAGATCAGTTCTGTGTAGAGGGCATTATTGAATATCTTTTTTGACTTTTTTGTACATGGTTTCGGGGCCCCTTCAAAACATGTATTTACCTTAATAAAAAACAAATACAAAATCCAACCAAATCCCAAATCAAACCTCATTCAATCAAATCCCAAATTAAAACTTATTCAACTTAAACCAACACCTCAACCTTAACTATATTCATCATCAACAAAAACAACAATAAAATACCTTTTTTCACACGAATTCACAACTCAAACCACTAAGTACACATCAAAGTTGCAATCCCCATAACAACATTCCTTCCGACCAAATATCCATAACACCTTCTAATTCTCAAATTGTAGAGGACGAGTTCTCCTTAAAAAATATTCCTCAACATGTCATTAAGAAAATTTTGGAACAAATTGTATTAAGTGATCTTGAAAGTTACAATGAACGTCTCAAAGTAGAACTTGCATCAATTTCTGAACAAAAACCCATGACTAGTGAACCTGAAAACAACCCAATCTCACAAATAATAAATCATCATCAAGAAGTCCCATTACACAATAGTTGACAATAAGCATGTCTTTGGGGAAAAGTGCACATGTCACAAGTCTAAAAATTCTCTCAACAAGGTAGCATTATGCTTAAAGAACATCATGATGGTTCACACGATGAGTAAGAAACTATTTTCTAGCATGATCAAAATCATCTACCCATGTATAGAAATGGATCATTTCAAAGCAAACATATCAATAACGCACATGTTTCACACGAATAAACTAGTCCTCATATATCCTCCATATCTCCCACCATTTCTCCATTCCCTGAAGTTTCACAAGATCAATAAACACTATCTCTATCAAATGACACATCTAATGATGAAACCTTCTAAGGCATATGTACAATAGAAATACAAGCTATAATATATATATATATATATCCCTTGTATGATTTAGAAATTATAGATCCAATGCCATTATACACCCCATTTCCTACAAAGAATCCCATGCAAAATCTTATACCTTCTTGACCAGTAACTTCCCTTCAATCACACAGAAGACTGAATTCTTGGGATTCAAAGAGATCTCGTCCTCTCTACACCTTTGCAACAGTCTCCTCAAATCCTTTATGCGATCTACTCTTTTTCTAGAAAACACCATAAGATCATCTAGATAAATACCAATTATTTTATTTTTCATATCACTAAAGGAAAGATCCATACCTCTCTGAAAGGTAGCCCTGGCGTGGATTAACCCAAATAGCATTCTATGATAAGCGAAAGTGCCCCATGGAGTAGTGAAGGCCGTTTTTTGTTGATCTGCTTTTTCCACCTCTATCTAATTGTACACTGAGAAGCCGTCCAACATGGAAATCATCTCAGCTCCAGCTACAGTCTGTCATAGGTGGTCCATGTTGGGAAGAGCGTAATTATCTTTCAAGGAAGACTGATTAAGGTTTCTAAATGTTAAGTTTTAGGATAGATGCAAATGTAATAACACTCTATTTTGTATGTGTTTTCCAAATGCAACAATCTCTCTTTCATTTATATTGGGAATGAGGATAGGAGAGACATGTCCCTTCATGGGACATGTCTATTCATTATTATTTATAAGAAAGGACATACCTCTTCCAACTAATTATAATTTAATCAATCTTATAATGTTTCATCAATCAATTATTAATTAAGAATAATAATATAATAATATAATATTAAATATTAAATGTCATATGATTAATAATAATATAACATATATATATTATATTATTATTAATCAACATACGATTGAAGATACAAACATTAACACTCCCTCTTAGCTAGGGAGGATGATCAAACAAAAATGTGTAGTGGTATCTCGTGTCAACACTTATTACCCTTACCATATCTACGCAAGACATCAACACTCCCTCTTAGTTAGGGAAGATAAAATTCATCAAAATATGATTAACAAAAGATCCATTACTTTTAAGAGAGAAGATATCACCTCATCATGATATCAAGAGATATGGTCTGACCA
>MU224514.1:2423242-2450114 GCA_018584345.1 Thuja plicata
CTTATAATGTTTCATCAATCAATTATTAATTAAGAATAATAATATAATAATATAATATTAAATATTAAATGTCATATGATTAATAATAATATAACATATATATATTATATTATTATTAATCAACATATATTATATGTATTCTAATGATCATACGACTGAAGATACAAACATTAACACTAAATTCCACGCAGATTCTTATTTTCCCATTTTTCTTTCTCACAAGCACTATATTTTCTACCCAGGTAGAATAATGGATAGGGTATATGATCTTATCCTTAAGCATTTTATCAACTTCCCTAAATTTCACATCAGCAACCTTGGGGTTATAATTCCTTTGTTTTTTCTTGAATGGAACAGTGTTGGGTTCTAGGGGAATTTGATGTTTGAATTTTCCATCCATGAAGCTTTTTAAATCTTCATAACTCCACGTGAAGAAATCCTAGTATTCTAGGAAGAGCTTTCTGGCCTCTTCCCTTTCTTCCTCAGTGCAACATTTCCCAATGTTGATCATCTTAGGGTATTTCTCACTTCCAATGTTTATTCCTTCATATTCACCAGTGGTAGGACCTCTCTCAATTATTTTATTTTTAACAAAGGTATCATGCCTATTGAAAAGTTTTTCAAGTGTGACCAAATGAGGAGGGATAATATTACCTTGCAACTGGATGATACCTAACTTATCTTTCTTCTTTTTGTCATGACAATCTCCTTTATGACTACCAGGAGCATCCTTATTGAAGTCACCACCGTTCTCTAAAAAGAGAAGGAGATTCTGGTCATCTTCAAACACTTGCCAATCTTCTACATTGTCAAGTACAGATGGTCTATACACCACCTCTATTTGATACTTCTTATCTTTGAAATCTGGGTGAGGGAGGAGCAATGAGGTTGATACTGCCTAGGAGTCTGCCTTAGAATTCAACTCTCTTGGCACAGATTCAATAAAGAATGCGTATAAGGCTTCGATTTCATCCCATACCCTGGTCCTGTAGTTTTTTAATCTATGATTCTTCACAGAGTATTGATTTTTAACTTGGCGCACAATTAACTCAACATCACCTCGAGCTCTTAGGATTTTCACACCTTTCTCCTTTGCAACAATAATTCCTAAAAGCAGGGCCTCATACTCAACTATATTATTGGTGTTCCCAAACTCCAATTTGTAGGCTATGGGCTCACATTCTCCATCTGGAGATATTAGAACTATGCATGCACCAGATCCTGACGATGCACATCTACCATCAAACTCAAGAGTCCAAATCTGTGGTGACATTTCTTTAGCGGAAGACTGATTTTTCTCCTCTCCAGGTTTGACTTCCTCATCGTGATTATCTGTAAATAGCATGTAGCTGCAAAATTCTAATTCTTGGTACAAAATTTGGGCTTTGGGGTCATCATATTTTAGTACTGTGAACTTTGCTTTCTCTTCAGGAACCAATTTTATCTTTTTGTTACCTACTGGGATCAAAGCTTGAGACCAATCCAACTTTATTTCTCCTCCTAGATCCCTGCAAAAACTCCTACTTAACAAAAAATAACTAGCAGGTATATCAACAACCAAGATAGTTAACAACATTTTCTTCTCAGGGTGTGCTGCTAAATCCACTTGGGCATCTTTGATTTTCCTAATCAAAGGGACCTCTTTAGCATCCATGGAGTAGCATCTACCATGGGATTTAGTAAGAGTGAGACCTAAAGCCTTAGATACAGTTGATGACATCACATTGGCTGAGGCATCGAAGTCTATTATACAATTACTTAACTTGCAACCATTAATAAACAATGCCACATAGAAAGGGTCAGGCTTTCGCCCCGGGGAAGTAGCCAAAACAGATGACTCTCCCTGCTCAAATAGACCTATCAAAATAGAATAATCTTCTACTGAAGCTATGACATTTTGGTTTAAATCTTGGGTCCCTCCTTTACAAAAGTCCACTAATTTTTACAACTCTACAGGATTAGACTTAAGATAGTCTATGGGAGAAATCTGAATTCTGGAATCTTTGCAAAATTGAATAATGTCAAAAGAATTTTGTTCCTTACCCGATTGCAAAATTTTTACTCCTTGGTTGGCATCTTTAGAGCAAGAAGTAGACACCTCGTTAAATTTTGGTGGAGGTGTGGAAATAGGGACTTTTTCTTTCTCACTCTGGGTTAATACTGCATAAGATGTTCCATCTATAGTAGCATAACATGCTGCATCTCGTTCCAAATTTGATATGTACTCAAAAAATAATATTTCAGAGTCACCATGTGAGCACGAATCTAGTTCAGCTCCAGATACTCTGGCATTCCATTCATCTATTTGATGCATCTGCCAGGAACGAGCCACATCAGGGCAACTTTCTCCATCATGATCTGTTGTTAGGTGAAAAGAACACATGTTTCCCCTTTTGGGAGGAGCTTCTATGGCTAGCCTTTATTGTGGAGTAGTCAATTGTAATGTTTTTCCATCAGTATTTATCATATCACTATTTCTTCCAAGCTGATCTTGAAAATTTTGCTGGTAAGGATTGTTAAATCTGGGAAGTTGTCTTTTGAAAGAACTCATTGGATAATTTCTGGATCATCTCATCTGATGATGTGGTATTGCTAGTACTGGCCTGAGTTTGTATCTCTCATTTCCACTTCCCTTCTGAGATCATGTGGTCTTCTAACTCTATAATAGTCCTTTGAGTGAGATCCAAATTGGTTGGGTTTGTCCTTCTTAAATCATAGCTGATATCAAGTGGCATAACACTTATGAAAAATGTTTTCAAATTCCATGTAGTAGGTTGATTAGCTGCTACGATACATTTAACAAGCTTGTTAAATTTAGCAAAAAAATCCCTCATGCTTATAGAAGGCTCTTTTTTTATAGAAGTCAATTGTGTCAACAAAGCATGCTCATCTTCGGCAGTTTTAAATCTTCTTTCGAAAGCCGTTCTCATAGAAGCCCAATCCGTGATAGAAGAGATAGGAAAGTGATGAAACCAATCTGCTGCACCCTCAACAAGGGTCTCAAAAAATAATCTGACTGCAACATCCTCCTCTTGTACTGCTAATATATTAATGGTTGCAAAGAAAGCAACAATGTGTTCATCTGTAGATACTTTCCTATCTCCGGAGAATTTGGAAAAATTCTTCCTTGACCCTGAGGGAAGTGGGTTATATGCTACTAACTGTAGTGGACCAACTGTAGCGGCCCAAGGGACTGCCATAACCACCTGATGTAAATAAGGTGTTAGGTTTACAACATGAGGAGCAACTACTCTGTGCAAGGTTAGCACTTGGAAGGTGGTAGACAAAAGGGATGATTGCTTGGGAGGCGAAGGAGGTCTAAGTTTTCTCTTAGTATTTCTATTCTTTCGACGAGGTACTTCAAGTAGAGAAAAATAAATCTTTGCAAGTCTCTCAAAGACTAGATCTATACTGCCTTCTTTCTTTACTCTTCTAAGAAATATTTTAGACTCCATGATTTCCACTAATTTTGTAATCTAGCTTCACGCTCTGCTTGGCGTTGTGCCCTTCTTAAATTCCTCCTTTGAATGGCTCTTTAAAGTGCTTCTGCTCTCACTTCTTCTTGTTCAAGCACTTGACTAGCATTTCTATAATGCTCAATATTTCTTCTGTGTCTCCAGGAAAAAGTATTCAGCGAGGAAAAGATATCCTCTTGATCGTCTTGGAATCCAAGGTTTTGCTGAAACACAAGAATCGCATTTTCATGGGGAAGCACCATCTTTCCTCATGATATTGCTTCTGGTCTAGCGACTTTTTATCTCCCCAACAGAGTCGCCAAAAATATGTTGGTAAATAGATTGTTCTTTTTCACTTTAACTCTAAAATGCCCAAATATTAAAGAAACAATCAAATACAACAGTTGGGAAATGTAACTCAATAAACAATTTCCCTCTGAATTTGAAGGTACAACTCCCTTAAGTGATTAATCTTCAATGAATTTTGTTCTTTCCTATTTTAATGGGGGTTTGTTCTTGACCTAAGAATAGAAGAGGTAATCCGAACTAGGCCTAGACAGGAACTAGCTTAGGCAAATAGATTCAACTTTCTATCTAGCCAATCTTAAGACTTTATCAATCATATAAGATCCTAAAATTGGTAATGCAGTGGTAAATAATGAAGATACAAATGCAAAACTGAAAGATAGATGATAAAATAACAAAGATGAATCAATGTATTTCATAAGAACAATTCTCATAATTTATGAATGACATCCAAATTTCCCCTCAATTAACTGTATCGAATCATAATACAAAACTTCGATTTAATCTTGAACTGTAAATCCAAGTTAAAGAAACATTCAAATTGACAGAAAGATAAATGCAATGGAATAGTTAAAATATTGGAATTTGAACATGAACAAATTTGACTCAGCCAAAACGAAGTTCTCCACACCAAAATTTAGCTGACCTTCTATTGATTTTGAAAATAGTACATACAGATCTTAAAGTTTAACCGTTACAAAAAGGGGGAACCAAAATGGTTCAACTTCTCTAACCAAAAATGATAAACAAACGTTTATCCATTACAAGCTCTATCAAAATTTAGTATAAGAGGGAATATATTTATGCTTCCATTTTCTTCCCCTTATCTAATTTTTCCCTATAGGCGGTGACAACTGTGATGTTTGGGATAAGCTCTTCATGTCTATTGATATGGACATTTGTATATCTAATGATCCATCAGGAATGACCTTTGGCCAGAATCTTAATCACATCTACCTGATCTTTCAACTCTTCCATGTCTTTATAGATGCACCCACTCAACTGTTGGAGTTTCAGTACCTTATCCAGGTGAGAGGAAGACTGTTCTACCAGTTTATCTACATAATCAGAGAAAGATTTCTGCATGTTAGTCACTCTGATCATTTCTTTTCCTTGACCACTCGTCTGTGACTCCATGTGAAGACCTTGGAGGAGTTTGAAATCTTTGTTATGTTCTTCTTTGATTTTGATGTCTGTCTGCTGTAACCCTCCTCCAGCTTGGATGATCATCTCAGTTTTAAATTCTAGACTTTGAATCCATTCAATTAAAGGCTCATCTTCATTCTGCAAGATATTGGCCTTTATTTCCTCTTTAGACTTCATTTAGACTACTACATGCAACATTACTATGCACTCTTGACACTTCACTCTTTCCGATGTGAGAGTTTGCAAATTCTTATCAATATTGTTTCTTTCCTTTTCTAAATTTAGGAGAGTACCCCCAGCTGCTCAATAACTACAAGCACTTCATATTTGAGTCTCTCGATCCATCTTTTACCAATTTTCCCAAAGTGTCTGTCTTCTTGCAACTTGGCAATGATGGCTTGATTCTTTGCAGCATTGGGGTCGAAAGTGGTTTGGGCACTAGGAATGCTTGCAACTGGAATAACTAACTGCCTGATAAAGTTAGTTAGTTCAATGACTTCTTCCTTAAGTTGTAATTTAGCAGTCTTAAGCTCCTCAAGCTCTTCTTCAATTACTATATTAGTGGATTTACACCAATCAACCTTGGTATCATGACGAGTTAACCCCATATCAAATGACTGTAGCTCAAAATCAAAAGCAGTTAAATTTTCAAATCCGCCTTCCTTTGTGGGCTTTGCTACCTCCATGGTGAAGTGCCCAGTTTCTGGATCTCATCCTAATGTAGACAATGTCTTTTCTTTCTTCACCTTGCTCACAGTGGTACTAGATTGTAAGGCCGGTGAAAGAGTGTCCTTGCTGGGAGCTCCTTCTTCTATCCTCTTTCTTTTGCGCTCTAGAGTGTTCTCTATCCAAGACTCTGCACTAGTAAATTTGGTGGTAGAGACCAATTCTTCTATAAACAACTTCCTGATGACCGGAGGATTAGATTTTGGTCTGGAAGAAAATGGATTTACTGAGGTAGGAGAAGAGGAAAATAATTTAGCGACTTGAGCAACTTCCTGTTGCTTTTCAACCTCTTCATCTGATTCTATGGCTGTAGTACTAGAACTTTCCTCACCCACATCTACTATAATGGGGGACCCTCACCTTGGAGTGTCTTGGATGGAGGTATCACCTTCTGTATCTAAAGTGCTAGCTTTGACTGGTTGCTTTTATTCTACAATTTTAATGGGTTCAGCCGTATGCTTGACCGGATCTACGAAAATTGCTTCTTCTGTTGAACCAATAACATGAGGCGAGCCATCTCCGCATGTCTTTTCTAGCAGAATTGCCTTCTTAGGAGGTTCATCACCTCCGCCTACTGGTTGAGCTGGCTCTTTAGCTACGGTTGGGATAGTTGCCGAGGATGATGCAAGAGTGTTCCTGGTCACTTTTGCAGGAGTTTTTTGAGAAGGAGGCTTCCTTTTCAACCTCTTCCTTTTGCCCGCCGTCCATTGGATCCATTGCTATGTTATTTTGTAGATTCCACCCATCAAGGTCTGTAAGTCATCAATGGATTGAACTAGCATGGGTTCAGAGCTTATAGGTAGGGGATTAATCTTATCCATGTATGTATCATCATACATATGTTGGCCATCATCTTCTATGCCTTCAACTGCAATCTTAACTTTGAACCTTTTGATTTGTTCAATAGTTAACCTTACATAGAATCTATCTCTGCTTTCTAGATCGTTCTTGCAGTTGGCCCAATAGTCTTCTATGTCATTTGTGTGATGAATGGTGTGACCCATTTTCAAGTAATCTCTGGTGTAGTTCATAGGATCATACTGGGGCCTCAGGACATCATATATTTCCAATTGAAACTTCTTCGAGAATGCTTTCAAAACATTCTTAGCATCAGACCGAGATGCATAGCTGTAGGCTCCAATAGTCATGGGGGAGTCATAGCCTTTCTTCATGGTTCCTTCACAGATCATGTTCACTTGGACTACTTGCCTCATCATTTCAACCAGCACAATCATGTCATTAGGATACCTGGGCAACTTCATTGGGAAATCATCAAATCCTGCAAGAAGAATATATGAGAAATTTACAAATTGGATAAAATAACCCCCAAATTGGCTGATGAATGCCATGGCTTCTGGAGAAAATCTCCTTTCTGGGAAACCTTGCAACTCCCTTCATAGTCTCATTGTGAATGCATCATTAACCTTGATATAATCAGAATAACTAGTACGTAATTGTAAGTAGGGAAAGAATTCATAACTTTTAATATCCTTTGGGAATTCTTCTAGCCTAGGAAGCCCCGACCAAATTTGAATTTTAGCTAAGATGTATAACAAAACTGAAGACATATAGAACTCGTTCTAATACTTAGCTCTATTTAGGGTGTCTGAAAGATTTTCTCTTACCATGTGAGTCCAATCAATGAAATTATGCTGGGAGAAAATCACCTAGACTAGGAAGAAATGGTGCTCAACAAAATTAAGTGCATCACTCTCACCTCTGATCCTGTTGAGAAATACCAGGATGTCTATAATTTCTGGCTTCAGGTCCATGCCATATAGTATTTTAGTCAACTTTCCTTTGGCACTCCTCGGCCCTTGGAACCATGTTTTCATTATTTCTTTCCTCCATACCATCTTCTTTTCTCCATACTCAGTGACCACCCGATTGTAGGTCATCTCCAAGTATTCAGATTGCTCTAGAATATGAAGGGAGATCTGAAGAGAGTCTCTATCAATGGAAAGCAACACTGTATCATTTGGCAAAAGAATCTGATTAGTATCATGATTGTAATGGGCTATGCATTCATGAATGAGCTCTGGAGCCTGAATTTCAATAGGGAAGCCAAAGAACTTCAGAGAAGTATCCATGATTTTGTTCCATTTAGACGCAATACCGTTCAACCCGTCAAATCCCATGAATCTGGTGGTCATTAATGATTTGATTCGAGAACCAGGAATTTATCTCAGCAATATGAAAACAGGAACCAACTATTGCCATGGGTTTTAATTCAGGCAATTTGATAAACATATGGTAATTCTTGTTTACAACACTTCATTGATTTTATAACTTCTGACTTTTTACTGTTAATGGCCAACTTCCCATGCCACATGAGTGAAAATACTTAAGCATTTATGAAAAAGTCTGTTATGAAGCAAAATGACTTTATTTGAATTAATTAATTTACCGCTATGGGATGTTAAGAAACATCTTTTCACTTTGGATAAGTATAATGGTAACTTTATGGAGGCAGCGGATAATTAATTTTTCGCTTCTCTTTTGGCGGAGAAATGCTTTTGGAGCACTCCCTACTCAGAAATCTGCCAAGGAGGAATTTTAGCCTGTTACAATGCTAAAATGATATGTGACAGTTTTATCTGCTTTCTTTATGCCTTAAGTCACCTCACAGGTTGATTTTTCTTCAAAAATCTTGCGTATAACAATTTGGCAGAAAATACATCCTGTGGGTCAAAACCCGCTTGTTGGAGTAGTGAAGAAGCAATTTTCCGCTTTTCCACCGATGTTCTTTTATCTTATATTCTTCATCATTTGATCATTCCCCTAGCCCGTAGGGATTCATTTTGAGTGAAATAGTCTTCCTAGCCTCAAATTATCTATTTCCAACTTCCACTGACCGCTGAGACTTTTAAAATTGTCATCTGCAGAAAATGCACTCTGCGGGTGGTTATCCGCCAAGGAGAAGCTCAAAACAAATTTTTCGCCAATGTGACAAAATGAAGTATCAAAGCTAAAGATTTAAAAATCACATAAAATCAATGTTAGAAACCTATGAATCGTGACCTTTATCAGATTTGGGAGCTTAACCTACCCAATATGACATGATCTCAGGTGAAATCCCCCTGGCTTACAAAGGAGAAGCCGATTTGGGAAAATTTGATAAAGGTCTCCTAGCCTAAAGGAGAAACTAGACTTAGACTCAAGACCATCACTACACATAAAAAATCCATTTTTCTCTAAATATATGCAGAACAAAAATGGGGAAACAATACTATAAAGAGATGCTAATAGAAGAATAATGAGGAAAATAACCATACACCAAAGCATCTTGAAGATTCTCATAGTGAATGAAATGCAAGAAATGTTTTTATATTTTTATGTGTATGTAGATTTTTTTTTTTGTAATATTTTAAAATGCAAGAGCATAAAAGAAAACTAATTTAGTATGTATGCAAAAGCTAGTCTCTAAGGAAAAGAGGCAAAGCATCTAACACCAAAAAGAAAGAGTTGTCTATCACAGGTTCACCAAAATGTAACATAAGAAATATGATGAAGTATTAAATGTAGGATATGAAATGGATGTTACATTTGAAATTAGAATGTTTATTGAAATGCAAGGGGCAAATAAGATATTCATTTTAACCTCAAATACACAAAGGAAGGATCCAAATTGATTAACCCCAAAGGAAGGATCAATGCATAAATGAATCAATCGATTGGAAATGAGAGTAAAGAGGAAAACCTTAGATTCTATTTTATAGAAAAGAATGTGTGATTGATTTAGAAAGATCAATAACTTTGATTGAAATGAATAGGAGAAAAGTACTAGCCTTAAAATGCTATAGATATGAAGAACACTATTTTCGAGGGTCTGCATTGAGTTTCTGGAAAATCTACAACCAGATCTAGGATAGAAACACATAGACGGACAAAACCCATAAATATTTTTTCGATCTGGCATAGTCCTGATTTTGACCCTCAAGTCAATGTCACCATTGACCCAAAATTTCTGATTTTGACCTAGGGCAGAATTGACCTCCAATCCTGACCTAAAATCTCTAACAAAAAATCTATTTCCGAATCCTGATAGTTTTCCAAAAAGGGTATCCAAATCTACACTCCAATTCGTTGTTCCAAACCTGTCCCTAGAAGAAAAATGGTTTGTTTATTGGGGGGGAGGGGTTTGCCTTAGTCAAACCCTAATTTAGGAATTAACCTTGAAATCAATAATTGAAATAAAGAATGCTAGCAAGTAGTAGAAGTAGAACTAATAATGAAGCTATGATATTCAATAGATATGCAATTGTATTTTGAATGCAAACAAGTATGTAAATATGAAAGCTTGGAATCAATATTAGAAACCATAAACCTCCATGATTGTATTCTTGGAATCCACCTTGAAGAGAGAATGAATGAATCTTGAGGATGCACAAAGGATATTGAAGGAAGATCACACCACTGTGATGGATAGATCTAGGGCTTGAATGATGAATCTTGAATGTTTGAACCAAATCCCTTAAAAGGCTTGAATGCTTGAATTCTTGATCTTCAATGGAGAACATGAATACTTGAGAGGAAGACTTGAACAATTTAAAAGATTGAAAACATGTAGAACAATGGATAATTGAACTTTTTTCTTGATGATGGTTGTTCACTTAGTGAGACTTAGAGAAAATGAGAGGAGAAAATTTCCTTTTATATGAATCTAGGGCACAATCTTCTAGAGATGCCTAATAGGAGAATTAAAATCCAATTATACCTATATCCCTAGAAGAGGACCTATATTAAATATAATTTAAGAGTCGTCACTTTGAAACCCAAAAAAGCTGACCCGGAAGCGGGAAATGAACTTTTAATGACCCTCGGTAGCTGACAAAATTTTGAACTGGAAAGGGGGAACTGGGTCAAAATTGAGGTTGACCTTGACCTAGGTCAAGGTCAAAGTTGACCTTGACCCAAGGAGTCAAAACCCCTGGAAAATGTGCCAAATGGGATGGATGGTGTCTAGAGAGGCGCAATCAGGGTCCTAAACAGGCACAGAAGTAGGAGAGGGTGCAAAAATGAGGGGACAATATGATGATGGTAAAAAAAAACCCCTAATGAGGGATACACATTCTTAACATGGAAGTGCTTCCATTTTAAGATGATACATTTATCCCCCACTTTAGCGGGAGTATGGAAATCGAACATACTCGCAGTAAAGTTAGAAGAAAGAATCTGGTGGATCGTAAAGAGGTAGAACATCACTTAGTCAAGGACATAAGCCCCCAGACCAAGGATTATAACTCAACATACATGCACAAAGATATGAAAGCAAATAATAATTAATCATAGAAAACATACATGACTACATAAGTAAGACAAGAGGCAACACTATAAATAACATATCTTCATGATCTAATCCTACTAGAATGAAAGCAAAAGAGAGGAAAGAGAAAGTGATTACCTCGCCTAGTAAGATGACCACCTTACCATGAATAATCAAGGAGGGAGATCCCAACAGGTTCACCCATAAACTGTGCTTTTTAATTGTAATGCGTATTCTGATGGCTTTTGGAATATCCATAGATCCACATTCTTATATCACTATGGAATATAAAATGTGTGTCTTTTCAGGATTTAGCAACTTATGTGCATTACCCTCTAAGAATTTAGCATATTGGAAAATGCGTATCTCTTCAGGATTTAGCAACTTATGTGCATTACCTTCTGAGGATTTAGCAAAATAAAAATAAAAATAAAAATGCGTCTCTTTAGGATTTAGCAACTTATGTGCGTTACCATCCTAGGATTTAGCATGTTGTAAAATATAAACTATAGTATAAAGGAGACCCTATATATGACCCCCTCCTTATCATGACTACCCACTATGCAGGATAAGGAAGAGAAAGATGATACCTACTTCACAAGGTAAGGAGATATCCAGCTTAAAAACAATATACACTATATCCTTAGCAAAGAGTATTGACCCTTACCTCTAAGAGCATAGATAATCGTGAAATGGATATGTCACATATGGAAAAAGGATCCTCAAAGAGGAAGAGATCTTATCATTAAGACCCCCACCATAGAGGAGTGCTTAGGATAAAATTTCATCTTCTAAATAAAAGAGGGACCAAAGATTCAATCATCAAGCCCCCTGCGATCAAGAGGAAGATGAATCTCAGAATGAAGGAATCAAACTCTAACCCAAAGAAAGGGCAAGAGTTTATAAAGAACATAATTTGCAAAAAAAAAGAAGAGGTGATGACCTAGGACAATCACCTCTCGTATAAGAGGGTATCCATAGCCCAAAACATAAATCTTTATAAGGAAATAATGTTGTGGAATAAATAAATGCCACTACACTAAGTAAAGTAGATCCTTAGATAGATGAAGGAGAATACCTTTCTCCCCAGGGATGATAGAAAGGGATGAACCAAGTTATATCAAGAGATGTTATAGAAAAGAGATATCTTTACAAAACAAATGTCCTATAAAAGATATCATGAATGATTATGAGCGAAGGAAGTATGTACCATAATAGAAAATTATAAGGATAGAATATAGAAAGAATAACCGATTAAACTCATAACAAAATACATGCTAAGAGCATAATGGATCCTAGAATATTGGAAGGAAATACCTCTTGCCCCCAGTTAAGAGACAAGAGAAAATTGATCTAATTTATAGAAGAACGAGGGGAATGCCCTATATCAAAATTATGAAGAAATTGTAATACCGCAAGGGAATGATATATAATTCCTAAAGCAACTCTTTCTCTAACATATAGCTTTAAATGCACACAATTGGCAAGTAAACGTGTATTATTGTAGTGGAAAGGACATTTGTATTTAGAGAGAGCATTTTTCAGCATAGGTTTTAAGATTTCTTTCTTAGAATTCATTAACTGGACATACACTTTCTTAGCCACATCTTCAGGAGTATCAGGGTGATCTAAGGAAGGTGTTGGAAGAAGAACATGAAGAGGAAGATGATAGTTAATATCAAACACCTTGAATTGAGAAGGCAAAAATCCTATACCATGCCTATCTTGTTTAGGAGATGAATGAATTAGGTTTTTAATGCCATGTTCATTAACATCGAGCCCTAAACCCTTATAGCCTTGTTTATCCACCATAGTGTATTTGGTAGTGTACATATCTTGCAAATCTTCTATAGGACATGATTGATTATGGTGTTCATGAGAAAATGTTGTGTATGGTGGAATGATAGGTTTAGAAGAGGTTTATTTGTTTTTCCCTTTGATATCATCATGAATCAGATTAGAAGGGGAAGGTAAATGAAAGAATTCTTGAACATCTATATCATGAACCCTAGCTTGAGCCCTATCATAAGTGTGGGGAGAACTAGGGATAGAAGATGGAGAAATAGGAATAGGAATATTAGGAATTGGATTAGGAATGATAGGATGAGGATTAGGAGGATTAGGAACTAGATTAGGAATGATAGGATTAGGATTAGGATTAGGAAGATTAGTAAATGGGGTATCATCTACCCAATTGTTCACATAATCCAAAAGAGCAATAAGTCCACTACACAAATCCTTGATGAAAGTTTTGAAAGTGGGAAGATTGGTATTAGTTGATCTCATAATAGCATGAGAAAGTGAAGCATGAAGAGTAAAAAACATGATGAAATGAATGATACTTTCATAAACATCATAAGTACTATAAATAAATGCTAATATAAGAATAACGAGGAAAATAACCATACACCAAAGCATCTTAAAGATTCTCATAGTGAATGAAATGCAATAAATGTTTTTATATTTTTATGAGTATGTAGATTTTTTTAAAAATATTTTAAAATGCAAGAGAATAAGAAAACTAATTTAGTATGTATGCAAAAGCTAGTCTCTAAGGAAAAGAGGCAAAGCATCTAACACCAAAAAGAAAGAGTTGTCTATCGTGGGTTCACCAAAATGTAACATAAGAAATATGATGAAGTATTAAATGTGGGATATGAAATGGATGTTACATTTGAAATTAGAATGTTTATTGAAATGTAAGGGGTAAATAAGATATTACTTTTAACCTCAAATACACAAAGGAAGGATCCAAATTGATTAACCCCAAAGGAAGGATCAATGCATAAATGAATCAATCGATTGGAAATGAGAGTAACGAGGAAAACCTTAGATTCCATTTTATAGAAAAGAATGTGTGATAGATTTAGAAAGATCAAGAACTTTAATTGAAATGAATAGAAGAAAAGTACTAGCCTTAAAATGCTACAGATATGAAGAACGCTGTTTTCAGTGCTCTGCACTAAGTTTCTGGAAAATCTGCAGTCGGATCTAGAACAAAAACGCAGAGACAGAAAAAACCCATAAATATTTTTCTGATCTGGCACAGTTCCAATTTTGAGCCTCAAGTCAATGTCACCATTGACCCAAAATTTCTAATTCTCACCTAGGGCAGAATCGACCTCTGATTTTGACCAAAAATCTCTGACATAAAATTTGTTTTTAGATCTCGATAGTTTTCCAAAAAGGGTATCCAAATTTGCACTCCAATTCCCTGTTCCAAACCTGTCACTGCAAGAAAAATGGTTTGTTTGTTGGGGGGAGGGGTTTTCCTTAGTCAAAACCCAATTTAGGAACTAACCTTGAAATCAATAATTGAAATAAAGAATGCTAGCAAGTAGTAGAAGTAGATCTAATAATGAAGCTATTCTATTCAATAGACATGCAATTGTATTTTGAATGTAAATGAGTATGCAAATATGAAAGCTTGGACTCAATATTAGAAACCATAAACCTCCATGATTGTATGCTTGGAATGCTTCTTGAAGAGAGAATGAATTAATCTTGAGGATGCAAAAAGGATCTTGAAGGAAGATCACACCACCATGATGGATAGATCTAGGGCTTGAATTATGATTCTTGAATGTTTGAACCAATCCCTTCAAAAGCTTGATCTTGAATGAAGAACTTGAATGCTTGAGAGGAAGAATTGAACACTTTGAAATATTTAAAACATGTATAACAATGGATACTTGAAATTTTTGCTTGATGATGGTTGTTCACTTAGTGAGACATAGAGAAAATGAGAGGAGAAAACTTCCTTATGTATGAATCTAGGGCACAATCTTCTAGAGAGGCCTACATAGGAGAATTAAATTAAAATTAGACCTATACCCCTATAAGAGGACCTATATTAAATATAATTTAAGATTCGTCACTTTGGAACCCAAAATAGTCAACCCGGAAGCAAGAAATGAACTTTTAATGACCCTTGGCAGCTAACAAACTTTCAAACTAGAAAGGGGGACCTGGGTCAAAATCAAGGTTGAACTTGACCTAGGTCAAGGTTGAGGTAGAACTTGACCTAGGGAGTCAGAACCCATGGAAAATGTGCCAGATGGGATGGATGGTGTCTAGAGAGGCCCAATCAGGGTCCTAAACAGGCATAGAAGTAGGAGATGGTGAAAAAATGAGGGGACAATATGATGATGGTAAAAAAAACCCCCTAAGGAGGGATAAAAATTCTTAACATGGAAGTGATTCCATTTTAAGATGATACATGCATGTTTTAATATAATCAAAACCAGACGGGGTCTATCTTAAATGAGGTACTTCATTCCTGAAACTAGAAATCATCATCATAACACCAACATTCAAATTTAACAACAAGATCAATATGGATGTTGACTTTCTTGGTCCTTTGAATTTCATATTTCATTGGTTTATCTTTGATCATGTTCCTATGCTACTCAAGGATATCCACAAGTGATTAGAGTGGTGAGGATGGTTCTTTGTCTTTCGTGTGTGGGATGTTTTTGTGAAGTTATAGGGTGAGTCCGTTCTTGGGTGTTTGTGTTGGTACACTCACTTTGGGAAAAGATCCTATGCAAACCTAAGGCCATTGATCATTATTCTTGTGATTGTTGTGCATACCTTGACATTAAAATACAACATTTCAAGATGGATGAGAATATTTGTCATCCATTGCGTGTCTATTTTATGTAAAGGGATTGCATTATTACCCTGGTTTTGTATGCTTTGGTGTGAAACATCCATTTGCCACACAATAAATCTCTATAATGATAAAGTGCATTTGAGAAAGTTAGACATTTCAAGTACTAAATATTTTTCATTTATTTACTATTTTGTGCTTCCTTCTAACATTTCTTTTATCATTCCTTGCATTTATTTTTGACAAAATGGCCCCTTATAGAAAAAATGTCCTAACTTTTTGAGGGGTCATCATAGGGGCCTATTATCTATAGGGTAGTATTAGATGCATTTTTTTCTTTATAACGACACTAAAAATTGTGTTGTCTCAAAGAGGGGCAAAATGTAGACACTCAAAATCATCTAATGCCTACGATGATGCTTTTTACTATAATTTTTCTATATCAGTCCATTGATCTTTATTGTCTGTTTGATGTCGTTTCTTTCTCCCCTTAATTAAATAATTTTATTTATTTGATTAATATCTAATTATGCCTTCTAGTCTGATCATTCTTCGTCGATGTGATCTAAATCAATCATTTTTGCCTCTAATTAAATAATTATGACAATTATTTAATCCCTCTACTACGATTTTAATTTTCCTATTTTGTTCCTAGGATTAAACAATTGGTTTAATTATGTAAATCCTTTGTCCCAACTTTCCTCTAGGAATAAATAAATATCAAATTTATTTATCTCTTTTCATCTCAATTCCTTATTAAATAAATTCTAATTTATTTATTTATTAATTACTAATGTGTAGAGGAATTAATAAATTTTATCATTAATTCTTTCCACTTAACTCCCTTTCTTTCTAATTTTCTCCTCTACTTGACTCCATCATCTTTCCATTTCTTCTCCACTTAACACTTCTGCTTACTAATATTATTTTCCACTTAAGTCTTCCTCATTTTCTTTTTTCACTCCTCTCCTCTTCACTTCCCTTTATCACTTTCACATTTGTCTCTACTTGACTCATCCTTTCATTTAATCTTGGCCATCGATCATCTTGAGATCTAAAGTGACCTTGTTCGTCCAAACAATATGAAATTATATATAAATTTCAAATCAAATCCTCATTTCCTTTAACCATAGATCTTTGATTTATTCTAATCATTATCATTATCACACTTTTAAGTTTTCTTTGTGCACTTTTAAATTTCTGCGAGCACTATTGGAGAAGGATAAGAAGGAAGATAGAGGCCACATGAAATGGATTCAATGTTGCATTGGTATGCATTTATCTTATGTTTTTATTTTATTTTATATTTCTTCATTGGTTGAGTAGGTTAGGATTTGAATTTGGATTTTGTGGTTCCTTTACATTCTTAGCTTTATTTCCCATTTCCTAGTTTGGTAGTATGTTTAATCACCATAATTACAACAATCAATTATACATCTAGGATATAAAACATTGTAGTTGAGATATTCTCTAACACATCTAGATTATCCCATCATGCAACTATGTGCCCTATAAAACATATGTCCTGCAAACTACTATTTTGAGTTTGACCTCTTCTTGAGTAGAATATTACGAATGAGACTTGTTGAGACACATTCATAGCATTATGTACTATAAATGAGATTTTTTATAATGTAATTGTTTCTAGTTGAGTAACTAGTATTTTTCCTTAAGATTCTAAATTTTGGAGACCAAAGACTTAGTATATTATTTTAGTCTAGTATCATACTTTGCATGTCTTTTAGAGTTCATTGATGGCGAAGCGAGACCTTAACACTTGGCACCTATTTACCAGATTTTCACCAAGGTACCTACCCAATATTGCCTATTTTCCAAGTTTTCACCAAGGTACAAAATTTTTCTATTTTGCCAAACATATTAGTATCCCTTTGCGAAATAGCGACTAATTTTCTATTTTGCAAACCACTTTCAAAGACTCCCGTGAAATAGAAAAACATACTTGTATTATCATTCTATCATTAACCAACACTTGATTTGCATCAGATCATACTTGTGGAATAATCAACACATCTCAAAACTAATTTTGGAAACTCATCCTGACATCAAAAATGTTTTGAAGCCCACTCTAGAATAGTTTTTTTAGTCCCAACAAGGTGAAAATATTAGGAGCTATTTTCAAAGGGTTGAAAATGCAGTGAATTAAGTAAAGAATCAAGGAGGAAATATCATTGATGAAGATTCTATGGAAAATATGTTGATATCATTACCAGATAACTATAGTGACAAGATCTTAGCGATTGAGGAGGTATATGATCTGAAGAAGTCTGCCAGAGAAGAGTTGTTTGGCACCCTAAGTGCATTTGAATTAAGGAAATTTGACAAATATTAGAGAAGATATGAGATAAAATTTAAAGCCATAAAATCAGGGGAAGATCTAGATGGTGATGACTTAGATGAGGTGGAAGAAAAATTTGCAAGGAAGATGAAGAAAGGTGCACAAAAATACAAAGGTATGTTACCTCTTAAATGTTTTAGATGTGGAAAGACTGGTCATTTTTCTACTAGGTGTCCTAAGTAAGGTCCTTGGTAGAAATTTAAGAAGTTAAACAAGAAATATTACTATGTGAATTAAGATGCTATTATTTTAAAAAATGAGTCAGAAACATAAGATTGTCTATTCTATGTTGAAGAAGAAAAAACAAGGATTGATATTTCTAACATATGCCCTGAAGTTGATGATAATATTGAGACTGCTTTGTATGCTAGGTGGAACAAGAATGAAAGGCTAATTGATAGTGGTTGTTCAATCATATGATTGGTGACGAAATTCAATTTGTAGCACTTGAGAAATATAATGGTGTTCCTGTTAGATTTTGTGATGATAAGGAAATATATATTATCGGTAGAGGTTCAATAACTTTTGATGAAAAATAGAATACTAACAAATTAAATTATCAGAAGGGTTTATTTCACAATATTTTGAGTGTTGTAAAAATGTGTGAGAATGGCTATGTTGTTGTGTTCAAGAATGAAAGATCAAACTGCATCAGATTAAAAATAATCAAACTTTGGAAATTGTGCCCAGACTGATTGATATGACTGTGATTAGCACAAAGTGGGTCTGCTGAAACAAGCTAGATGAAAGTGGTAAATTAATAAGGAATAGGGAAATGTTAGTATACAAGGGTTATAATCAGATCAAGGGTATTGATTTTGATGATACTTGTGCCCCTACTTCCCTAATGGAGGCAATCCAAATATTCTTAGCATTAACATCTTATAATAATTTCAAAGTTTATCAGATGGATGTTAATTCAACATTCTTGAATGAAGAACTGAAGAAAGAAGTTTACATTGAAAAACCAGAAGGATTCAAATTAAAAGAGAATTTGAATGTTGTGTGAAGATTGAAGAAGGCATTGTATGGATTGAAGTAGACACCCAGGGCCGGGTATGGAAGATTGGATAGATATGTGATTGGACAAGAATTTTAGAAAGGATCAACAAATAGTAATTTGTGTCTCCACCACTGATGAACTTCTATAACTCAACCAAATGATCTATAGATACCTTCTTCTCATTTTTTCTGGTAGCTAACACATACATATCTCTACAACACACTTTGCACCAATTTATACATGAAGGAAGACATGTCCTCTTTCATACATTCCCATAACATACACACACACTTGCACAACACTTGCACAAGTATTCACATACGCCACACCTTTTCCTAAAAATTTAATCATTTACTTGTACCATCCTTACACTTACAAAATCTCTCCAAGGTTAGCTAAGCAACTTAAGTGAACATAATTTAACTAGGTCGACACTAAAGATTACTGTAGTGGAAATGAATGGTAATGGACCACAACATGACCTTGTCTAGGAGAAAAATAAACATCATACACATTACATTCCATCTTACATACACCAAGGAAATATATTAAAGTCTAAACACCTAAGGTTATCCAAACCTAGAGTAAGAACACCATTGAACTTTAAAACCATGCCTCTGAAACTCAATATATCTTGCCAAATGAGATAAATGAAGCTATGGACATTAAAATATTAGTTCCAAAACCACAAAATTAGAAACCATTATTTGGAAAAATGTGGAGCATGTATTTCATGTAGGAAACACATGGGGTCTTCATTGAAGGGACAATACACTATCACGTGCATTCATATTTGGGGGTTTAAAATGGGAGAAAAGGGGAAATATATTCCCTAAATAGGGGGCAGGGGGTTTGTTTATTGGTGGGGTGGGGGTTTTATATAGGAAAATAGGTGTGGGGGGTATTGGAGGGGGGTGAAAAAAGAGGAGTTTGGGGTAATATTTTTTTGAAAATAGGGGGATTATTTAGTATTTCATGAATGCACATGCTATGATTCCAGTTCACTAAGTAAATCCCCCATGAGGAAAAAATTTCAAGCACTATCATACTCGGATAAACACCAATTTCCTTGAAATATGATCCAAAGCACAAAAACTTGAATCTAACATCTCCAAACATTATTCAACATCATACTAAAACTAAATCATTAGATTTTAAAAATGATAAATTTGAAGAGAAAAATATCAACATCACTACACAGGAAATAGTCACTAATGACAACAAAAACATATTGACATCGATGACAAACTTAGAAAACCCACCAACAACTCAATCTTCTCAAACCTCCAACAAAATTAACTAATCACATTCATGAGAATGCATATGCTTTGGAGGTCATGAGAAAATATTGTGAGTTTAAGTACATCCCATACATGGTGCGAGCCATGATTTTGGCACTTGTAAATTTGGGTTGCATTGGACAAAATTCATGCATAGCCAGTTGTGATAGTTTACAATGATGTCTGGGACACATGGAATTAACCCAACTCACGCACCATACCAAATTTGTCATATAATTAAAAGTTAGTGGAAGGTGGGATAAAGGGGGATGGTGTGGAAGAGTATGGCATGGGACCTACATATGATAATGGTCGCATAGGAAATAGTACAACCTATGTGGAATTCTAAAATCCCACATGAGCATGCGCAATGGATGAGTTTTCTATGGGTAGGTATAGGATCTAAAAATTTCTTCTAGGTTTTTTTTCCTGTGAAAATATATCATTTCCACTAGTGATATATGATAATGACACATATTATTCTTTTTGTCTCTCCTATGCTTGCAAACCCAGTAAAAGTTTTCACTAAATATGACATTGTAGTTGCGAACTTATTATCTGGAAATTAGAGCTTTCCATCTAAAACCATAGTAACCATCTCCATGGCCAATGAAGATGCATAGTTTTGATTTGGGATCTAATTTTGTCTCTTCTCCTTGGGAATGTGAGAAAACACTTTGCAACTAAAGACCTCTAGGTGATTGTAGGAAATTATTCTTCTCAACCATTTCTCCTTTGGAATTTAAAAATCTAATCAAAATGAAGGGTCTTGATTAATCAAATGAACTATTGTATTAACTATCTTTCCTCAAATTCCTTGTTGAAACCTGCATTTGAAATCATACTCCAAGCTCACTCCAAAATTATTTGATTCAACCTCTGAGTTGCTGCATTTTCTTAAAGGGTGGATGAAACAATCTTAATATGTTGGATGCAATTATCTACACAAAACATTTCAAAATCGAAAGAGAAAAACCCTCCCCATTATCCATTTTTAAGAATTTGGTAGTACAATATTGGTTTTATTTACAACAATTTATTTGAAAGTTTTAAATATGATGAATACTTTTGATTTCCCGTTTAGCATATAAATACATACTTTGTGAGTGAAATCACCAAGAAAAGTGATAAACTAATTTTCTCCTTCAGCAAAGGTTACCTCTATAGGACCAAACACATCCAAGTGCATGATATCCAAAAGCTTTGCCTTCTTGTCATGTCCGATTTGAAAAAAATGATGTCCTTTTTTTCATAGGTATAATGCTCACACAACTTTGAATCAATAGATTTTAAACCTGAAAATTGATCTCTTTTGAGAAAAATCTCAAGTCCCTTCTTGCTTATATGTCTGAGCCTCTTGTGCCAAAGCTTTGTCTTGCTGTTATACAATAGGAAAAGGGAGGAAAGATACAAAAGGGGGGTTTTCCACCTTTTCTTAATGCATAATTGGAAGGAAGATTACCCAAAAATATCAAGTAGGACTCAAGCGCTAAGTGAGTGCAATGATCATGTTATTATTAAGAATGAAATGTATTTTGGGGAATGATCTAATGATGTAAGACAAATGATTAAAATAAGATAAATTATGCAGTTTCAGGAAAATATAGGCTAAAAAAAATAGATAAGAACCTATAATTACTAGAAATGGAAAAGCAAAAATTATACTAACCTGTACCATGAATTTGAGGTTGTTATGTCGGGAACAAAAAGCCTTGGGTGTTTTCTTCCTAGGATTTTTGTCCATTTTTAGTTACAGTCTTCCAAAGAGAACCTATACTTTCCAGATAAAGTCCCAACTATCATTCTACCTATACATGAACATACAAAAATAAGGAAGAAGGTTGGATAAATGGGGTTTCCTTAGTCAAACCCTTATCTAGAATCAACCATAAAATAAAAGAAATAAAAGCGTATTGTCATAAATAAAATACTAGATCTAAAAAATAAAATGTATCATACCATGATAATGAAAAGTATTCTTTTAAATGTGATCATATATGTTGATGCAATAGCTTTGAATTAAAATAAAAAACAAAAGGAAATCATGAAAAGACAAAACTTTGTGTAATGGATGTTTAAATATGCCACAATACTTGATTGAGAATAAGAAAGAAGATGTAGATATGAGTGTATCTCCTTCCTTGATAGATAACTCCTTTACTTGGCCTTCAATTTGGGAAAGAAGCTTGATCCATAGAGAAGAACACCTTGAATGCTTCAGAAGAATTCTAGATCTTGAATGCTTGCCTTGATTACTTGGACACAAATGCTTGATCATGAATGTGAATTCTTGATAATAATGATAATGGTTGGATTTTTAAAATGAGGAGAGATATGGTGTTTATATAACTCTCACAACATATTTTGGGTTACAACACAAGAAGGTCAACTATAGATTTGAATATCCCACTCAACCATCGAGATGAGATCCCAAACAAAATTTGGATCAGATCCTCAGGGAACAAAATGCCATGGGAATTATGTTCCTAGGAACACATGCTCTACAAATTATGTTCTAGCCAATCAGAGCTTAGATTAGGACCACATGTCCTGGACAATTAAGAGATGTTAGATTAAAGAGTACATCCAATTTTGGGATCATGATAGAACACAAAGGCCCCAAATAGTAACATATGGCCTAGGCGGTGGAATAAATTATGTGATTGGAGAAAGGAACAAGGAGCATACGTAGAAATAAGGGCTTACCTTGATTTTAAACAAGATTGAAATGATAGAAGACTCATATTTGAATTTAGGTGTCCATTAATTTCCATATGAAGTCCAACTATGAAAATACACTAAGGTGGGTGCTAACTAAATTTAGAAATTATACAGTAATTAATTACTTATAGTTTAGGATGGTACCTTTATCCCTCACTTTAGTGGGAAGAGACACGACAACCTCATGATCATGATAAAGGAAATGAGAGAGAAGAAAATAGGAAGAGAGAAATGATCATGGGAAAATTACAAAGATATAAGACATCACTAAGTTTAAGGACACAAACCCCCAAATAAAGGATCCCAACTCAGACAATCATGCATAAGGGCACAAAAAAAACCTAAAGAAAAAAAAGACAAAAGACACAAAAAAGGATTAGTACTAAAAAAAACTACAAATCAACTAGTCAAAGAGACCTTAATTGGAAATGTCTCATCTAATAGCATCATGTTTAGAAAGCTATTGCAAGAGTACAAGTGATCACTTGGAAATGGAAAGAGAATATTTCAAGGATGAACAAAACTCCATGATATAACCCACTAGAAAAGCTATGAGAGAATAGAATGAAGAGAGAGAAATCATGAATCTAACGGTCCAGAAATTTGTGTTATGGTAGGTGATCCACAGGAGAGAAGAGAAAGAGTAGAAAATCTAGAAATTTTTCTTATGCTAGTTCCTCTCATCCCAAGAGAGAGGAGGATAATTAATGGTCTAGCAAGCTATGAGATGCGAGTTAATTCTACCTTGGAAAATTTGCACATAGGGCGGGTTTGAAATTTTATGTATGGGGTAGCTTACAAAAAAAATTGTGCATGGGGTGGCTTACAAAAAGTTTGTGCATGGGGCAGCTTATGGAAACTTTGCACAGAGGGTGGCTTACGAGATCAATCTTATGGAAAGCATAGTATTTGTGTGAATCCATAAAAAAAACATTCAATCAAATGACTAATAGAAGCTACATAATGTCTAAAGGAGGACGTATGTATGTTCCCCTCCTTATGATGGTGACATAAGACTATGGTGTCATTATAATAAAAATGGAACAAGGTTACCTACTTCTAACTACAAGGAGATAATCTTAAAACAACAATATATGTCAAAAACCTAGCAAAGAGGGAGGACTCTTGTTAGCCAAGGATATAGGTATCCGCAAGTGGAAAGAGAACCTTGAAAGGAAGAGATCTTGACTATAATAAATCTACCATCAAGAGGATTTATTGAAAAAATATAACATATTGAAGACAAAGAGGGAAGGAGAACAAGAATGCACCCTTTTTAAGTCCTTATTGCTAGGAAAAAAGGGAGTCTTCATGAATGATGACACACTTTAAGCTCCCAAGTAAGGGAATTTATTTAGGATGAAAATATTTTTTAAATAAGGAAGAGGTTGTGATCAAGGATTCACACCTCTTGCATAAGAGATAATCCTGAATAAAAAAAAAATCCCTTATAAGAAAAGAATGTAACATGATAAACAAAATGCCACTACACTAAGGAAAGTGGATTCTTAGAAAGGAAAATAAGAGAAAAATACCTTGGCCACAAGGATAAAGGAAAGGGAAAAGATAATGTTGGAATAATCTACATATATGTGTTGTCATTGATGTTTTTTCATTAATGTACACATATTTCTCTATTTGTGAAAGTGTTCCTATGATGTTTAGTAAATTGTTTGGTTTGTATTGACAATTTGTTGAAGATTACAATATGTAGATGTGTGTGTTATGTTGAGGGATGTATTTAGTTGATTTAGTTCAACTTCTAGAGGTTCATATTATGATTTGAGTAAGTTATGAGTTTTTGTGTTGAGACTGGTATTTTAGATGTTCAATGGTGACAATGTGACAATATTTGGATCGGTAGTGCTCCAAATTGCAATATTTTCATATGTAGATCTATGTAGAATGTTTGGGACATTTGTGTGTGTCCTCGTCTCAATTGGTTCATGATTTGGAGGATCACAATCTATTTTTCTTGATTGACAAAGGTTATTGCTATTGTTCTTGAGGTTCAAAATGATGATGTTGATGATTCCAATGATTTGAGTTAATGTGGATGTTGTTGTGGCATCTCATGATGCTTGTGGATGTTTCTAGATTTTTCTCCTATTGTGTTTCTAGTTTTCATTGATCGAGGTGATCACATTTGGTGATTTTCAGTTGGTTATTTTATGTTCTTCATGTTCTTGGCTGAATTGGTGTTGTAGCATGTTATAAATGTTAAAGGCATGATTATTGGATGCTTATCATGTTCAAGGGTGGTGTTATTTATTTGTGTTTTTCTTAGCTGAAATTGATTAGTTTGAATTCATTATTGTAATTGGGAGAGGTTATATTTTGTAATTAGGTAGTGGGAGTGGAGTCAACCTTGTTGATTGTTTCAAGGTTGATGATCTGTATAAATGTAATTGCATATAGTGATTGATTGCATGTTGTGCATGAGATGAGATAGAGATGTGCAAATATTGATTATATCTTTTGAAGGCAGATATCTGGTGTAGAAAATAAAGTTTTAATTGTACTTCAATGGAACTTACCCAGGCATGTTGAAGATTCTAATGCACAATTTATGATCTATGGATTGTTGTCCATATATTTGTAAGTTAGTGAGCCTTCCCAGGGAAGGAAGCATTTTTATGTTTTGAGTAGTGAGCCCTGGCAATGTGCCTAAATGCATGTGCATTCCTATTGTAATACTCCTAATACAGTATAGTTATTTTAATAGAGCACATCATCTTGTAGGTTCATCCCTATTGCGGGTTTTCCCTTGACCGAGGTTCAACTTAAAAAATCTCGGTGTTATGTGTTCTTGATGTGTTGTGGATTTGTGCTTCACTTTTTAATTATTAGATATAAAGTTAAGGTTAAAGTTTTGTTTAACTTGTGGAGTTTTGGAGACAATTGATTCACCCCCTCCTCCCTCTTAGTTGTTTGATACCATATTTCCATAAATTTCTATCAGAGCCTAGTTCCTCTGTGGGAAGCTTAATCTCTTGAGGTGATCTAGGATGACATCCTTAAGAGGGATAGTTTAAGATTTAATGACACTAACTATCCTCTTTGAAAAGGTCGCATGGAAACACATTTGAGATGCATTGGTGAATACTATTGGGAGATTACCGAGACACAATATGTTCTATTGGAGAATGCTTAGATGTTGTTCAAATTATGCATATATGTGTTGGCATTAATGTTTTGTCATTGATGTAAACATATTCCTACTGTGGGAGATAGTGTTCCTAGTTTATTCAATGAGATGATTTCTGTGGTATGACTACTATATTGAAGATCTATTATTATGATCATATAATTGTATTATGGGATGTCTTTACTTGAATCTATTTAAGTGGCAGAGGTTTGGATGTTGATTTGAGAAAGTTATAATATATTTATCAGAGAATGCTATTTTTGTTCCTTAGACTGTGACAATACTTTAGTATTTGGATCAGTGTGGATTGGTTATGTAATATGCTTAGTTTCTAACCTAGTGGTGAGTTTAGGACATGAATGTGCATCCTCATCTCGATTGGTTCATGATTTGGATGTTGGAAAGATAATTTTATTTTATGGCAGTGCTTGTTGATTAGTGTTTCTGATGAATAGAGAAAATAAGTGAATGGATTCTATGATAGAGATGTTCTTGTTGATGTCTTGGTGTTTCACATTTCTTGTTCATGTTTCTTCCCCATGTCTTATTCATGTTATTGTATCGCATTGGATTATGTGATAAGATTTGGTGAATTTCATGTGATGTGTTGATTTTCTTATAATTTCTTGGCTAACATGGTGTTGTAACATGTTGCGAAGGATTGTGGTAGGATCTACGGATCAAGAGCATGTTTGAGATGTTGATATGGATAATTTCTATGTCTTAGCAAACATTCAATGGATCAGATTGAGTATTGAGATGTAATGCATTAATGTTTTGTAATTAGGTCACTGGATGACTTAGTTAAGATAAATTGATGTATTATATGTATATATATATATATATATATATA
>MU224514.1:2456168-2507791 GCA_018584345.1 Thuja plicata
AACCAAATGGTAAAAACCCCAGTGGGAATTAGTACCCACAAAGAACTATACTATTTATAGTGATCCCTGTTAAAAGATCTTCCAACCCTGTTAGGAGTTGTACATTACAATGTAGTAGTATAGTGACTTGGTTAAGGGTCGGACCCTGTTAGGATTATTTTACATATAACCCTATTAGGGGTGGTGGACTCACTGTCCAAGTGGTGAAGGCTACAGCCTTCTAGTTATTTGATACACACTGTATCAAAAAGATGAACTGCTGTTTGTGACACTGCTTGTCTAATTAGTTCCTTTTATGCGCTGATGCTTTAACCTCTTGTAAAGAAATATAACAATCTAATCTGTATTTTGAATGCTTCAACATAAACATCTATATTATCAACATATGATAAATATAGCTCTGCTGTATCAACACTCTGCTCTGCTTGTCAATCTCTGGCTTTCGCAACTCTTCTCATTACAAATGACCTTCTATAAATACATACACCAAGTATGAGATCATGGGACCTGTAGGAAAACTCTTCTTAACATCCTTGTCAGCTCTACTAAGCGCACAAGCATAATTGCAACTGCGCAAGTCAATGCTGAACGAACGCGTCGCTTCACTAAGTCGGCTTCACCAATTTAATCATAACTTTGCAATCTTCTTGAAATATGTTTGGCACATTTAGATTAATATCAAAAACTCATAAATAATAATGAATATACACATTCATACCTGAAGATAGGCACAACTTGATCAACACATTACATACGTTGGCCTTAAACCGTTATTCCTCCAGAACTGTAACCGTTAATAACAGAATTACATATCTTTACTGAAACTTCATATCTGGGTCTGTGTATATGAACATAGCGTAGTAAACATGTCAACAACACATATCTATCCACCCTGGTCTTCATGTCATCATATTGATAAGTACATACAGAAGTACTACTATGTATTATATGTTGTCATCAATGACAAACATACTATCAATCAACTGTTCAAAATCAAATCTCCAACAGTAATAATCCTAACATGGTATAATTTTTTAAATAGAGTGCATTCATCTTGTGGGTTCCATCCCAACCGTGGTTTTTCCCATAACATGGTTTCCATATCAACAATCTTTGTGTTATGTGTTGATTATTATGTTATGATCTTTCTTTCATGTTTATCATTCAGATCTGAGATTTAAGTTTATAAGTTGGTTTAGAAGTTGATGATATTGTGGCACAACTGATTCACCCCTCCCTCTCAATTGTGTGTTCTCCTTAAGGTTTAATAATTGGTATTAGAGATAGTTTCCTCTTTGGGAAGCTTGAATGCTTGAGGAGATATGGGATGTCCATCTTTAAGAAGGAGAGTCTGAGATTTGATGGAAAAAAGTATACTATATGGAAGTATCGACTGATTACACACTTGAGATGTGTTAGTGAGGAACATTAAACTATTACAAAGAAATATTACAATCCTCTTGCTGATGAGAAGAAAGAATTTGAGTATAATGTGAGGGAAAATGAAGCTTTGAAGAGCACACTATAAGATGTTGAGTATACAAAAAAATTTGGATTAGAGACTACACATGAAGTATGGACAAAATTGGAGACATTATATGAAGGAGATGATTTTGTGAAGAAATCCAAGCTACAAAGTCTGAAAGTAAAATATGAATCATTAAGGATGAGATAAGATGAAAATATTACTTCCCATGTGAATAAGATCATCGAACTTGTTTGTGGAATTAGATGCGCTAGTGGAACATTAGATGAGAATGAGATTGTTTCTAAAATCCTAAGATCCTTGCCTCCTAGTTACAATCATAAGGTTATTTCTATTGAAGAAATAAAAAATGTGACTACTCTGACAATAGATACATTGATTGGTAAGTTATCTATTTGTGAAATGATTGAATTTAGAGATAGATTTCCTAAAGTTGAGTTTGCATTTAAAGCCACTATTTATAAGGATAAGAAAATATATGATCATAGTGAAAGTTCATCTAAGCTTGGTAAATATGATAAGCAATGGGAACAAATTGAGAAATAAGAAAGAGAGTGTGAAGAGCTTGAAGCCCTATTTGCAAAGAGACTACCTAAGAGATTTGGTAATTATGAAGGAAAGTTGCCTCTGAAATATTTTGCATGTAACAAGATTGGTCACAATGCTTCTATATTTCCTAACAAAGAACCTAAGTACAAGCATAAGAAGTTTAGGCCTAGATATCAAAAGAAGTGTTACTATGATACTGATGAAGGAACAATAGATGATAAAACTAAGAACAAAGAAGATGAGATTGTGTTAATTTCTATCGGAGATATAAATCCTAATAAAGGGAGAGCCTTGGTTCTGCATGTGGATAAGAGAGAAGACTAGGTTATTGACGGTGGATGTTCACATCACATGACCAGAGACAAAAGAAAATTTGTGAAGCTTAAAGATTGTGATGGTTAAGTTGTTAGATTTTATAACAATGCTCCCTATTTGATCAAAGGAAGAGGTTGAATTACACTAAATAGTAAGATTAATACTAACAATATTCTATATGTTGAAGGTTTAAGGATACTATTTTGAGTGTTGGACAATTAGTAGATAAGGGTTATCAGTTGGAATTCAATAATGGAATGTGTATAATCATTCAAAGCACTGGAATTGAGATTTCATCATGCATGAAGACTAGAGGTAATGTATTTCACTTGAACGATTCAAAGAATAGATGTTTGATTTCTAAGATTGATGACAGTTAGTTGTGGGACAAGAGATTTTGTCATGTGAAATTTGATAACATTGTGAAGATAAGTACTATAAATGTAGAGAGATATTTACCTAGATTGTTGAAGCCTGCTAATGTGATGTGTAAGGAATTTCAGTTGGGTAAGCTAACTAAATCTACTTTCAAAAGGATGACCTATTCTTTGAGTGGATCGTTAGCTTTGGTGCATACTATTTTATGTGGTCCTGCTAGAACTAGAAGTTATTATGGAGATATATATTTATCCTATTCATTAATGATTATTCAAGGATGATGTGGGTTACATTTTCAAAATAAAATCTGAAGCATTTGAAAAATTCAAGATCTTTAGAGCTATGGTTGAGATCGAGATAGGTATGAAGCTATAATGTCTAAGATCTGAAAGAGGTGGAGAGTTTACATCTATAAATTTTTATGCATATTGTGAAGAGCATGAAATAAAGAGACATATGTCTGCTTCGTAGACCCCACAACAGAATGGAATTACATTGAGAAGAGATATAAAAATCCTTGACATTGGAAGTACTCTGATGATTGAAGGAAATGTTTCACAAATCTATTAGAGAGAAGTTGTTAGCACTGCAATATACAATTTAAACCAAGTTCAAATCAAGCATAGTACTGGTAAGACTCCTTATGAGCTTTGGTATGGTCATGTTCCCACTGTAAAGTATTTCAGAATGTTTGGAAGCAAATGTTACATTAAGAGAGATGAAGATTTAGGAAAAATTGATCCTAAAAGTGATGAAGGAATATTTCTTGGTTATTCTACAAAGAGAAAAGAATACAAATGTTATAATCATATATTGAGAAATATGATTGAAAGTGCTAATGTGAAAGTGGATGAAATTTTTCTGAAACCAATTAGATCTTGCAGTTATGAATCAGATGATGAAGAAGACACTCAGATTGTGCAAAACATAATCAGAATCAGAATGGATTGGTAGAATAGAATGAAGAATTTGGAAATGAAGAAGAGTTGGAAACATGAGAGTCATCTACAAATACAAATCCAAAAACTCCAAGGTATGTAAAGTTAAATCATTCAAAAAATCAGATTATTAATGATAGAAACAAAGCTGTTCAGACTAGAGGAAAAATTTCTAGGAGTGAATTTTGTTTGATTTCTAAGATTGAGCCTAAGGATGTTGGTGAGGCATGTAAAGATGAAAGTTGGATCAAAGCTATGAAAGAAGAATTGGAATAGATTGAAAAGAATAAGTCATGGATTCTTGTTCCTAGACCTGTGGACAAGAATGCGATTGGTACTAAATGGGTATTTAGAAACAAATTGAATGAAGATGGTGAAGTGGTTCAGAACAAAGCTAAACTTGTTTGTAAAGGATATTCTCAGATGGAAGATGGATGTTAAGTTTTCATTCTTGCCTGGGGAGATAGAAGAAGTATACATTGTGTTGGTACTCTCAAATTTGGCAGAAATTTGGAGTGACCAATTAAAAATTTTCTCTAAGGCAAGGTGAGTACCCCTGAAAAACTTTTGAAGAGGCCTAATTGGAGTACAAGTAAAATGAGACCTAATGATTTTCATGAAATACCACTTGGGACATGTGTTTAGAACCTATAATTGAGTAAATATAGTAGGTTACAACTTTTAGAGTTTAGATTGAATGTGTTTTTGATGTAGTTGTTTAAAGATGTTTACACAAATCTGCACTTTGCACCTATTCAGTCTTTACCAAGTGACCCATTTTGGAGGTTTATATCTTTGGCCAGATTAATGCCTGGGGTATAAGGATGGTTCTAGTGTGGTGTAGGCATGAGAGATAATCTCAATTTCCATTTTTAGAATCCTATGAGTTCATATGATAGTTTTTCCCAATCCATTTTGTTTACGATTATTTCTATTTCTTAGAGTGTAATTTGCAGAATTATGAAGTTGCCTACTTTAAGGTTCCACAAGTCGCACCCGGTTGAATGTCATGGAAAGTTGAATGCACCCCTATTTTTTAATCATGAAAAGGTTTCCCCGTGAAGATTTTCAGACATGTGCCAATCTATCTGATTAGTTTGATCATTCAATTCCAAATCATGTTTATGCAATTTTACTGATTTTGAAATCAGAAAGTTGGTAAGAGGCCGACTTTAAGGATTCATATTGATTGACCAGCCGATGATTAGAACAAGATAATTGAATATTTTTTTTCTCTGTATGAAAGTAAATCCATATCCAGGTGTTCAGATTCTAAGAGCTTCATTTCATGTCTTTGTGAAATCAAAACCAAATGGATTTTATTCAGTTTTCTATGAGTTGAATGACCGGTCATCCAGGAGGCTGACTTTACATATCATTTTCTTGATGCCGCTTGACAATCATGATGAGTAAGTACGTGGTATGCTCTCTATGCATGCATATGTATTATCTGGGAAATTTTTCAAAGGTCCAACCATTGGTTTGCTATGTTTCACAAGATGATTTTAAAGGCAATTTATTATAGTTGGACATCTGCATTTGCATAGTGTTTTTAGAATGATCATTTTCAAAGGTGCATAATTTGTGACCCGTAGATGTCCATATCAATCTAGTTGATGATCCATGCTCACCGTATTCTAACAAACCTATTGGAAAGACCTCAAAACCTCAGGATTCCATTTGGTATTTTTACCAAATCAGTTTGAATTGAAATATTATGGGTTTTGAGTTTGCATTTGCAGAAGTAAGTTGAAGGTGGGTAGGTTTGAGTATCAATAACTTATAAATCTGAGTGTTTCTAGTGTTCTCCTCTTGCACACATGTTCCTTGTATTTAAGGGATAAAATCGGTTCAGTGGTAGCCCCCTAGGAGTGTTTAGATATTTTTGTCAGAAATGTTCTGATTAGGTTTTTAGAATTGTTCCTGTGTTTTTAGTTGCAAGATAATTTGAAGGAGCAACTTTGATGAAATATATTTTAGACCTCATGGTGAATCACGAAAAACCATTTTATGAAGTTGATGTGTGTGCGTCGAGGATCATATTCATCAAGTATTGAGGTCCCTTGATATGATTGAATTAGTGCATTTATGAGGGCAGTTTACCTTAATTTTTTTTAGCACTTTGCAAAATATCTGAAATGTAGATTTTAATGGTCAAATATGCTAAGGGGGAATTTTTTGGAAATGGTATAGACACCCATCAAAGCATGAGTAATGCAGTCATGGGGAATTTTGAAACTTTCAAGCTAATGCGATTGACATGGTAACAAGAAGCTGTGCATGATGTTTGAGGGATAGCAAGATATTGCATGGGCGGTTGTCGCAGCATAAAGGGTTGGGATTGATGTTTTAAAGAATTTGATGAACCCACATTTCTTCAGGATATTATTTCAAACAATTCAATTGCATCTTTTTGTTTCTACACTCTACATAGATTTCTACCAGGGCACTTGCTTGAAAGTTTCACCAGTATCTCAACAAATGCCTTTTGGCTAGTGCATGATAGAATGAAGGTAGCTTGCGCAGAAGTGAAGAGTGAAGGTAGCATTTTGTTCCAAAGGAGGCCAAAAAATAAAATAGAAGCCTACACATTCAAAGGATGTTTTCAAACATTTCAAAACAAATTCGCTTGCCTACGCATTCAAAAGAGGGCTTCCATGTGGGTAGGTAAAAGATTTAAAAAAATTTGCAGCAAATGCAATGCAAAATATGATAAGGAAATGTTGTGCTAGACAGGGGAGGCTACAAAGAAGGTTAAAAGGCCAAATGACATGAAATAGAGGAGGCTATGTGGCAATTCCAAAAGGAGTGCGCATGATGCTAAGGGGCCAACACATTTTTTTTTTTTAAACTAAAAAAAACATTCCATGCACATTGTTATGTATGTTAAGTGGCCTGCGCATGAAATGAAGAAGGTTTTGGGAGTTCTAAAAGAAAATACAAATGGAAGGTGTAATTAGGAGCTGCCTGTGCAGCAAGCTAAGAGCCAGGTTTTAAAAAAAAAACTTCCAACCAATGTGCATGGTGTGTGAACATAGGCCTGCGTAGATTTTTGACAGGGAATGAATATTTTGAAAGAATCTTAATGCAAGTGCAAATTCCAAGAAGGGCTAAGCAATGTCTTGGAGTAGAAAGACATTGCATTATGTTTGACAAAGAACTTGGAGTGCACAAGGAAATGAAGGGGGTTGCGCAGGCTATGGTGAAGGGAGATTTTAAATAAAAATGTTTTGTCCCACATTTGTCATGGGAGGGAGTTTTGAAATGTTTGTATATGCCCACACAAATAAGCTTATATGAATTAAGATCTAAGGAGCTCACGCAGTGCATGGCTTGTTAGCATGAATGATTGGACTTGGTTGGTGAAAAAAAGTATTTTGGAAGCACAGACATGAGAAATCTTAAAAACTTGAAACATTTAGTCCCACATTGATGGGAAAATAGAAGATATAAGTGTTTAAAAGAAACAACGCTTACATACTAAAATGAAGAGAAGAGTAGGAGGCTCTGGGAACGCATGCAGGAGGTGCATCAAAGTGCATTCCAAGTAGATGGACGATGGAGGAAGAAAAATTAATTTTGGCGGGGCCCGTGAGGATGACATGGCAGGTGACATGGTGATAGAGGCATCTAAGGTGGCACACATCCCAAGGTATAAATATCTACGACCAACTTAATGACTTAAAGGAAAGATGATCTTGATATGAGAATCAAGCTATTATGCCTGCGCAACACATGGCGGTGCAGACAACCAGGCAACAATAGGGCAGTCTAGGTGGTGGTGATGTGGCAGCACCCATGAGAGGCCTATCAGATGGGCATAGATCCCAAGGAAGAGAAAATTGACGACCAAATTAAAGGCTTAAAGGGGAAAGATGCAAGAAAGATAGCATTAAGCTATTAAGCCTACGTGACACATGGCACTTGGACATGTGGCGGGCCCAGGAAGGGCATATGACATAGGCACCTAGGTGGTCTCACTTTTCCAGTCAGAGGGTGCCACATGGTGAATCTTGGTGCATCCTGAGCAGACTAAAAGATGAATTAAAGTGCTATTTAAAATGCAGAAATTAGATTGCGTAGAAAAAAGGTAAAGGAAAATAAAAGATGTGCAGAGAAGGATTAAAAATGCAGAAATTAAAGGATTATTGTGAAAGGAAAGATTAATGTAAAGTACATAAATTGAGTAGAAAGTATTAAATATTAATCTGCACATAAATATGAAATATTAATTTGGAGAAGAGATATTCTAATGTTTCTAAAACATTTAAAATATACTTTCCTTTAGACATGAATATATTTTCATGGGAAAGGTTTGATTTTTTTCAAAGGCTAAAAAAAGAGGGATATATTTGTAAATCAGATCAAATTTTAGGGAGGACAGGTGTTGAATGCAGGAGGAATCTGATGGGTTTTCTCTTCTTACATATTATGATTTCTTGCCTTTGTACAATGTTCCAATTTCTTGGCCTCCATAGAGAGTTTCAGATTGCTGGCTCCAGGAGATTCCAATTTTCTTTGGTTCCATTAGGAATATAGTTCTTTCATTGTACCAGTTTTTTTATCAGATAGAATAGAATTTATTTGATCTTTTGCATATTATTGAAGTGGTTTTTTCTAAGGCAAATTGTACATAGTAGTATGATTCCTCACACTTAATACAAAAGTTCTAGATTCATATCTCTCCTCTGTACCAATCTCATGCTCCACTTCAAGGTCAATGTTCAATGGGTGATTAGTTGGTTACCTAGTATCTCCCGGTCGTGTTGAGCCTATGTGAGATCTCTACCTGATTAATGCCTTACTAAATATTTGAAGGTGTTGAAGGGTGTCCCCCCCTTGGTTTTGTAGAACCTAAAGCATAGAAGGATGGATCTGCATCCTTGTTAGTTGGTCCTTTTCATTATATTATGAACTACTTGGAGTTGGCTAATCTTAAAGATCCATTGCAAAGTGAAAATGTTGTTGTTTCTATTATCACAGTATAAAAAAACCAACAAAATGGTGACTCTGCTGGGGAGAGAGATAGAAAAATCTTGCTGAACTTTCAAAGAATCTCTGGTATTATCTTGTCATAAATAATGCAGGTTTATCAAGTTGAGCTAGACTCCTGGCCTGCTTATTTTTTAATCTA
The DNA here is from genome assembly GCA_018584345.1 of Thuja plicata. Taxonomy (NCBI): domain Eukaryota; kingdom Viridiplantae; phylum Streptophyta; class Pinopsida; order Cupressales; family Cupressaceae; genus Thuja; species Thuja plicata. The sequence continues at coordinate 2,464,969 of MU224514.1, forward strand.
GTCATTTCTGACATATCCATTTGAGGATAGAGTTATAAATCTTTGTAAATATGAAAGATCTTCAGATCATAATTACCAGCCTGGTTGTTGTTGTTGGAAGAAATTATAAATGTCTTCTTTGTGAAAAGTGTGTCAAATCCTATTGACTTGCTGAAAGTATGCTATCTTTTCTTGAAACCCAACTTGTCCTTGTTATATTAATGTTCTATATGTTCTCATAGTAGTGAGTGGAGACTCTAAAAATTCTCTGCACCAATGTGCATTTAATAATAAAGTTTTGATGATCAGTTGGAAACACTTGCAACAAGGATTTAGCAGATGCTCAAAAAACCAGTGGTTGAATGACCAAATCAGAAAGAAATAGAGAATGAAAGAAACAAGAGAATTACCCAGGTATTCCTCAAAGTTTTATGAACTAATTTGGTTCCTTATTAGGTGAAGAGGTCACTAAAAGAAGGAAAATAGATCTAAAGTTTTTTTCATACTTCTTACCTTACATTTTCAATCATCAAAATCATAGGTATGTTGTTATGTGAAATTATTGCATAAGTCAGATAGAAACCTTTGTGAATGAAAAGATGTGTTGCTAATAAGTAGTGCAACGGAGATTCCAAATTCAATAGATCAAGATAAGCTACCTAGATTTGAAACTTATCCAGCAGATCTTGAAGAAATTCAAAAAGATATTGCACTATTTAATCAAAGAATCCAAGACGAAGCCATTTTGTTTTTAAGAACATATGTAGGAGAAAGAAATGAAGAATCAATACATGAGTTTTATGAAATTTTTTCCAATGCATATGATAAGATTCCCATAAATGTTGAACTTCAAGAGTCTACTTATATGCATTTGTTCTTAGAGCTTTGTATGCCTAAGTCAGTAAATTGGTCTGCATCATGTAGAGAGGAAGGAATTGAACTTGTTAAAATTTTGATGGATTCAATTGAGAAATATGAATCTGAAAGTGCCCATGATGCTGACTCTAGTTGTGCAAAGAATACTAATTATGATGCTGATAGTGAAGTAAGTGAATGTCAAGATGTCTGGGATGAATCTCTAGTTTCAGATGTTTCCGTTGGATTTATGGATTTGTTTTATTATCAGCGTGGTAGTGCAGATTTCTTGTCTCATTTTAGGGAAGAGTTTTGTGGATAGAAAGAGAACGATTATGGTGCGGATGATAGTTGTAGTGATTATTCTATTTTCACAATATGATAGGAGTCAAGAAGTGGCCGTCCTTGTTTCAAATGAGGAAGACGTTTGCAACACCAAGAATGAGGTTAAAGGCGATGAAAACAAAGTTCAATGCTCACTAAGTAGTGAAAAAATAGCAGAACTATTGGATGCTGATTCTCAGAGGTATGCACCTAATTTAGACTCTACTTTACAATACCCAGTTGATATATGCTTTGATAATGATGACATGTTAATGGGTGCGAAGTGTGAAACATATGCTGATTTTATTTTTCTTGCTTCCGAGGCAAACAATGTGCAAGATGGAAATACATATGATTGTGAGAAATTGGATTATGTCAAATATGATGAATATGATGACTCATATGCTGGTATGGATTCATATTTGGATGAGATTAGTGTAAATGGTTCTTGTATAGATGATCATGATGCCGAAGAAAGTGATAATTCAGAATGCGTGTTTTCAGATTTACAAGTGATAAATGAGCCATTACTTAATGATACATTTTCATGTTTGGATGATGCTGATAAAAGTTGTAATAAACAAGATGATATGCAATCAATTTTTTATTTAGATGTGTGGCATTTTGGTTTGAAGATAGATGTTGTAAGTGAAATTCCATACTTTATGCAAACTAATGACACTTGTGTGCTTGATAATTCCAGCAGTCTTTTAGGATTAGAATTATTCTCTTTTCAACCGATCTTTGATTTTCAAGGGTGTGATGTTTTTATGTCACAAAATAATTAGAATTTGCAGTGTTGTGTTGATTTCCAAGTATTCAGGGAGAATGATTGTGCTGATGATATTTCCTATAATATGTTGATAAGAGATTGCAACATGATTGACCACGCGTATGACAATGGTGATTTCAGCTTACCTCTGATACATGAAAATGAGAATCGAGTATTTGATAGGGGTAAGAGGTGATTTTAGTTTGATGGTTTAGGGCCATTTATAAAAAAATGTACATGTTTTATAGCCACTTTGCTTTCAGTTGTGTTAGCTGATTTCAATAAGGAACCCAGTTTTGGGAAGTCAAGAGAAGTCTGATTGATATTGAGTGGTTTGCTTCACCAAGAGATTCTAGATTCTCTACATGACTGCAAGGGGCATGCCTCCCCAGAAAAAGCCACTGTTGGTACTCTTAAATTTGGCAAAAATTTGGAGTGACCAATTAAAATTTTCTCTAAGGCAAGAAGGTGAGTACCCCTAAAAAACTTTTGAAGAGGCCTAATTGGAGTGCAAGTAAAATAGACCTGATGATTTTCACGAGATATCACTTGGGACATGTGTTTAGAACCTATCATTGAGTAAATATAGTAGGTTACAACTTTCAGAGTTCAGATTGAATGTGTTTACCAAGTGACCCATTTTGGACTTATTCAGTTTTTACCAAGTGACCCATTTTGGAGGTTTATATCTTTGGCCAAATTAATTCCTGGGGTATAAGGATGGTTCCGGTATGGTTTAGGCATGAGAGATAATATCCATTTCCATTTTTAGAATCCTGTGAGTTCATATGATAGTTTTTCCCAAGCTATTTTGTTTACAATTATTTACATTCCTCAGTGTAATTTGCAGAATTATGAAGTTGCCTACTTAAAGGTTCCACAAGTTGCACCCAGTTGAATGTCATGGAGAATTGAATGCTCCCCTATATTTTAATCATGACAAGGTTTCTCCATGAAGATTTTTAGACATGTGCCAATCCATCTAATTAGTTTTCTCATTCAATTCCAAATCATGTTTATGCAATTTTACTAATTTTGAAATTTGAAAGTTGGTAAGAGGCTGACTTTGAGGATTCATATTGATTGACAAGCTAATGATTAGAACAAGCGATTTGAATATTTTTTTTCTCTATATAAAATTAAATCCACACCCAGGTGTTTAGATTCTAAGAGATTTATTTCATGTCTTTGTGAAATCAAAACCAAATGGATTTTATTCAATTTTATATGAGTTGAATGACCAGTCATCCAGGAGGCTGACTTTGCATATCATTTTCTTGATGCCGCTTGACGATCATGATGAGTAAGTGGGTGGTCTACTCTCTATGCATGAAGATGTATTATTTGGGAAAGTTTTCAAAGGTCCAGCCATTGGTTTGATATGTTTCACAAGATGATTTTAAAGGCAGTCTATTATAGTTGGACATCTGCATTTGCATAGTGTTTTTAGAATGATCATTTTTAGAGGTGCATATTTTGTGACCTGTAGATGTCCATATCAAGCTAGTTGATGATCCATGCTCACCGTATTCTAACAAAAGTATTGGAAAGATCTTAAAACCTTAGGATTCCATTTGGTATTTTTACCATATCAGTTTGAATTGAAATATTATGGGTTTTGAGTTTGCATTTGTAGAAGTAAGTTGAAGGTGGGTAGGTTCGAGTATCAATAACTTATAAATCTGAGTGTTTCTAGTGTTATCCTCTGGCACACGTGTTCCTTGTATTTAAGGGATCAAATTGGTTTAGTGGTACCCCCCAGGGGTCTTTAGATATTTTTGTCAAAAATGATCTGATTAGGTTTTCAGACTTGTTCCTGTGTTTTTAGTTGCAAGATAATTTGAAGGAGCAATTTTGATGAATAATATTTTACACCTTGTGGTGAATCATGCAAAACCATTTTATGAAGCCGATGTGTGCGCGCCGGGGATCATATTCATCAAGTATTGAGGTCCCTTGATATGATTCAGTTAGTTTTATGAGTGCATTTATGAGGACAATTTACCTTAATTTTTTTTAGCACTTTGCAAAGTATCTCAAATGTGGATTTTAATGGTCAAATATGTTAAGGGGGAAGTTTTTGGAAATGGTATAGAGATCCATCAAAGCATGAGTAATGCAGTCATGGGGAATTTTGAAACTTTCAATATAATGTGATTGACATGGTAACAAGAAGATGTGCATGATGTTTGAGGGATAGCAAGGTAGTGCATGGGTGGTTGTCGCAACATAAAGGGTTGGGATTGATGTTTTAAAGAATTTGATGAACCCACATTTCTTTGGGATATTCTTTCAAACAATTTAGTTGCATCTTTTTGTTTCCACACTATACATAGATTTCTACCAGGGCACTTGCTTGAAAGTTTCACCAGTATCTCAACAAATGCCTTTTGGCCAATGCATGATAGAATGAAGGTATCTTGTGCAGAAGTGAAGAGTGAAGGTAGTGTTTTTTTCCAAAGGAGGCCGACAAAGAAAACATAATCCTATGCATTGAAAGGATGTTTTAAAACATTTCAAAATAAATTCACTTGCCCACACATTCAAAAGAGGGCTTGCACGTGGGTAAGTAAAAGGTTTAGAAAAATTTGTAGCAAATTCAATGCGAAATGTGACAAGGAAATGCTATGCTAGACAAAGGAGGATACACAAAAGGTTAAAAGGATGACTGACATGAAATAGAGGAGGCTACGTGGAAAGTCTCAAAGGACTACGCAGGATGCTTAGGGGCCAGCACGTTTTTTTAAAAAAACTAAAAAAAACATTCCACACACATTGTTATGTATGTTAAGTGGCATGCGCATGAAGTGAAGAAGGTTTTGGGAGTTCTAAAAGAAAATACAAATGGTAGGTGTAATGAGGAGTTGCCTGCATAGCAAGCTAAGAGCCAGATTTTTTTAAAAAACTTCCAACCAATGTGCATGGTGTGTGAACAAAGGCTTGTGTAGATTTTTGATAGAGACTGAAGATTTTGAATGAATCTTATTGCAAGTGAAAATGTAAAGAAGGTCTACGCAATGTCTTGGAGTAGAAAGACATTGCATTATGTTTGAAAAAGAACTTGGAGTGTGCAAGGAAATGAAGGGGGCTGCGTAGGCTGTGGTGAAGGGAGATTCTAAATAAAAATGTTTGTCTCACATTTGTCATGGGAGGGAGTTTTGAAATGTTTGTATATGCCTGCGCAAGGAATCTTATATGAATTAAGAGCTAAGGAGATATTTGCGCTCGTGTAGTGCATGGCTCGTTAGCGTGAATGATTGGACTTGGTTGGTGGAAAATAAGTATTTTGGAAGCACAGACATGAGAAATATTAAAAACATGAAACATTTAGTCCCACATTGATGGGAAAAAATAATATATAAGTGTTTAAAAGAAACAATGCTTACATACTAAAATGAAGAGAAGAGTAGGAGGCTCTGGGCGCGTGTGCAGGAGGTGCCTCAAAGTGTGTGCCAGTTAGATGGACGATGGAGGAAGAAAAAATGATTTTGGTGGGGGCCGTAAGGATGACATGATAGGTGACATGGAGATAGAGGCATTTGAGGTGGCACACATCCAGAGGTAGAAAGATTGACGAATGACTTAATGTCTTAAAGGAAAGATTAAGATTCCTATCACTATTCTTATTTTCTTTAGGTGGAGAAGAAGAAGGTTTATCAAGATCTTCATGTCTACTTAGTGTTATTCTTGGAGATACATCATTAAAAAAATGCTTACTATTAGGATTATGAATAATGCTTTGATAAAAGGAAGATTGCTTAAGGTTATCTAAAGAAGTGCATAAACTAGATTCTATAAGATTATCCATTAAAGGTGGAATAAGGAGAAGAAGATCTAGGTGTCACTAGAATGGTATTATTAGGAGCTAGATCTCTATCTTTATGATACATATGAATCATAGGATTAGGATTAGGATAGTTTATGATAATTTGTTATATTTAGTTTCATCAACAAATAACCTTATGTAATCAACATAATCCATGCATTTTGTTAAAAAATGAATGAGTAAATCACATGAGAAATTGATAAAAGTATTGAAACATGACTTATAAGGAAGAAAGATATTTGAAAGTCTCATAATAACATATGCAAGAACACCATGAAAGAGTAAAAATAACTTTAAATTTACTCCATGTCATTGATGAAGAGAAGTAAGGAGAAATGTAACAACATAAGTTATCACACACCCATCTAACTTAGAAAAATCCATGAAAGCTATAAAAGGGAGATATAATACTAAATAAAAAGTGGAAATGTTGTGCGTTGGTTTCACAAAAATGTACAATAGGAAAAGGGAGGCAAGATACAAAAGGGGGTTTGTTCCACCTTTTCTTAATGCACAAATAGAAGGAAGATGCCCCAATATGCTCAAGTAGGACTCAAGCATTGAGTGAGTGTAATGACCCGTGATTGTAATTACCAGAAATAGACAGGAACAAACGTGAACCTATAATTACCAGAAAAAGATAAAATCTATACTAACATTTACCTTCAATCTTAGGTTGTTCTGTTGGTAATAAAAAGCCTGAGATGTTTTGTTCCTAGGGTTTTTGCTTGGTTTTAGTTGCAGTCTTCCTAGAAGAACCTATACTTGCTAGATCAAGTCCTGACAATCGTTCTACCTATACCTACACAGAAAAACAAGGAAGAAAGTTGTATAGAGGGGTTTTCCTCAGTCAAACTCCTATATGGAATCAACCTTGAAATAAAATGAAAGAAATGAAAGTGTGTTGTCATAAAATAGAGGCTAGATCTAAAAAATAGAATGTATCATACTTTGATAATACAAATTATTATTTGAATGTGATAAAATATGTTTATGCAATAACTTGACTTAACACAAAAACCAAAAGGAAATCATGAAAAGATAAAACCTTATGTAATGGACGTTGAAATTTGCCAAAATACTTGATTGAGAAGAAGAAAGAAGATGGAGATTGGGTGTATCTCCTTCCTTGATAGATAAATTGTTTACTTGGCCTTCAATGAGGGAAAGAAGCTTTATTTATAGATAAGAACACCTTGACTTCTTGAGAAGAAGTCTAGATCTTGAATGCTTATCTTGATTACTTGGACACAATGCTTGATCGTGAGTGCTAATGCTTGATAATCACGATCATGATTGGTTTTTTAAAATAAGGATAGATAGGGTTTTTATATACCTCTCACAACATCTCAGGTATTAAAACACAAGTAGGATGATTGTAGATCCAAATATCCCACTATATAGTTGGGATTGGGTCGACCACGAACCAAATTTGGGTATGATCTTCGGGGGAAAAAACACCTTGGGCGCTATGTTCCCATTAACACAACGCCCTAGGTTTTATGTTCTATCCAATCAGAGATTAAATTAGGACTACAGGTCTTGGACAATACAAATATGTCAGATTATAGAGAACAGTCAGTTTCGGGATCAGGACAGAACACGAAGGCCACAAATAGTAATATAGGGACTAGGTGGTGAAATAAATTATATGATTCGAGAAAGGAAAGAGGAGCACACTTAGAAATGAGGGCTTACATCATTTTTAAACAATATTGAAATGATATAAGATCCATATTTGAATTTAGGTGTTCATCAAGTGCCATATGAAGTCCTACTATGAAAATATACTAAGGTGGGTGCTAAATAAATCTAGAAAATGTACACTAATTGAGTGCTTACAATTTAGGATGGTACAACTATCCATAACTGCCAACGCAAATCCCACTTTAGTATGCCTCCCTAGAAAATATAAAGTGTTGAATTTAACCCCTCTTATAACTGAGGGCTCTTTTGATCACCTTTAAAATCTTTGAAAATATAAGTGATACTATATCTGTAACCATCAAGTTGTCCCACATAAATTAGATTCCTTTTGAGGTTAGAAAATTTGTCATAACTGACAACATCCACTTATTTTCATTCTTTAAAATCTCAACATCACATCACCTTTTCCAATAATATCACATGGTTCATTATCACCAATGTAAAATCTACCAAGTTTGTCTTCTTGATCGATTTTTAAAGCTTCTCGACATGGGGTTGCATGAAGAAGCAGAAGACCGACACTTGTGAATCAGTTGTAAATTTTCTTGTTGACAAGAGTAAATCACCCTCATCTTGTTCATTTGTTGTGTTAACTTTATTTTCCTTTGACTAATTTAGCACTTTCTTACATATGACCAATAATTCTTCATGGTGCCATTGTTTGCCACAAAACTAGCAACCTCCATTTCTTCCTTTGGATTTAGATCTCTTGACAAATTTTGATCTCCTCCTATTATTTATGTCTCTATCTTGATGCTTCTCTCTATTGCCAATAATAAAAGATCACTCGCATTGATTTTCCTTGATTTTTCCTTCCTTGTGTCTTCGCTAAGGAGAGTGCCAAAAACATCATTAAATTTTAGTATGTTTTTACCACACATCAAAATGTTGATTGTCATCACCGATCCTTCCCAACTATCTTGTAGAGAGCACAAAAATAAGATGGATTCGATATCGTCTTCCAAATTCATGTTTACAGAAAAAAATTGGTTAATTAATGTATTTAATTTATTAAGGTGATTGGACATATTACCTCCTTTATCTTTCAATTATACAATGTTTTCATGAAAAAAACTTTGTTTGAAGCGGAAACCATTTTATACATGTCAGGTAATTTTCCCCGCAATCCTTTTACACTCTTTTCCATTGTAATATTAAATAAAATATTACTAGATATAAAGAGGATGATAGTTGCTCTCACTTTCTTATCTAGTTTGTCTCACTCCTTAGAAACTATTATAGTTTTTTTTGAACAAGCAATGATATCATTTGCATCTTCCACATTCCAAAATAATGTGCTAAGACTTCATTTATCCGCTTCTTCCATCTTCCCAGAAATTCTTCACAATTTCTCAATCAACATCTTTACCAAGCTTTGACACCAATTCTTGAATTGAAGTGCAGATAAATACTTAACAATTACAAAATTAAAGATGTAAGAGAAACAATCAATGAACACATATAACACTATGATTTACATGGTTCACCAAATTGGATACATCCACAAATAGCAGAGAAACCTTTGTTATTAATATCTATATTCTTGGTTTACACATACAACAACAAATTATGTTTCAGCAATACAATACAATTATTACAATATCCAGGTTATTTTTATAAGCCTTTCAATGAAATACCAATATGCTGATAAATAGACGGAAAATGCATAAGTCCATTGAACTTCACTTTTCCAATATTCCATACTACTTTTATATTGTAATATGTAAACTAGGAGATTATTTTTTTTAATGTAAAGACAGCTCCAAAATTTTTAACTAATCATCTAAAAGTTCAATAGTAACATAAAGAAGTTTTAGAGGAAAACCATTAACTCTCAAACTTAACCATAGTTTAAACAAAATCAAGGCCTAACTCGGAATGTCAAATGAGCATTGCCCAGAAACTACCAAATAGAAAGCAAATAAAAAGGCAGTCCCTCAAGCAGCCAAAGCAGTGGCAGAGGGTCTTACTTGTCATTCATGTCTCCCCAACCTGCAATCTGAGAAGGCTCGGGATCTAGAAGAGTCCATCCATCTGCAGCCACATTTACAATTTCTCCTCTTTATACTTTTAACAAGTCTTAACAAGTCTTAGGACAATAAAACCTATTCTATAATACTAGAGATAGTTACTAACATGTACAAGTGATTTAAGATAAGTGCATAAAATATAATTGCTCGAATATGAGACACAAGTATAGCTAAGGAACACCCGCATGTTATATCATCCATACATCATCCATATACACGAATGCATTCTTACAAAAAATTATCAACTAAATCACTAATAAAAACTTCTAACCTCTAATAATGAACTTCCAAAGCTCTTTTACCCATCTTCCTTTTCCCAATTCTAATAGGATCTTAGTCTTACATTTCATTTCCTTAACTAAATCAGCTATTTCTTTTAACTGTTGTAATAGCTGAAATCCTTAAAAAACAAGTAGATATGTGCAACTTAATAAATTAACCAACGACAGCAAACCCATGTTATATGGAATATCTTACAGTGTTATAATAATTTGTAGTAAATATTGGACAATCATTCCTAGCATGAGGGAGGCAAATTCCAATGAATGGTTGGTGAAAAGCATTGAGCCAACTCCCCTTGTCCTCAATGGCAAAAACTATGCCTACTCTCTCTTAAACATTCACTTTGATTCTCTTTTAAACTTTGATTCTCCTTCAATTTTATTTAATGTTTTAGTCAAAATTGTTTGCTGATGAAATCAATATTTAAATGGCCCCAGATCGAAGTGTTTTTATAATCGTGAAGAGGGAGAATAGAGGAAGCTGACGATCTATGTAGTGGAGGAAGTGACATAATGCCCATTAATATAATAAATGAGGAAGAACAGTATGCATCTGGTCTATATTACGGAAGATCTCAAGAACTACTACATGTTAATATAAGGATTGTGGTATAAGGATATAGAAGGATCTGAATATTAGGACAAGTAGAGTGACAATAAAATTTGGGTTCAAGCATCATAGATACCCAATGTTTGAGGTAGCGGGGATGAAGCTTTGAAGATACCTAATGCGGGAGGGAGAAAGGATTGAGATTCAGCAATATCTATATAAGGAGTAAGAATCAAGATTTTAAAGTATTCAATATTGTAGGGAGTATGGATCTAAGAGTTGATGATACTTAATGTAGGAAAGAATTGGAAACTTAGTTTTGGCATATTTGAAATTGGAGGGGGGATGGATGGAGTGATGGGTGGGAGGGAGCGTGGGAGGTTTGATAGTGTGAAAACTTTTGAAATCTTTTTTAACGTTAGAATCTGATTCAAATTCTCTAATAATTAAGATTTGGTCTCAGTCTTTCTCAAGTTGATGACCCTTAAACCAATACAAATTTGGATGCTCTAAGATCTTTGGTCCTTTTTAAGTAGCATATTCTATTGATATATTCTTCTAACACCCCAAGCATTTGGTAATGCTTATGTTTCTTAATTTAATTACCTTATTATCAATAATGCATGATCTTTCCTGAACATCATTTGAGGGTTGCAAATCTATTAACCACATGTGACATGTTTTATTGAAAGGGCCCTCTTGTGAGGAAAAACATGGAAAGCACAATGAATGTTACCATTTTATGCCAATTCTAGCTCATATACAACATTACCAAGTCTCCTCAAGATCTTGTAATACCCATAGAAGCACAATTTGATATTTTCAACTCCATTAACTTTGATGAAGATTCACCTATAAGGTTTCAATATTAGAAAGACCATATATCCATCTTCAAATTGCATCTTTGTGCACATAGATTTTTGTTGATTCTATATTTTCTAGAGGCGATCTATGAGTGATCTCAATATGTCTTACCTATGCTTTACCAAGTCATGGTTATTGGCACTGTACTATTTATGAACTTCAAATTAACAAAGTTTAATGTATCATAAATATGCAATGTCACGAATGGAGACATACTAATTGATATATGATGGGTAGTGTTGTTTCAATAATCTTCCAATTGTAACCACTTAACCCAAGCTAATTGTTGATCTAAAATATAGTCCCATAAGTAGCCTTTAGCCTAGTAATTCACTATTTTTAATTATGCATCTACTTGTAGATTATAGATTATGTAAGCAATGAATTCTATATTAACCAAGTGAAATAGTTCCTACTAAAAAGAGTTGAAAAACCTACTATCACTATCATTGACAATAAATTTAGGTGATTTATGTATGCAAAACACCTCTTTGAAGAGTAAATATATCACTTGATGCTTTCTTAAATACAAATAAATAACAAAGAAGTGTGCATGCTTAGTTAACATATCGACAACAACCAAAATGCAATATTTTGTTTGTACCTTGAAGAAGCCAATGATGAAATCCATGGATACTTCTTAGTTCTTATGTCAAGTACATAGTGCCTGAAAAAAGTATATTTTACTACTTTTTGTTCATGGGTTATGCATTCTCTAATGTGTTTGATGACATATTTCTTCAAACCTTTCCATGGATACCTTTCTCTAGGTTTTCAATAGATTTTGTAGTATCCCAGGTGTCTTACTAGAGGTACATCATAAAATATCTCAAAATATGATCCTTTATTTTAGATTTAGGGACCAAAATGAGATTCTTGTAAAGAATGAGATTAGTTGCATCTACAAATTTTTCATACATCACATTATGATCAAGTATGTAAGTTTCCAATCCATTTTTAACATATAGACCTTCCTATAAATAGAAATTGTAGAAGTGGAACATGGAGTACACATCCTCAAGAGCATTAACAACTACATTCCATTGATCTTTCATCTTCTTTGTGTCAAAATCATATAATTGGAGCTTACTAATCTACTTTTTTACAAGTCATTCAAGTCATGTTGTCCAAGGAAGAACTTAAAGTTCTTATGATCTAGATCTTCAACAAAAAACTCCACAAATGACATACTTGCAACACTTGGCTAATGCATGCATGATGACCGACATATATTTTTCATGAATAGAGAATTATTTTTCTTTCTTTGATTTTCCTGCTTTCAAATGTTATGGGATGATTGTACTTAGATAAATCCAACACCCCCTCTTGAAGTGTCATATTATACAACTAATGGATGTGAGCAGTCTAGGATAGCAAGAAAATGACATAAACTTATAAACTCCTCAATTTTACTAATAGCTTTTTTCAAGTTTTTTTGTCCATGAAAGGGCTCTTTCTTTTTCATATTAATTAAGGAGTGTTTCTAACTATGATAACCCCTTAATAAATCTCTTTTAATATTTAAAAAGGACAAATAATCCCCTTGTCCATGTTAATATGGTGGGATGATGGCAATGAAAGATTGTTTAGATCTTTCATTAATTTGCTTGAATAGTGGTACTAGTAATGACATGGTTCAAGCACACTTAGATCTCTATCGTACTAATTTAAATCAAAAGAGATTTCCATTATAATACTCCAAGGAATATACCTAGATTCTTTAAATACGCTTCATAATCATAGTTGTAAATCAAAATATCATAAAAAGACAAAATAAATTGTCTTTATTGATTGTTGAAAATATGGTTCACGCATGAATATAAAGTAACATGTGCATTTTTCAAACCAAAAGGAATGACAGAGAAAATTTCAAAGCATTCTAAAATACACTCCATACAATTCATCAATTAGCTCATCGATTCTAAAATGGGATACTTTTTTTTGTTGTATTCTTATTCAAAGCTTCGTAATAATTGTACATCTACATGACAGTATTATTTTTCTTCACAAAAAGCATGGATGGAGAAAATGGGATAGAATTGAAGCTCATGTGGCCCCTCACTAAGTGCTCTTTTAAGGCTTCCTTATCTTCTCTTTATACATTTTTGTGTAAAGATAAGAAGTGGTTATGATATTCTTAGAGCCTATTTCTTACTCTATAGTATGTTGAAACCCCCTATTAGGTAGTAGCCCTAGAGGGAAATCACTAAACATCATATGGTGCTTATCCATAATATTATAAATATTAGTATAATAAATGTATTTCTTATCCATGAAAAATTTCATAGGCATAACCCAATAACTTGTTGCCCAGGACACTTGTCCTTTATGGAAGGCCCTCTCCATTCTATTAGTTGTAACAACTCTTAATTTTTTATTATAAATTCTTGTAAACATGTCATCTATCTACTTATATTTAGAATCAAGATTCATTTATTGGTTATTATGTGAAAAATTGTGAAAGAAGTGCAACCACTCTACACCCAAAATTATGGCAATCTCTCATAAAGCCACAAAATAAAAATCATCACATATCTTGTATGATGTTTTATCACTATGCATGGAAAGATGAACCTATAAAAAAGACTGATATTAAATTCTTCACGAGCATTCATTGATAAAATAGTGAGTGACCCTCCATCAATAATGAGGACCTCACTAATGGGGCTATACCATATCATGTGTGGTCATATTAGGGGGTTTGAAATGGGAAAACTATAGGGAATTTTTTTCCTATATTGGGTGAGGGGGTAGAGATTAAGAGGGTTTATAGATGAAAAGGGGTGTGTGGGGTATTATGTGGGTATTGGAGGGGGTGAAAAAAATAGTTTGGGGAAATATTTTTTGAAAATAGGGGTATTCTTTAGTATGCCTTGAATGCACGTGATATGACCTAGGTTCTCTAAATGAAGCCTCTATGCCATCAATACACATTGTTATCCACTATTAAAATATCAATCCTATAACACTAAAAGGATGATATCTAGATACTAGTTAAAGATTTATGTGTGTACCTTCATTGGTGTCTTCATCCTTCATCTTTTCAAGTTTTCACTCTTCTATAAGTAGCTATGGTATATGTTCTTTGAGATTTGAATCGTCATCACATATTATCTTAGAGTAATAGACTTGTTTAAGGAATCTACAAATAGATTCACATGGATCCTTGTAATAAATTACAACTTCTTCTTTGTGAGTTTATTTATGTTGTATTCATTTATTGCCCTTGTATACAAGGGCTTCACTTAGTGAACCTGGGTTAGATCTCATGCATTCGTGGCATAATAAAGAATACCCCTATTTTTAAAAAATATTGCCCCAAACTCATTTTTTTTCATCCACCTCCAATACCCACCCAATACCACCACACACCCTTTTTCCTCTATAAACCCTCTTAATCCCCCACCACCACCACCACCCCCCCCTTCCCCACCAATATAGGCAATATATTGCCCTAATTTTTGTCCATATTAAACCCCCCAATATGGAAACACATGATATAGTTTTGCCTCATCAATGAATCCCACATGTCCTTGTAGTAGATGGTGAAGGTATGATCTTTTGTGGGTGTTAATAAGATCCCCAATTTAAAAAATATTACTTTATGTTGACCAAAGGTGGGTTCTTTAGATGGAAAATGGTTTTTTAGCATCAATGATTCAACTGTTAAATCCATATTGATGGCTTCTTAAAGAGATGTTGTATCAAAATACTTAATTTTGGCCTCTAAGAGTTTTAGAAAAATCCTTGACCAAAGGTGATGATACTAATTTTTGAAACACCAACTATCTTCTAATGTGAGGTTGATGGTATTATTGTTTTTTTCATTAATTTTAACATATCTCATGCATACAAGAGGTTTAGATGTGGTTTGTGATGAACTATAACTAATTTAATGTTTGAAAATGACAAAGTTGATGATCACCGAGATGCAAGAAGTAAATGCAAGACATTAAATTAGTTAATGTATTGTATTGTCATTGATGTCAACTTAATATGATATTATTGCTCATACTCATATTGTCACAACACTTAAAGATCCAAAGAGACAAATTTTTTGTTTTTGGTAAACATACACCGAGTGATAGTGTTACCCAACAAACAATGTTACCCGACGGACAGTGTTACCTAGTGGACAATGTTACCCGAGCAAGCATTAATGAGCCAATTGCAATTGTCACCGACCAGAACTAGAGTTGATGCCCGAGCTATCTGCAGTAGTCACCGAGCACAACTAAAGTGTTGACCAAAGAGAACTGAAGTTAGGAAAATGATAAAACAACTTAGCTAGCAGGAGCTAAAGATAGATTTAAATGTTTCATTACTTTGTTTTCATTGATCAGTTAAAAGCTAAAGATAAGCAGGAGATTTAAAGTATGTTTTATTCCATAAAACAAGGAGAGATTTGGAGATTAAAACTAAAGCTAGCATGGTGAGATTTACAGATCAAGAAGTGATCACCGAAGAAAACAGGAAGGAAAAGAAACAGTGAAGTCATGCCTATATAAAGAGACAAGTAATTCATAACAAATGGGGGAAGAATAAGAGGATGCTGAAGAGAATTTTGGTGAAGATAGAAGTCTTCAAACACACCTGATCATACAAGTTGAAGAACAAAGCTAAATTTTTTTACAGACACCGAGACACATAGAAGAAACAACATTCACCGAGTAGAAAGAAGTGGAGCAAAGCAACAGAAGAGAAACATTGATCGGAAAGGTATTATAAGCTTACAATAGATCTGAACATCTGCAAGATTAAGTTGTATTTATGAACATATCATATACTGATTCATTTTAACCATTGATTCATAAAATATCTTAATAGGGTAGGATCTAACCATCCTTTATATATTGAGATACATCCCAAGGAGTATCAAAAGGTTTTCATATTGATAGCATAGTGAATGCAAGGTCAAGTGATAAACTGTTAGTGATAAATACTCTAACAAGGTCACACTTAACAGTGTGTTTGTAACCTTTAACAGGGTTGGTTCTTCACCGAGATCACTTCAGAAGAGTGAAAATTTTGGATTACCGGTCCCAAGTGGTTTTTTCCTTAACAGGGTTTCCACGTTAAAAATCCATGTGTCAAATGTGTATATGGTTCATTTCTTTAATGTTTTTCTTTACACATTACTAAAATAGGATTGATCGGCAAACACTAAATTATTTACTATATTTCAGTAAATGCTAAGACTGCTATTTGGTAAAGCTTAAGAATAAGGATAATAATGAACTCTGAGTAGTAGTTATTTGATAAGATTTTTTAAAGGCATACATCTTGTAGGACTGAAGATAACTAGATTTGAGATATAAAGTTTTCGTTGGTTTATTGGATTAATTTTTGATGCCACTGATTCACCCCCCCTGAGTTATTCTAACAGTTTGTCTATTTTTGTTCTATCTATAATGGTGTATCGGTAGAAGTGTTCACCAAAGGATGCACTTTAAATGTTTATCCTTATCTTTGTCGATGTTGGTCCCTGTTAATGTGCAACATATGGTGGAATTTTTGTTTTAGATTAGTCCTATCTTGGATGTGTTTGTTGTGCTTCAGTCGATGCATTTGTAACGTATAGATCCTATCCATTGGTAACGAAGATCTCAAAGACTATGTAGTGTGTTATGTGCAAGGCATTTTGTATTGAACAAGGCGGTCCATGTTTCATTCCTTACCACTAAGGGAATGTTTTGGTGTGACCTATTTCAAATTGGTTTAGGCCAACTTGGTTGTTGGCATCAAGCGATATAAGAAGAGTAATAATCTCAGGTGTTGATGTAATGCTTGATTATGCAAAGTGAATATGAATCCAACAAGGAAAGATCTATGAGTTGATGTATGTGATAGGTGATGCAATAAAAAACATACTATTATATCATTTATGTATTAAATATTATCAATGATAGTTACTTTAGTGGTGGATTCTACTTTTATTAATTATATTCTAGCAGTTAGTCTATGTTTCTAGTGAGCCTATTTGTATTAACAATGAGCCTAATTGTATCAACATTTAGGATTTATTTTCTAGGTAGTTAGCCCAATTGACAATGAGAAAACCAGTAGTGAACCCTTGTAAAAATCACCTTAACTAGTGTTCATTTAATGAGAATTGGTTTCTCCATGGTTATTCCCAGTTTGGGTTTCCACGTAAACTTTGGTGTTCATTGTGTTGATGGTTTTGTGCTTTCATGTTTATATTTGTTATAAGTTTCTAATTCATTTAAGTAATTACTGGTTCAATAAAATTTTAAGAAATTGTTTATGAATAACTAATTCACCCCCCTCTCATTTATTCACCATTTTCAACAATTGGTATCAAACCTTGATTCCTCGGTGAAAATCTTAACCGCTAGAGGCAAATCCAATGGTGAACAAATTGAACATCCCTATGCTCCATGGATCTAAATACAATTCATGGAAAGAGAAGATGAGTGGATATATGATCTTGATCAGTTACAGTACTTGAAAGAATGTGGAGACAAAGTATTTTTTTCCTTTGAATGGCCTCAAAAGTCAAGATGAGATCACAACCTATGAGGAGAATGAGAAAGAAAGGTATGCAATCTTTAGTGTTATATAAAAAACTGAGATAGCTAAGGTTATTTCATTAAAAACTACCCCAGAAGTTTGGGAAAAATAAAAGAGATTTATGAAGGGAATGATAGAGTTAAGTTGCCTAAAAATTTAACAGCTAAGTGACATTATGAGAATCTGAGAATGGAAGAAGGTGAAGATATTAGAAGCTATTTTTAGAGGGTTGATAATATAGTAAATGAATTAAAGAATCAAGGAGGAAATATAATACATGAAGATGTCATGAAAAATATTTTGGTGTCCCTTCTGAAAAGCTATGGTGACAAGATCTCAATAATTGGGGAAGTCTATGAGCAGAAGAAGTTTACCAAAGAACAGTTAATTGGCACCCTAACCACATTTGAGATGAGAAAGTTTGAAAAATACAAGAGCATATTTGAGACCACATTCAAAGCCACAAATGTAGAGGAAGATTCAGAAAATGAAGACTCAGATGAGATGGAAGTGAACTTTGCAAGGAAGCTGAAGAAAGGTACAAACAAATACAAATTTATGTTACCCCTTAAGTGTTTTAGATTTGGAAAGATTGGTCATTTGGCTACTAGGTGTCTAGAGTAAGGTCCTAGAATAAAGTTTAAGAATTTTAATAAGAAAGTGTAATACCCACCCTATAGTTTTCTTTTTCAGTATTTGATGCCAAACTCTTGTAGGCCTCTTCATATGTGTGTTGGTTATTTCAGTGTTATTTGAGGATATTGTTGTATGTCATTTCATTATGATTTGATATTTTATGATCCATTGGATAGTTGTGTGATATCTTGTGTTTTCAGTTTGATTTATGGTTACTCTCATGATGGTTATTTATATGTTATGATCTCATTATGATTATGGATTTACTGACAATACTGACACTACATCTGCATGGACATGTTTCATTTGTATGTTTTACATTTCTGTTTGGTGTGTTTGTTATGGTATGGGACAGATTTGTAGTTACTTGCTCTGGCAAGATCGACATGATGTATTGATCCCAACCATTGCTTGTTATATTATATGTATGCATATACTTGTCTTTGTGATGATAAGTTTTCAAGTCCAGGCAACATCTTCCCTGAATTGGAAGGAGTGAGTGTGCCCTATCACATTATCTCAATGGTAAAAGAGAGGAGGTAGTATTCATGCCCAAATCCTTACCCTAAACCTTCATTTTGTCCTAAGAATGGACAAGTATTTGATTGTCTTAATCTGTCAAGGTGACATGGATTTGTTATCCTTTTTGTATATGCTTGTTTTTTTGTTTCAGTTGATTATTTTGTTTAGATGGGTTCCCTAGCAGGGCGTTACATCTGGTATCAAAGCCCAATTTTCTACACTGAGAACTCTGAGAATTGTATGCCCATTAGGTGTCTTATAGTTTAAACTTGAAACCAAACATAGACACATAACTCTTTTGTATTTTGAACTATTGCTTGTGACCACTCATTTGTCTTTATTTTTTACTTGATTTGGGGACTGAGAGATTTGTATTTCTATTTTTTTGTAGGATTCTAGGAGTAAGCCTAATTTTAGGGGGGATGTAATACCCAACCCATAGTTTTTTTTCAGTATTTGGTGCCAAACTCTTTTAGGCCTCTTCATGTGTGCATTGGCTATTTTAGTGTTTTGTGAGGATATTGATGTATGAAATTTCATTATGATTTGATATTTTATGATCCATTGGATAGTTGTGTGATATCTTGTATTTTCAGTTAGATTTATGATTACTCTCATGATGGTTATTTATATGTTATGATGTCATTATGATTATGAATTTTTTGGCAATATTGACACTACATTTGTATGCACATGTGTCATTTATATGTTTTACATTTTTGCTTGGTGTGTTTGATATGGCATGGGATAGAGTTGTAGTTACTTGCTCTAGAGAGATCCACATGATGAACTGATCCCAACCATTTTTTGTTATATTATATGTATGCATATGCTTGTCTTTGTGATGACATGTTTATAGGTATTGGGCAACGTCTTCCCTGAATTAGTAGGAGTGAGCGTGCCCTATCGCATTATCTCAATGGTAAAAGAGGGGAGGTAGTATTTAGGCCCAAATCCCTACCGTAAACCTACATTTTGTCCTAAGAATGGACAAGTATCTTATTTCCTATACTTTCTGAATCCATCAAGGTGACATGGATTCATGATCCTTTGTGTGTATCCTTGTTGTTTTTTTTTTAGTTGATTATTCTATTTAGATGGGTTCCCTGGCGGGGCATTACAGAAAGCTTACTATGTTAATGAAGATGCTAGTATTTTGGATGATGGGTCAGAAAAACAAGATTGTTTATTCTATGATGAAGAAGAAGAAAAACTTGGATTTTCTATTTCTAACATTTTGCCAAAAGTTGATGATAATGTTAAAACTTATTTGTATGTTATAAGGAACAAGAATGAATGGTTGATTAATAGTGGTTGTTAAAATCATACGACTGGTGATAAATGAAAATTTGTAATACTTGAGAAATATGATGGTGGTCCTATTAGATATGGTAATGATAAGGCAACATACATTGTCAATAGAGGTTCTAATACTTTTGATGGTAATCATAACACTGAAAAAAGTATACTATAGGAAGGGTTTGCACCATAATATGTTGAGCATTGGACAGATGTGTGAGAATGGATATTATGTTGTGTTCAAGAATTAAAGATGTGAGATTTAGATCAGATTTGGAGTAGTGATTACACTTGAAAAAAAATAGGAAGGATCATATATCAACTTGAAGGAGCTACTGAAGGATGTTTACTATCTCGAATTGATGACAATTGGATTTGGAACTAGAGGATGTGCCACATCAATTTTGATAACTCGGTAAGAATTAGTTCATCATGTGCAGTAAGAGAATTACCTAGATTGTGTAAAATAGACAATGTTATATGTAAAGGTTATCAAGAAGGAAAACACATAAGATAATCGTTCAAGGCTAAAGACTATTCATCTATTAGTTTATTAGATCTAGTGCCCACTAACCTGTGTGGTCCTACCAGAAAAAAGGAGTTTACAAGGTGAGAGATACTTTATACTTTTTATTGATTATTATTCAAGATTATCTTAGGTTGCATTTATAGGATAAAAATCAAAAGTATTTGAGAGTTCAAGAATTTTTAAAGCAAGATTTGACAATGAATATGGTAGGAAGATTAAATGTTTAAGATCTGATAAAGGTGGAGAGTTTACATTTGATGAGTTTGATCATTTTTGTGAGAAACATGACATTAGGAGATAGTTTTTAGAAACTATAACACCACAAAAGAATGGTGTAGTGGAAAGAATAAATTGGACAATACAGGAAGTAGAAAGGACAATGATGAAGGAAGCAAGTTTACTGGAGATAAGCAGTACATACAATTGTGTACACACTTAACAAAGCTCTTTACCGGAAGAAGTATGGAATGAAAGAGAACCTATAATGAAATATTTTAATATTTTTGGAAGCAAATGTTACGTTCAAAAATATGAGGACAATCTCGACATGTTTGATAGCAAAGAAGATGAAGGTATATTACTAGGATATTATACAAAGAGAAAAGTGTGTCGGTGTTACAACAAGAGATTGAATAATATTTTTGAAAGTATGGATGCAAAATTTGATGAAGGCTTTAAGAAAAATCCTAAGAAACACCTTGAATATGAATCTGATATAGAGCACAGAGGAAATAAAGATGAGATAGAAGAGGAAGAGACAAGGCAGGGTCACACATCTACAAATAAGACACCAAGGTATGTACAGAGAAATTATTCTGAGAATCAGATTATTGATGATAAGCATAGATATGTTGTTACTAGAAGTAGAGAAACAAAAGAGAAAATTTTGTTCTATTTACTTTCATAAATTGATCCTAAGACTGTGGAAGAAGCATGATGATCAAAACTAGGTAAAATCAATGAAGGAAGAACTTGATCAAATAGAGAAGAATCAGACTTGGGAACTTATTCCCAGACTGGTTGACAAGAATGTGAATTGTACTAAATGGATTTTTGGAACAAGATGGATGAGAATGGTAAGGTAATAAGGAATAAGGCAAGGTTATTATGCAAGGGTTACACTCAGATTGACGAGATATATTTTGATGAGACTTATGCTCTTGTTGCATGGATGGAAGCAATCTTGATATTTATTGCACTTGCAACGTTCAAATATTTCAAGGTTTATCTTATGGATACTAAGTTATCATTCTTGAATAGAGAATTGAAAGAAGAAGTTTAAATTAAACAACCAGAAGGATTCAAATCAGAAGGGAATCTAGATGTTGTGTGCAGATTGAAGAAGGCATTGTATATATTTAAGTAGGCACCCAGGGCTTGGTATGGAAGATTGGATAGATATCTAATTGGACAAGGATTTCAGAAAGGGTTAGCAAATAGAAATTTGTATTACATAATTTAATCATATCAGATTTTGATTGTTGTGGTTTATGTTGATGACATTATTTTGGAGGAAATGATGATTTGTGTAGGAAATTTGCACAAGAGATGCAAAAGGAATTTTAGATGTCCATGATTGGTGAGTTAAATTTATTTATTGGGTTGCAGGTAATCAAAATAGTAAAGGAATTTTCATTTCTCAATCCAAGTATGTCAAGGAATTGTTGCAAAAGTTGGATTTGGAGAGTTCTAAACAGGTATGTACTCCTATTGTTGTCAGATGTAAGTTGACTAAGGATGATGATTCACCAAAATTTTATGCAAGTAAGTACAAATCAATGATTGGAGGACTATTGTATATGGCTTCTACTAGACCAGATATTATGTATGCATTATGTTTGGTAGCCAAATTTCAGCAAGAACCGAAAGAATCACATATTATGGTAGCAAAGAGGATTTTTTGATATTTGAAGGGAACATAAGATTTTGTATTATGGTATCCAAAAAGTCAATATTTCATGTTGAAAGATCATACTTATGCAGATTGGGCTGGTTTTCTAGATAACCGGAGAAGTACTAGTGGTGGAGCTTATTTTCTTGGCTCCTAGTCAGTTGCTTGGTAAAGAAAGAAAATAGATTCTGTAACACTATCATATATTGAATCAACATATATTGAAGCATTCTCATGTTGTAATCAGGTATTATGGATGAAACAGACTTTTAAGGATATATGTATAACTTTTGATGGTCCAATTTCAATCATGTGTGAAAATACAAATGCTATTAATATTTCAAAGAATCCAGTGCAACATTCCAGAACAAAACATATATATAAGGTCTTGGAAAAGGAATTCAAGCTTGAGTATGTCCCTAAAAAGAAGCAAGTAGCATATATATTTACAAAACCTTTGTGAAAGGATAATTTTGAGTATCTCTGGGGGTAGTTGTGCATTCTTCCCTTCCTAATGTTCACTAAATGCACTGATGTGTACATTGGTCCAGTGAATTGAATGCTTAATATTTTTTGGATCAATGCTTGGAGGCTTCCTCTTAGGTGGAGTAGATTGAGACAGTAAGGGGGATTTTTTCCCTTCGTCATTGTTGTCAAAGACGGAGAAGAACAGAGTGACAAAATAACTTTGATGATGATGTCTATTGATAGTAAGTTGTTTGTTTTGTTATTGATGAATGTTTCCATCAATGACAAAGGGGGAGATTATTAAATGTGATTTTGATGCTATTATTGTTTTTTTCATTAATGATTATCATTGATGTCAACATATCTCATGAATAGAAGAGGTTTAGATGTGGTTTGTCTATTTTGGTCTATCGGTAATGGTGTATTGGTAGAAGTGTTCACCAATGGATGTGCTTTAAATGTTTATCCTTATATGTGTCAGTGTTTGTCCTTCTTATGCACAAATTATGGTGGAACATTTGTTTTGGATTGGTCCTATCTGGGACATGTTTGTTGTGCTTTGGTAGATGCATTTTTAGCATATAGATCCCATCTATTAGTACCAAAGATCTCAGAGATAGTGAAGCATGTTGTTATGTGCAAGGTATGTTGTATTGAGAGAGGTGGTCCATGTTTCATTCCTTATCACTGCGGGAATGCTTTGGTGTGACCTATTTCAAATTTTTGTAGGCCAACTTGGTTTTTGGCATCAAGATATATAAGAAGAGTGATAATCTCAGTTGTTGATGTGATGCTTGATTATGTGAAGTGAATATGAATATGACAAGGAAAGATCTATGAGTTGATGTATGTACAAGTTGATACAATCAATATCATTCTATTATATCATTTCTACATTACATAGTATCATTGAACATGACTTCAATGGTGGATTCTACTTTTATTTCTTATATTCTAGTAGTGAGCCTATGTTGGTAGTGAGCCTAATTGTATCGGCAGTTGGCCTTTATTTTCTGGGTAGTTAGCCCAACTGAAAATGAGCCAAACAACAGTGAGAAAATTGGTAGTAAACCCTTATAAAAATTACCTTAATTGGTGTTCATTTCATGAGAATTAGTTTCTCTATGGTTTTTCCTAGTTTGGGTTTCCACATAAGTTATGGTGTTCATTGTGTTGATGGTTTTGTGCTTTCATGTTTATATCTGTTATAAGTTTATGATTGGTTTAAGTAATTATCGGTTTAGTAAAAGTTTAAGAAATTTTTTGTGAATAATTGATTCACCCCGCTCTCAATTATTCGACCTATTCAATAAAATTCAATTAGTACAATCCTTCATGAATTTTCCATGTAGTTTCTTTTCAAACAAGAAGGCATGAATTATGTCAATTATATGTGTAGACACCTAAAATTGTCCTCATATAATTAAACAAACATTTTATTTATTTAACTATTTTATGAAAATTCCTCTATTAATAAAATAGATATTTGTTATTTATTCAATTAATTCATTAGCCTCTTCCTCTATTATTTAATAATATTGTTGATTTATTTAACTAATTCATCATCTTTTTATCCCATGGTTAAATAAATATTCATTTATTTAATCATCCATTTTCCACCTCCTTTCTACTATTAATTAAATAACTACTTATATTCAGTTTATTAACTAATTATCCCTTTATTTCTATCTCAACCAAACATTTCCACACATGCATCAACTCTAAATTCATAGACATGTGACAGATATCAATTATTTCTTCATTTGACTTTCCCATATTCATGTCTCAAAACATGTCTAGATTCAATTCACATCGTAATGTGTTACCAAAAGTCAGTATCTTCTATCTACCACTCAATCTCATCCCTTCATTTCCATTAACCTCTTAATATCTTTATTTCTCATTATTCCTTACATTATCCCTACCTGCTCTCTAA
This sequence comes from Thuja plicata, assembly GCA_018584345.1. Classification (NCBI taxonomy): domain Eukaryota; kingdom Viridiplantae; phylum Streptophyta; class Pinopsida; order Cupressales; family Cupressaceae; genus Thuja; species Thuja plicata. The sequence goes on from MU224514.1 coordinate 2,489,969, forward strand.
TCCTAGCCATTCATTTTTCCACCTCTTGGTCTCTACCCTTTTTTTTAATGGGGACTTCTATAAAACAATATTTTCTCCTCTCATTTGAAACCTAATTTTATTGTGACCTTATGCATACTTTCCCACTTGCAATATTTAGAAAATCCTTTCTATCATCATTATCTTCATACTATAATCTTGAATCAATCAACCACACTCCATTCCTTTAATGTGTTCTCATGCATGTGCTTGAATATCTTAGAGCCACTATCCTTTTATAAAATATCTTAAAGAATAGGAGAACAATAGAGTGAAGCATTTCTTGAGTGCATTTGGTATATTTTATTTGTTTATTTCATTTGTTATAGGTTCATGAAAAGTGTTTCATTGATATGATGTTGGTTTAGTTTGTCGATCTAGGGATTTTGGCTGGGATTGATTAGGTTTGAAAATAGGTAGCCCATTTTCAACATTGTCATTCTAGAATTTTGTGAGGTGCATGTTGATTTTTCATTTTCCAACACCAAAACTGCACATTTTCCACCTAGTTCTATGTGTTTGACTTCCTAAATTTTTGCGTCATTTGCATTTTTTTGTGATTTAGGGTTTCTACCTATTTTATTAGTATTTATGCACATATGTACTATATTCCGATGCAATTTAGCTATATTGTTGCACTTTTTCTCTCTATTTTTCAATCATTTTATAGTTTTCACCAAACCTACGTATCTACTTCACTAGACCTGTACATCTGACAAGTATGGCTACACTTTTTTTTTTCTGTGCATTTGTTTGAGAGTTGTCTTGTGAATTTGGATTATTTGGGGCTAACCTTTTTTGACTCACAAAGTGGTGCATATTGTTTTTCATGCATTCAATACTTGGATTTGAGACTACTAATGCTTTGTGGATGCATATTTTACATGCTTTAATTTCTATATTAACACACATTTCTATTTCTAAGGGTGAATGATGAAATATGTGTATTTTAGCTTAGCTCACATTTAGATTTGTAAAGGTTAATGAACAAGTGTTTGGCGTGTTTGGTGCAATTATACATTGTGTATTTATATCCCAAAATATTGTGAAAGTGTCCTCTTCCCTTGCCTTCTACAAACATTGGATTTAAGATAAATCACAATATCTTCTTTTCTTTTTTAGAAGGCCTACATTTGGAAAAATGATCACTCTAAGAGGAATGAACCAAAGTGGATTTTCCTTTGGTCCACTATATAAATGGAAAATATGAAAATTAGAACCTAACTTGTGATCCTATGTCGAGAGTTCCACTTGGACAAGTTGATGTAAGGTCCCCAATTATGGTTAGTTAGAGGCATGTCTCACTCCCAATGTGTAGGTGTGAGTCCCCCATATTGGGACTAAAAACCTTATATTAGTACCCTAAACCTTTCACCCACTAATCAGTGTGGTGCAAGGGATGCATATCATATCCCCAAGTTCTCACAATATCCTCCCTTGGCTTGAGATAGAAATCCTTTGATTTGGCCTATCTAGCCATCCTAGGGAGATAGAAAAGGGAAATATTTTGTAGGCCCAGAGCTCTACCTATCTGCCTTCAAAAGAAAGGGCTTTAGCATGATCTTGGTAGTATTGTCTCTTGCACTATTGAGCCCACACTAAGTTTCCACTCTTTCTTGACCTTAGGTAAGAAGAGTTTGAAGTGTATTTTATTGTGTTGAGACTTGTAGAAATTTGGACTTTGAGGAGCCTTGGACATACCCTTATGTACATATTTATCATAAATACTCAAACAACCATTGTTTCTTTGCGTTTGATGTGTTTTCTTGTCATATTAGATTATACAAAACAAATTAGACTTAATCAGACTTAAACATTAGGTAAAACTATCAAATTTCATTAGACTTGAACATTTGTTCATTGTTCCTTCACCTTTGATTCACCATTCTTGTACCTCTAAGAATTATTCATGTGCATTTGAGTTCACCAAACCTATGTATTTGATCTATGTTCCTAAATTTGTGTTCTAAAAAGCTAAAATGTGCCAGGGTTCATTCTTTTAGGCTTATCAATTTTGTTTTGATCTTTCTCAATCAACATTTTACGCATTAGTGCATGCCTAGTTTTACCAGTTAGTCATAACCTCATATCTTCATTTAACAATCGTTAAGCATAAAACTAGGTTACTCTTTGGTCTAGATCAATCATTTGGCTATCTTACCCTTATCACTTGAGGTTTATCATCCTTTATTTGTCAACATATCAACATCCTTGAGTAGAGTACCTTACTTTGGAGTTCATCATCTCCTATTCAATATACTCTCTCTTGATCCTTTTACTTGTGTCTATCCATCATAGCTCAATTAATTCTTGACTACATTACCATTTTTAAATCTATATTTACCTTATTTTTCTTCAAAATATCCTTATTATAACATCCATAAAATACCTAGAGTCTACCTCCTAACATAGCTTTGAGTCTCATCTTTTATCCACCATTCTCCTAAGTCAAAAGATAAAAATTATTGCATGATCATTAAGCCTGGATCCAAACTCAAAAGGAAATGGAACAAGATAGAAAAAATCATTAGGAAGACTTTGACCATGAGGAATAAATTAGTGTAGTGAGCCTAGAGAAAGAAAGACATGACACCAATGAGGATGAAGTACCACTAGAAGTCATATAAGTAGCACTTTCTAATCACAAATTTATTAAACTATTCACCAAAGTGATGAAACATAATCCTCAACACTACATTAAAGCTATGTCTAATGAAGGCATTAAGATACACATAGAATTTGAAAAATCGTTGCTTACAATGATGAAAAATATTGTTCTAGTGGACATGCTAAGAAAACCAAGACAAACCATAAAGACAAAGTGAAATAATATCAACCATAGTACTTGCAACCAAGATATAAGCGTTATATAAAATATTCAAAATAGTACAAACTAATCACCAAATGTTACAAGAACTCAAAGATCTTGGGCAAGAATTAGACAAAATCACGAGCACTATGATATCTTCAATGTGGATCTCTATTGAAGACATGTGTCCTTATCTATTGTAATCATCTTCCTCTTCCCCTTACCAACTATAGTAAAACCTAGGGGAGAGGTAGATGGCCTAGTCCTAGGAGTCAAATATGGATGCACCTCCTCAATTGGTACAAATGGCAGTGGCTTGCCTCCATCCTAGACATAGGGGTTGTCGGCACTAGAAATCACTACTCATCATCCTCAACCTCTTCATCCTCCTCAAAGTCATCCAGTGTGAATCCAAATCCACCCCCTCCTCCATATATTTCCTCTCCAAATCATATATCTCATCCTCTTTAAATAATGGAGGATTCTCCTATGATGTCCAATCACTGTAAGGATCTATATCATGCAAATCAATTGGACTAGCTAGTCTTTCCTCTACCTTGTGCACAACTAAAGATTTTATTGCTCAAAGACAAGGTAATTGAGGCATTTTTAAGCTAACTTGTTCCTCTTCTTCTTGTTTATGACCTCAAATAAGCTCCAATTGTTCTCACAACTGAATGATCCACAAGACTGACATAAGATTTGAAAGGCAAATTTCTAGAGGTTCACGATATTTCCACCCCATTTTTGCCACCAAGCATCTGCAAAATAAAATATTGAAGAGTTAGAAAGTAATGTGAAAATATAATTTTAATTTTTATCTACTTATCATTCATGTGAAAGACTCTAAATATTATGCCCATACTTTGAGTAGTTCTTTCTCTCTTGGTCATCTCTAAAGAGAATGACTTACTGCTTGCATTTTGGTAAAATTCCAATTTGGGAAACCCAAGCTGTCTCACCACAAGATTGCATGTCATCCTCTAAATGCATGCAGTGAGGCCCTCCATGACCTCTCCATTTGGATACAAGTAATAATTTGAGAAGAAAAAATGAGGTTTGAGGAAGTATCATGCTACATGGATGGGTTGGTGGAGCTGTTGTTTCCACATCTTATCGAGAATTTCCTATATAGGATCACATTTGAGGTTGTCCCCCTTGTAGTAATTTTTGATAGACTCTTTGGCCCTATCCATGGATTCATAAAGATACCTTATTTGGGTTTGATCCCCATCTACCAAACGGAGCACTCTAACCAAGGGCTTTGACACCTACAATTAAAAATTACAAAAAGATTAATCATTAAAGTTACAAATTAATAAAGAAAGACTTGAATACAAGAAAATTAAATGTTCATGTTTTCAAGTTACCTTCATAATATTTTTAGATCTTTGTGAAAATAGGTTGTTGAAGAAAATTCATACAACACCCTCCCCTTCAAGATTTTTTGAATTACTTGATTTTATCCATGCTTGACTCACAAACATTATCTTCAAAGTCGTCAATGAACTAAAAATTGTTTGCAATGTTAAAAAAAGAATTGAAAACCTTGTGACATCAGCTCTTACTAAATTTTTTCCTAGGTTGTGTTCTCTCATCAAGAAAAAACCCTAGGGTGATATTGTAGATATATTTTTTGATCCTTCATGGATCCTCTTCAACTAGCATCACCCAATCTAGTTTTCCCATGTCCTCCAAAAGAAGGTCAAAGACATGTGTTGCACAAGGTGTTAAAAAAATGTTCTTAGAGGATTCTATCATTTTCCACATATGCTACTGCGTTATCGATCATAATTTGCACCACATTTTAGACTCCCATCTCCATGGTATCTTATTCTAGTCAACACATCCCATGGGTAACCTAGGTTGAAATAATTATATCTAAAGAAATCCTACTAAAATTATGCAAAAGGATTGCCCTAAGGAAAGCATTGTCTCCTTAGGAATCTTCTATGTAATATGCAAGGGTGTAAAATTATTTTCACAAGGAAAGTATTGTCTCCCTAGGAATCCTCTATATAATGCACAAGGGTGTAAAATGATTTCCCCAAGGAAAGCATTATCTTCTTAGGAATCCACTATATAATATACAAGGAGGCAACATATATGCCCCCATCCTTAAGATGACAACATAGAGTTATGATTGATTATTAGGGGAAAGTAGAACAATGGTACCAACCTTCAACACCAATGAGATATCATTTAGGCAAAAATGTAAATTCATCCTTAGCCAAATAGTGATGAATCCTAGAGGCTAAGTGAGAGACAAATGTGTAAAAAGATATCTTGTGACAAGTGTGAAGGGATCCTTAGGAGGAAGAGATCTTTGTTCCAAGACATCTACCTCTAAGAAGAGTTCTTGCACAAAAATAACATCGTTGACAAAGAGGGGGGATGAAGAACAAGAATTCATGCTTTTCCCACTATTGTTAGTTGAAAAGGGATTCTTTATGAAGGATGACACAATTTAAACTCCTGAATAAGGGAATTTGTTTTAAATAGACATGCAATTGCAAACAAGGAAGAGGTTGTGATCAAGGATACGCACCTCTTGCATAAGAGAGAATCCTGGGTTAAATAAATAGTTTCATATAAGAAAGGATGACACGGTGTAAACAAACACCACTACATTAAGGAAAGTGGATCCTTAGAAAGAATAAGAGATTTGAGAAAGGAAACCTCCCCCCACCCCCCAAGGGTTAAGGTAAGGGAAATGATAACATGTTATATAGATGAAGTGATAGATCTTTTATGGTAGGTGTAATCAGGGGTATATTCAGATCTAGAACCTACAATTTCAACAAAAATATAACCACAAAGATTTATTAATCACAATTAGTGTAAATAATTAATATCAAAAGAGGAAATGAGATAACAAAATTCATAAATGAATAATGAATAATGAATTCAAAGCACAAATACAAACCATTTTTTAAGTCCTCCTTTGTTGTTATCCTTTTTTATGCAATGTGGGCTCTCAATTTCAAGCTCAAATGTGACAACATAAGACTTAAAAGTGTGTATGTAGTTCCTTAATTATGAGAATTATCTCTCATTATATAGGATTTCTAGATTTGAATCAGCGTTCTGGGATTGAAGAGATCACTAACATTGATTGAGAAGTTCAACTCAAATTGATTCAGGATTTGAACTCGAATGATTGATCAGTCATTGAGACTAATTTGGATTGAAGTGGATACAAGACTAAACTGATTGACTTGTTAAGAGAATAGATTGATTTGTTAAGTCTTTTGATTGTGAGTGAACTGAAATTGATTGGACAATTGATTATATTACATAAAATAGATTGAATAGAGAATTGATTAGATAGATTATTCACAAATCATGATTGAAGAATTATAAAAATTGATTGAAGATTTAGATTGAGACTTAGTGTTAGTAGAACTAGAAGAATAATTCCAATTAAATAAATAAATAAAATTATTTATGTGCACATGGGGAATATAAATAAATAAGTAAAAATTATTTATTTATCAGAAGAATAATTAGTAAATTAAATAAATAAAAATTTATTTAATTGTGCATGATGGGGAATAAATAAATTAAATTATTTATTTATTTTAAGAAGACTTTAGTTGACTTTGGGGAAGATGGAAATTAAATGAATTAATTACTTTATTCAATTTTAGAAGACTTAGTTGGTAAATTAAATAATTATTTAATTGTGATGAAAAAATTAAGAAAAGTTAGTTTAATTAAATAATTAAAATTATTTAATTAAATTGGTGAAAAATATTATTTAATTGATAAAAACCATTTAATTAGTAATTGGAGGAATATTGCATAATTAAATAATTATTCTAATTGTAGAGGACTAGAAGAAATTATTTAATTAAATAAATTAAAGAATTTACTTGATTAAAAAAACTTAGTTAACTAACTAAATAATTAAAACAATTATTTAATTATGAATCAAGAAGATTTTTTTATCAGTAAAGGGTCGTAGCCAAAAAAATTTATTATTAATTATTTATAAAAATGTAGAATAGCCCTAGTTTAGAAGAGCATACCAATAGGAAAGAACAAGGAAGAAAACTTTGGTTGTAGCTCGACAAATCTTAACAATTTCATATGTTTGGATTAATCAACTCATAGTCATACTTAGATACATATAATTAATACAATGTGACCAACTTCTTTTCAGTAGATACAATAGGTTCAAACTATTACAAACTATTGCTTAATCTTCGGGATCAACTAACCACAACACTAGTGATATCAAGAAATATACGAGGCGGTATCCGACCCATCAAAGAATAAAATTTTCTTAATGAATTATTAACTCTTCCATAGTAGTCAATCGGGTAATCTCATTTTTCCTATTTCCTACACATTATAGCTACACCAGCCAAAAACATCTCAAGAGAAATTGTTAATCGAAATAAAATCATGGTAGAAATAACCAGTTTACATATTATTCCATACCTATTTGGTAAGCCATATAATCCAATTCCCACATTTAGATCTTATAAAATAGAATACAAGGGCACAGATAAATATAACCTATGGAACCATACAGAAGTATATGAATCTCATCAAAATGTTAGGAGGTAATCCACAAATCATTGACATAAAGAAGGAGATGATGGATTATATTCAACCTAATCAGAAACTCAAGGAGAAAATTCAAGTATAAATGGTCCCCATTTGTCTCTAACATGATGGTCTAATCAGGAAAAATAAGGCCATCATCCACATTTTTATTTCAATGAGATGAAATAATATGTTATATGATAAATATTGTGGTTATAGAAATTAAAATACCAAGCTAATTAAGTTGGAAAGATAATCATCCACATGATACATTCCTATTGAATATACCAATGTAGTATATAGCAAATTTACTCTTTTTTTTAAAAATGCTCTATAGTCCAAAAAATGCTTATTCCTACTCATATTTAACCATATTGATATACAATATGTTACCTATGAACCTAATAAACCATATTCATTTAGGGGAGTCTAATAACCTGACCACATAGTCACCACTACATATGGAATTGAAGATGATATAATCACAAATGAAATGACCACTCAACCCTACCATTTAATGGGAGAGATAATTAAGAAATAAATAAGCTCTATCATCTTAACCATGGGACACAACTACCTAAATCATAGTATAAGATCATTGACCTTGAAGGTGGAGGTAGTAGTAATCACATATTTCCTTATAACAAAAATTCATTCCTCTAATCAAAAGATCAGAGGACAAAAGAAACAAAGGGATAACTCTTAGGCCAATTTTTAGAGCATTGTGAAATATATGAGATGTATAAAAATACTATATTATTATAGGCCAAAGGATATAATAGATAAAACATTAATACCAAAATACAGAAATAGAGCCTTCAGAAAAAAACTTAGATAATAGTCCTAGATCCAATAATCAACATATCGGCCCCTGATGGGAAAAAACTGCCACTTCTCTACCCTAAATATAAAAATATCCCTATTATTTATCAAAATGTCTACAAACACAATATGTGTAACTACAATAAATTCTAAACTGTCTCTATTTCCTATCATAAATCTATTGCATACTATCAAATAAAATTTCAAATATGACAGTTTTAAGAATATACAAATCTAAAGCCGTGTAATTAAGGTAAATACCATAGCCACCAGTGAATAAACTCAAAACATAAGAAAAATTATTACTTAATATTGGTTTCATCTCCATCCAAACCTAGCCATTATCTATACTCATAGCGTATGCTCATGCATATATAGAAATAAAAGTAAGTTATAACCTACTAAAGAATTTTTCCTTATCATAGCAAAGAACAAAATAACTTTAGCTAGACTTTTGTTAATCCCTTTCTACGTTCTACAAAATAAAATAACCTATCTACAAATAATAGTTTGAAAAATCCACAAAATTCCAATACTATATCTTGACCCCTATAAACATATTATTTCCCCTTCCAATAAAATGATTTGTTGTTTATAAGCTAATTACCACCACCAAAACTTAAAGTATTATAGCTATAAGAGTAAAGAAACATATACAACAACCTAGGTTGAACCTACCAAATGGGCCCAGCCAAAAAATAAAACTACAAAAACCTAATCTTCCAAAAGGTTGTTGTCCACATAGGTTCTCTCCCCTAAGGAGGGGTTAGTTTCATCTATCTTTGTCGCGGGGTTTCTCCTTGTGCCCTTTTCCTCTTTATTTGGAAAGTCCCTCTTCCTTCTTCGATTCATTATAATTGGGGGAAGGAACTGAATTCTATCAACTAAGATGTCTGGAATATCCTCTAGAACTTTGTATCTTAAGCCCACAAGATATTTCATCCACCAACAGTTCCTTGTTGCAGCTTTAAGGTGTATCCATTTCATTAAGAAATCCTTTCTCCTTATGATATCCCCCTTCCTACGCTCAAATACATCCTTATTTTTTATACCATATCTTCCCTCAAGTTTTCTCCTATCCCCACATAATCTTATGGGTAATGGATCATATAATCCCTATCCACATTACATAGTGCTACTTCCAGACCCACCAATAATTCCTTTCTAAAATTTTTTTTGCACTAACGCATAACGTCCTTGTTTTCTATACCCATGACACGAAAATGGAAATAAAAGTTGTAGGTATATCATAATTCACTCTAAAGAAATATTTATAATTCATTGTTTCCTCTCTCATGATAATATTTACTGCTAAGTTAGCTAAATCATTCAAATTGTTGAGCACCCTTTCCCACCTTTTTGGTTTGATCCTTCCTCCATTAAATGATGTTCATCAGCTAGTAGAAGACTCAATCTTGACTCCATGTATATCTTTCTTAGTAGTCCCTTCGATTTCTTTCTTAGATGAAATATGTGCAGAAAGGGTGATAGTATTCTTTTGATTAGTTGTCCCATGTTATAGGCCCAAATGAATTCCCATGATAAGTAATTACGAGGTACCTAGAGAGTTCCTTCCCACATACCTTCACATGTGTGAAGGATCATTTCCACTTATTATTGTGTAAGATACACGACCAATAGTTAATAATCCTATTATTAAAAGAAAACTCGGAGACTCTAGACTCTTCTAACCAACTCTAGATGTTCATGTCATGTCCAACAATTTTTTCTCTGTCACTCTTAAATAATGCCAGGTTATAATCTCCATTACTTTCCACATTTTTAATTCATTTGATATTTTGATTAAAGTTGACACTATTCTCTTAGAAATAACAGCTAGAGATTTCAATTTTATAAACAACTATAAAACTTATTAACCTATGTTACCTACATCTTACCTGGCTAACTTCAAATTGAAACAAAATCTAAAACAATCGTAACTTGAAAAGAAACTATAATCGCTAATTCATTTATCACTCTCCTCATTGGTATTGTTATCTCTCACCTTAGCCTATCTTCTCTTTCCATATGCCATCTGCACCCAAATTAGCTAATAAATATACTTTTGTGTTACCTTCCATATATATATATATGATTATATATAACTAATTGGAATTGTTTTGCAAGCTCAATTGCTCTCCTCAACAAGCTATCCAATCTCCAGTTTTGGGTTTTTCTTAAGCTTAATGCATTGATAATAATTGTAGAGTCCCCTTCTAGTTCTAACTTATTTATCCTCAAATCCTTGCAAAGGAGAAGACCTTCTATGGTTTTTGATATTTCTAACATGTTATTTGTTTCCTTCCCTATTGGTCTAGCTAATCTGGCAACTTCTAAACCATCCCAATGATGGATAATACATCCAATCTCAGCCTTTAATGGGTTCCCTCTAGATGCCCCATCAAAATTCAGTTTGTATCAACCATATGGAAAGGGATCCCACTTACATTTTGTCCTTATCTCTTTAGACGTTGGATCCTCATTGCTAATATGAGGGGTAATTATTAGTCCACTCCAATTCTTCCTAATTTTCTCATCCCTCACTGTGAAGACCTGATCCTTATGTTGTATTTTCCTTAATATACTATTGGTTACTTCAATTATTAATGCTCATATTTTATTAGTGATAATTTACAAACTCATATGTTTACCTTCGTATAATATCTTATTTCTTTCTTTCCACATTTCCCATAACATGATAGAAGGACCATTAATCCATAAAATTCCATATGGGTTATGTCTAAGATAGATGGGCCAGCTTTGAAGAAGAGGTAATACTTCCCTAGGTAATTTTGTCTTCCAGTCAAGATTTTCCATTAGCCATTTCCAACAGTACTAATTAGTGTATTTTTAATTAAGAATCAAATGATCCAATGTTTCTTCTTCTTCACACAACATACATCTATTTGGACCTTCAAAACCTACTTTCCTAAACCAGACTATGGTTAAGATCTTATTCTACATTACAATCCATAAGAAAATCCATTCCTTGGGTAAAAAAATATTTGTCCCAACAGAGAGTGATTGGTAACTCAGACTTAGAGAGTTGTTGTTTTTTGTTTAGATAATAAAATCCATCTTTTGCATTGTGTTACCCAAATTTTTCTCCATTCTATATTAGTTTGTCTTCCTTTCTACTTATTTTTAACTTCCTCCATTGTAATATTTATATAAGGGAGTCTATCTCATTCCTAGGTAATTTAGGATGTCTAAGGATTTCTATTTCCAGCCCAACTCTGGGTTATTTTCATTGTATTCAATGTAATCCTTAACATGTCTTCCCCACTAATTTTCTAAGACCATTATTAATCCTTGGTAGTTTACTATATTTTTATTGGTGGGTATCCTCCCCACAAGTCATCCCAAAATAAATATTTGTGTATGTTTTCTACATCCTATGTTAGTTGTTCTAAGATAACGTTTATGCACTCTAACATGAAGTTCCAGATTCTAGATCCCTTTGGGGGGTTAGCAGTTGTAAAAAAACTAGTCACCCCCATTTAAGTATTTATGATATAGAATCTTAACCCACTTGATGTTGGTATTTTTGAACATCTTCCATACCAGCTTTGCCCTAGGGCTTTATTTTGTTTTTCCTGATTCCTTAGTCCTAGTTCGCCCTCATCTTTAGTTCTGGAGATTTTATCCTAGATAATTAGTGCAATCTTATTTTTGTTAGTTGTTCTTTGCCAATAAAAGTTCCTTAATTTTTTGTATATTTTTTCATTTGCTCCCATAGGTAAAGGGAGGAAATACATCTATTATGGTGGTATTGCTAATAATATTTTTCTCAATATTGTCACTTTCCCTGCCAGTGAAAGTCATTTACCTTTCCAACTCTATAACTTTTTATCTAGTTTAGTTAAAATTGAATCCCAAAGCTTTGTTGATTGGGTTCCCTTATCCAATGGTATCCCTAAATATTTTCTTGGGAGTTCCCATTTCCTATATCCTATTTATTTTAGTATATCTCTTTCTAGCCATGCATTATTGTTAAAGAAAAAAACTTCTAACTTCTCATGGCTTACTTCTTTCCCAGAAGTTGTAGAGTACAAGATTAGAACTTGTTTAAATTTAATACCTTCCTATTTGTTCCCATCCCCAAATAAGAAGGTATCATCAGAAAATTAGTGATGTTTTACTAGTGGCATATCACTAGTTACTTGTATACCTTTAATGTTACCTATTTCTTTCCATATGGCTAGGGATCTTCCTAAAGCCTCAGCAATGATTATGAATAAAAAAGGGGAGATAGGTTCCTCTTGCCAGACCTATTGTTATTTCAAATAAACCTTCTGGATTCCCATTAACTAAGACATACATTCTAGGAGTTGAAATAAATTCAAATATAAGGTTACTTCATTGTTTGGAAAACCCAAAAGCTTTTAAACATTTGTAGAGAAACCTCCAATCAACCTTATCATAGGCCTTTTTAATGTCTAATTTTATAAGCATGTTGGGTTTCAAATTTTACTATATTGTATGGGTTACCTCTTGGGCTATGATAATCCCATAAAAAATGGACCTTCCTGGGACAAATCTTGTTTGTTCTTCAGAAATGATCAAAGGTAACAAATTTTTAATCTATTTGCTAGTGCTTTTGCCAATACTTTATATACCGTGTTGCATAAAGAGATAGGTCTATATTCGTCTAGGTTCTCTTATTTCTCTTTTTTAGGAATTAAGGTAATAAAGGTGTTCTTAATTTATCATAGTATTCTCTTGGAATTCCTAGCACATTCGAGTGCCTCTACCGTCTTAGATCCCATAAAATGCTAGTATTTTTTTAAAAAAAGAAAGCTGGGAAACTGTCTGGTCCTAGCGCCTTGTCCAGGTGAATTTGACTAAGGGAAGCTTCTATTTTTGCATTTGTGAAATTTATATTTAACTTCTTATTTTATTCTTCAGTAAGTAGTTTAGGAATATTTCTGAGAATCCCCACTTGAGCTTCTAAAATTGAGCTCTCGTTATTGTTTAGAATATTTTGAAAGAATTTGACCATGTCTTTTGAGATTAAACCCAGTTCATCTATTATATTTCTTTCAGAATTCCTAATTTTAGTAATTATGTTAATACTAATTCTTAATTTGGTGTTGTTATGAAAAAATATGTTATTTTTATCTCCCTTTACCAGCCAAGTTTCTCTTGATATTTTTCACCAATAGATTTCTTATTTAGCCAATATGTCTTCATATTTTTGTAACAATTATTTTTCTTTTAAATACCTTATCTAATCCATACCTCTATTAATTACTTATTCATTTAATCTTTCCAATCCCCTCTTAATTTGTTCTTTGGCTACAAATATGTCACCAAACTACTCTCTATTTACATCCTTGCAAATTACTCCTATCATTTCTAAGTATTCTTTATTGCTTGAAAATTTTCCTATGTTTTGTACCTAGCTGAGTATTTTGAACCACCCTTATCCTCATATAGTTTAATTGAGATTTCAAGATTCTTATTAGGATTTGTACCTTTACTATTTTCAGATCTTCATACTATATCCTTACTATTTGTTGTTGTTAACACTGAGAATTTTGATCTAACCCTAGAATGATCAATTTCTCCTTAATAAAATTTAGGGTTTATCTTTAAATTGTTTGGCTCTTCTATTACTTCAAGTCGTTTGAGGGTTTTGCACCTTGAATAAATTTCAATTAGTATTTTTATTTCTCCTATTCAAAGCTTGGATTCTCTAACCCTAGAAAAGAACCCATAGTATTTTGAATGACCTCTAAGGCTCTAATGCAAATATATTCAGCTAGAAAAAACCCTAAAATAATCCATTAATGCAATCAATCAGAAAAATGTTACAATCAAGAGGAAGAATACTTACTTGTAGGTGGAGTTTGTCCTTCCACCATGCCACCATTTCTTGATCAGGATGATGAGGACCACACCATTTTGTCAATATCCCCGATTTCCCATATTTGTCGATTGTTGGTTCCATAATTTCCATTTTGATTATTATAGTCATTTGACTAGGTTGGGGAAAATTCTCATGATGATGAAATCTTGTTTGCGGGGTCATCCTGATTGCATGTGGTACTACCTTTACCCTTCTCTTATCAGGAAAGAAGCTTCGGTTATCCTTTCCTCTTTGATGTCATAGTTCATTTATAAGCCAATTATTTTCTTTCAGTATAGCACAACCCAAATTTTTTGAATTTATCTTCCATCCCCTATTGCCCATAGGAACCAGATTGACCTCACAGACAAACTGAGGGGTTTTAGATGTAATTGGTATTGCCCAGATTTTTCCCATTGGCTTGTTTCAAACTAGGGCATTCTTATAGTCATTGCAGGTTGTATGCATCTCTAGAGTTGGTTCTTTATCAGAAAATCATTTCCTTTTGGCATTTTTCCCAAGTCCAACTATCATTCGTGTTCAGATGATTCTATAGGGAATTGATCCCCATGATAATTTTTTATAATTCACATGTTTGTATATCAGAGTAGAGTAAGAATTACTTTTTTAGAATCAAGAAGATACTTAATTAAATAATAAATATTATTTAATTTTGGGAGACAAAATCAAGAAGATATTTAATTAAATAATAAATATTATTCATTTGTGAGTGCATGAGAAGAAATAAGGAATGAGTTAAATAAGTCAACTAGTTAACTCATTTGCATGAAATTAATAAATAAAATAAATATTTTATTTATTTTAGAAGAGGTTTTTTTTAAAGTCAATAATTAAATAAATAAAAGAACTTATTTAATTATGGAAGACATAGTTAATTTATTAAATCATCAAAATAATTATTTAATTATGGGAAATAGAAAAATGCATTTAATTAAATAATAAATATTATTTAATTAAAGTGGAGTAAATTAAGTAATTAAATTATTAAATTATTTAATTAACATTAGAAAAAATTAGATAATTAAATAATTAAAAATTATTTAATTATGAGAAAAGAGTAAAATGTTTGATTTTTGAATTTAAATTAGAAGAATGAAACAAATTATTAAATTAATTAAGAAGAAAGTTAGTAAAATTATTTCTTGCAGGTGTGAGAGAATTTTAGGAGACTACATTTCCCCCCTCTTTGATACAATGCAGTTTCAAGCGTTGTTACAAATAATATTTGATAAAAATATGCCCCTGTGAGATTGTGATATTGACTAGGTAATAGATGCCCCCTCAAGAGATTTCACAAGAAAGGTATGAATGTGTTGGAATAATGGAAGGGTGTGTACTGACTTTTACAATTAAACCTTAGTACTCATTACTTGTTTAACCGACCATTGTTGCTTTTCTACTTCATGCATGTAATATTATAGCATAAATGTAAATGCATGTAAACAAACATCAAAACATTCATGAAACTCATTTACACATGACACAAGTATATGATAATATAGAAACCCTTGTTAGAAGGTAAAAACTGTGATGTAGATGAAACTGACAAAGCTTCACTATCTGCAGAATGGAAGGTGCATGTTAGGGATAAAAGTTGTGATCACTTATGATGATCTTACCCTATTAGGAGTAACATGTCAGACTTGTTAAGTCTACTCGGTTAAGATATTTTAGCAACACAATGTATGTGTGCACTCGGTTAAGAGATTTACAAAAAGACTGTTAAGTCCACCTTGTGAAAGGATTTTACTGTTTCCTATAATTATTAGAGAGTAACAAAATATATGACCTGATTGCTACAATCTTACATTACTGATTACAGATCCATTAAGTACACAAAATTGTATATCACCTTATTGTGATGAATAATACCTCGGTTATGCTCGGTAGCCTTGTATGTAGTTCTTGATAAACTAAATTCTCCTTTATCTGTCCTTGTGCATGAAACTCTCTGTCTGATCCATAGATGTCCTTGGCGGCTACAATCAACATGTTCTTGATTGATTATTACATCTATATATAAAATATTTAACCTAATTAGGTTTCACACTTTTCTTGAAAAACTCTAAGATCAAAGGTTTATAACTTGACCTTGATCTCCTAGTTTGCATGAATACAATTAGTTAACTAATTACATCCATAATTAACACTTTTCTTGATCCATGAGAAATGGTTATCCAGCTAAGAAAAAAGCTATTTTAAAGATTAAAGTGCTTTAGCTAACGTGTAGGTAAGATCCGCTTTTCTCGGTGAAATGTTGTCTCTCGGTGTAGACTGGTTCTCGGTGATGTCTTTGTATACTGTGCTCGGTGATGTCTTTGTAGACTAGTGCTCGGTGACATCTCTATAGACTGGTGCTCAGTTGATATACTATTTGGTTGATATACTGCTCGGTGTTTAAGACATTTTTGTGACCATTACGCTTGGTGAATATTGTCTCTTGGTGAGTGTTGTCACTCGATGATCACTGTGCTTGGTGAGTATTATCGCTCAGTGATCATGACCGACTGACCAAAACTATGTGCTTGTATACTAATGACAACTTCTGATCCTTTAAGGATAATCAATCTCCCCCTTTTGCATTAGTATCAAAAATTGATATGTACAGTATATATACCAAGTGTTTTATCTTTACAATGACTCCCCCTATGTACATTTTTCCCCCTATTTTGAAAGTAATGACAAAGATGTAAAACTTACAACTTTTCAAAAATGTATAAATGAGATTGTTGAATGGATGCCATCAACTTCTCCCATTTTCCCTTTAAGTTCTCTAGGGTAATTTTCTCCAAAGTAATTTGAGTGTGCATATCATAAATGCTTTCTGTTACTGACATCTCTAGGGTGGAAATTAGAGTCTTTTTCATAGTCATGTGCGTTATCAGAAAAGTGAGATTCGGTAGGAACATGGCTTGTATCTTGGTTACTTCATCTCTGATTTTTATTTTTGCCTTTTTTATTTCAAGTCTTAATCGTTTAGATTCAACAAGATTTTCATAATGCAGTTGGAATGCATTTGGATGGGTTGAAAGTCTTGGTGCACTAGCTTTTAGATCCTAATTTAACTTAGCTATCTATTCACTATGCTCAGTAGTGAAGTTCTCTAGAGTGCACAAGTTTTGAACTAAGGTAAGTACTTCTGAAATAACAAGTTCTAATGTAGCTACTAGTTCAGAAAGTTTCACCTTATTCTCTGCCACTTCTTGGCTGATTTTCTCTGAGTTTTTAGTGATACTTCTCTTCTGCTTATTCTTTAATGACCTTATCAATGTCTACATTTTGTGTTATGATTGCCTTGGTCAGAACTAAAATTTGATCAATGATGGGTGTAGTTTGATCAATGTAATGTCCCCGCCAGGGAACCCATAAGGAATCAGGTCTTTGACCTAAAATTACAATTAATTTTTTCTTTTTTTCCTAACATTCTAACTTAACATCATTACCATTTACAAAAACATTCCTTAAGGTTCCCTTAATGAATTCAATTACCATTATTAGATATTTCATTTTATTACTTAATCGAGCAAATTCTATTTCCATTTCAACTTCAATTTACATCGATTCCATTTCACGTCAAAACCAACTACATTAATGAACTAGTGGAATTAATTTTCCTTACCAACTAACACGCAATTTAACCCTAGAAGTGAAACAAGCATAAATTACTAATCACATCCACTAAACACATTTATTCTTTCAAATTTGTTTACTCCTTAACATTATCTATGCTCAAGCCAATTGCACCATA
>MU224514.1:2518456-2592621 GCA_018584345.1 Thuja plicata
AGTTATGGTGAGTTGGAAGGAGTTCAGTTTAAGCAACCATCTCAAGACGGGTCATTCTCACATATAGCTCTTCCTAATTTCTAGTGAGCATAACCAAGACTTGATCGGGTTGGAGGGGCATTACAATCTTGGTGTCAGGTACTACCTGCAATAGAATCTCCTTTGTTGTTTCCAGTACATGTGAATTTTTGTGTTCTTGTCGTAGCTTGTCCTGAAGTGCTTTTCTTTTGCATAGCTCCCCATATGTTGTCATTGACTCAGGATCAAGTGTTCTTGGATCACAGTTGTGTATGTCTATGATCTCCTCTAGTGTGACGGGGGATTTACTTTTCTTGTTCTTCTTCTTCTTTTGAATGTTGCTTGCAGTAGGGGAATGCGGTACTATTGCAAGAGCCTTTTGTTGTCTAGTTTCTGTCAATGATTTCTTGGGAGGAGTGGTACCTTGGCTAGGTTTCTTTATTTGTACCTATTGGTCAGTTGTAGATGTCTCTACTTCAACCCTTTCTTGAATTACAGCCTTGTCTTCCTTTCCACTATCCTCGATGGGTGCATCACTCAGTTTGTGCTCTCTACTGTTATCTCTCTTCTCCTCGTGTCCCTCACCTTTGTCCATTAGTAATTTTTCTTTAGGCTCAGTTGGTGTCTGTTATGATTTAGTCATTATATTTTTTCTTGAATCAATAAAGGCATATTACTTGGTACAAGTACTTGTGCAACATTGGTAGACCCCTGTTCATTTGTTTTCTCGATGGAAATATTGACATCTTCAACAACCTTAGCATCATCATCAAAATCACCATGAGTTATATATTGTATAGTTATTTCTGGTGTTTCTCCTAATGATCCCAATATTCTAGTAATATCATCCATGGCCTTACTTTCCTTTGTGGTTAAGTCAATAGGAGTGACATCTTCAATGTCGTTGATGAATATGTTCTTGGGGCTCAGTGTGGCCTCCTTCTCCTCGGTATGAGCAGTTGCAGTTGGAGCGAGTATCTTCTCGGGTGGATTAAAATTTTAATTCCAAATATTATTTCTCTCTATATCAATATCTTCTAACTTATCTTGTAATACTTTGTATGCTCTTGTTTTTGCAAAAAATTTCTTGGCGTGCTCCTTCATTTTTGAGTCAATTTCTTCAATTATGTAATTGGGCATGAATGCAACTAGCGATCTATCTCTCATCTATTTCTCCATGCACAATTCATATGTCCATCTAGCTTATATCTTGTCTTATATCTCCTATGGAATATGGTTTCCAAATTGTAGAGGTACATATTTGTAAGCTACCATCATCTTAATGATTGCCTCTTCGATTTTGTTCTTATCCTCGGTAGACAGAGTTTCCCATTGTCTAATATTATGATATTGTATACTGCCTATGTTGATGATTGACTCTGCAATTTCATCAATTGTATTTGGTATTTTTTCCTTTTCTTCTTGGATTCTTTGTTCTCTTTCAGCTTCTTCAGTATCATCCTTGTCTTCTTTTCCTCTTACATATCTATTTTGTTGTCTTGATGCTTGTTTCTCGGTTGAGGCTTTCTTTTCATATATGTTCTTACAGTGCCTTTTTTTAATGGTAGTGAGTCTACCTTTTTTTTTGTTTCTTGTCCTAGATGCAGTCGTTACTTCAGTAACTTTTGTTTTCTTGGTCGTTGGTGGATCTGCATCTAATTTGGTAGACTCTGAATCACTTAACTCTTTATTTTCAGCGAAGGGTGATTGTTCCTCAGTGATGTCTACTAATTGTTCCAAGTCTTCATCAGTTACCGAAAGTTTATTCTAAAGTGTATTCACCATTATTGTTTTCTTCCTTCCTATCTTCTTGACTTCTAAATCAGTCTTAATTCTTGACTTGGATTCCTCATATGTGCCAAATCTTCTTAAATATTTGTCAACTGGTTTGTTTAGCAGGGCTTTAGTAGCTCTTTTATCCATGTATATGTCAATTTCATAGTCTAATGGTGGTAACCATGTTGTTCTTAGGTTGAAAGATTTGATGAGTGTTGTGTCAATGTCAACTACAAAACATATCTCATCCTTGTATTGTTCAACTAACTGAGTAGGGATTCTCATCCTCTTCTGCATCCTATTCTTGAATGTTGTAAAGTAGGCATCCAATAGGGGTGTGATGTTATATCCTATTTATGTAATGTAATCACTAATATGTGTTGTTATAGGTCGGTTTTTGTCCTAAGTGAAATTACCGACGAAAGGAAATAAATTATGTAAGTAAATGAATTTTCACATTAGTAGGGAACCAAACTTACATGTATTAGATCAGGTTGAGCTAATTTTTCTCATGTTCTCTTTGAGTTATTTTAGTGGCAGCTCGACTAGATCAAGTTGAAGTCCCTTCTTCACTATTTTGTATGCAGTATCGACTGCTCCACAAGCAACGTTGTTCATTTTTCTTTCTTGAAAGAATTTGTATCCAATCACATATGCACAAAATTTTAGTCCAGGTTCGGTGATTGAATTGACTTTCATACCTCTGCTGTCCCACTCAGATTTAGTTATCTCTTCAATTTTGGGGCATCCAGGGTGTCTTAGGGATTTTTCTTTCTCAGTGATGGGGTATCTAGTTATTGCATGAATCGCATTCCTTTTGATTGGCTTGGGTTCATCTAGCCACATATTTTTGTTATGCACTCGGCTGAGCACAATAAAAATCCATTCCATTTTTAAATCCTTTCAGAATAGTAGGGCATTGGTTAACCCTTTCACTTCAATATTATTGTACTCATCCTTTAGGTTACCATCCTTGCATTTATTTTGATAAGATTTCTCAAGCTCAAGATCTCCAATCTCTACAACCTTGCAGTGAATGTATGCACGAACATATTCAACTAGTAAAACCCTCGGTGGGATACTTGAAAATGCTTCTTTGTCCTCAGGTTGAGCAGCAACCTCATGGAAAAACTTGTAGTTAGGTTCCCCATAGGTCGAGTTCTTTATTAGAAAAACCTTCTTCCGCCTTTCCATATTGATCTTTGAGTTTGTGAAGTGGTTGCGATTGTTTTTTAATTTAGGGCTTCTTCACAAATAATTTGTTAACTCAATGAGTCTAGATACTCACTGGATGTTTTTATTGAATGCTTGAAATCTAGTGGAGTAGCTTTGAAAGTGAGCTGAATTGCTTTGCAATGTGGTCACTCTAAATCTCTCTTCTTCACTCTAAAATTTTCCCTTTAACACTGGGTGAATGAATGAGTTCACATTGCCCTTTTTATAGAAAAATATACCCAAGTAATGCATTAAATTCTTCACCTACCACTCGGTTGATGAAACAAAGATGCTTGGTTAACATACCAAATTTTTTAGCTTGGTGAGTATACAATGTTTGGTATATAGTGTTAACTCAATTTTCTTCCATAGGTTCACTGATGATGCTCGATATATAGTGTCAACTCAGTTGTTTTTCACATATACACTGACATGCAGTTTATGCTTGGTTCATATTGACCAACCAGACTAGATTCACAAAACATAACATGCAATGCCATAATGCATCTTCATTCATGCTAATTTGGCATATTCTCAATGAATATAGGAACTGATGTAAAATATAGCTTTGTAGAGTGCACTTCCATACTTATTTATATTGCTTAGGTGGGGGTGGTGGAATCACCTAATCCATTGGATGAGGTGTCACCAACTATAGTGCTTGGTCCAGCATTATCATTGTTTGAAGCTCTCCTCCACATTTTATTTCTCATTCTCATGATGTCTTCAATAGTATTTCCATTTGCAAAAGTGCTTGACTCTGTCACTTGGTCTCTGCAGTCCTTAAGTGACTGACCTTATGACAATGTAAGCATGTCATTCCAAGGTTAGTCGAGTTTCTAGATCTTCTTATCCATTTCCTCATATAGTTAGCAGCTATATATCCATATCTACCACATGATGTATAATTTACCCAAGTGTTGTAATCCCAAACATATGTATTACCGACTCTTCTCGGTTGATATGCATTTTCTTGTTCTTTAGGTTTCCAGACTTGCTTTATCCTTTTCCTGCATTCATGAAATGTGTGGCCATGCATGTTGCAAGTAGAACAATTTTTTTCCATGTAAGATTTCTTCTTTGGTTTGTTCAACTTAGATCTGCATTCATCTACTTTGTGTCCATGCTTGTTATAGTTATAACAATTCCCTATGAATGTAGAAGTAGTTTTAGGAATACCTCTTTCTTTGTTCTTGAAAACATTTTATGTGTGGCCTAGTTTTCCATAGCGATTACATGAATGCTTCTTTGCTCTTGGATTTGTGTACATTCCTTTTTTCAACTTAGTTTGATGATTCTCCATGCTCAGTATTCCCTAAACCAGTATTGTTGTTGAGTCTTCTTTGTCCATTCATAAATTCATGCTTTCTTTTTGTACTATCTTTAGCTTTCTTAATCATATCATTATGTTGTTGTTGAATCTTCACTTCATGCTTTAGTTTCTCATTTTCTTCTTAGTTCACCAACAACTTCTAATTTTACAGCAAGTTCCATATTCACTCAGTTGGCCTCATGACTCATAAGAACTATTTGATTGGTGATCTCAAGGTGATGTTCAGTAAGTCTCTATATCTTAGATTCTTTCTCTTGCAACTTATCAGTAATCTTTCTCTTTCCATCAATAGCCAAAGTTCCTTCTTTTTTTGCATGTCTTGCATTATTCATAACATCAATCATTCATACCATTTTCATCTCTTGACTGATCTACAGTACTTTTACTTGTTTAGTTAGATGTTGATTGATTTCATTTAGATCTGCAATGGTTCCTTCAGATGTGTCAAATGTACTACCAAATCCAGATCTAGATGAATCAAATAGGTTAGGTACCTCTTCTTCATTATAGTTAGTTTCATTGTAGCAAGATGCCATGAATTTTCTTTCAGCCAATAACTCTTTCATTTTGTTTCTTGCCTCTTTGTATTGATCAAAGAAAATCTATAATTGCAACTTCTGATTCTGAATATTTTTATCAAGATTATACCTTTCCATTGTAAGATCTTTTCTCTCAAGTGATTAAACTTTTCTAATTAAGAGAACTAGCTCTGATACCAATTGATGGAATAATGGAAGGGTGTGTACTGAGAGGGGAGGGATGAATCAGTACCCTTAAAAATGTTTACAATTAAACCTTAGTACTCATTACTTGCTTAACCGACCATTGTAGCTTTTCTACTTCATGCATGTAATATTATAGCATAAATGTAAATGTATGTAAACAAACATTGAAACATTCATGAAACTCATTTACACATGACACACGTATTTGATAACCTAGAAACCCTTGTTAGAAGGTAAAAAATGCGGTGGGGATGAAAGCCACAAAGCTTCACTATTTACGGAATGGAAGGTACATGTTAGGGCTACAAGTTGTGATCACTTCTAATGATCTTACCCTATTAGGAGTAACATGTCATACTTTTTAAGTCTACTCAATTAAGAGATTTTAGCAACACAATGTATGTGTGCACTTGGTTAAGAGATTCAAAAAAAGACTGGTAAGTCCACCTTGTGAAAGGATTTTACTATTTGCTATAATTGTTAGAGAGTAAAAAAATATATTATCTAACTGTTGCAATCTTACATTGTTGATTACAGATCCATTAAGTACACAAAATTATATATCACCTTATTGTGATGGATAATACCTCTGTTATGCTCAATATCCTTGTATGTAGTTCTTGATAAACTAAATTTTCCTTTATCTATCCTTGTGAATGAAACTCTCTATCTGATCCATATATGTCCTTGGAAGCTACAATCAACATGTTCTTGATTTATTATTACATCTATATATAATATATTTAACCTAATACGTTTCATGCTTTTCTTTAAAAACTCTAAGATCAAAGGTTTACAACTTGACCTTGATCTCCTATTTTGCATGAATACAATCAGTTAACTAATTACATCTATAATTAAAAAATTTCTTGATCCATAAGAAATAGTTATCTAGCTAAGAAAAAAGCTATTTTAAAGATTAAAGTGCTTTAGCTGACGTGTAGGTCAGATTCACTTTTCTCAGTGAAATGTTGTCTCTTAGTGTAGACTGGTGCTTGGTGATGTCTTTGTAGACTGGTGCTCGGTGATGTCTCTATAGATTGGTGCTCAGTGATGTCTCTATCGAGTGGTTCTTAGTTTATATACTTCTCATTGTTCAAGATATTTTAGTGACCAATGCGCTCGGTGAATGTTGTCGCTCGATGATCACTACGCTTAGTGAGTGCCATCGCTCAGTGATCATGACTAACCGACCAAAATTGTCTTCTTGTATACTAATGACAAATTCTGATCCTTTAAGGATTATCAGAATTATCTCTCAAAAGAAGATGATTAATGTTAGATGAAATGATGAAAGAGAAGAATAGTTAGTTAGAAGTGAAGAATGTTAGTAGATTATGTTGATTTTTTGATCGACATTGGACATATAGAGGCTCAAGAACCATGATTGGTTTCAGGAAGGACTCATCCTAATAATACTAGAAACAACGTCTAGTTTTGGGAAGACATACCCTATATAAGACAAGTGACAATGTCTAGTTTCAGGAAAGATACTTTATAGTCCAAAAAAGTTAGCATCCATTAATTTGGAAGCTCTAGGACCTATTGGGCCCCATCTTAGTGATGTCCTTAATTTTGGATACATTTATGCTTTATTTTCCTGCTTATATTTCCATTTTACTTCGAGCCTCTAAATACTTCTTGAACCCCACAAAATCTGCCTCAAAATTTACCCTTTTAGGTATAGGTCGAAGCTATTTTTACCTATACCTTGAGGGTTGAATTTTGGTGGGTTTTAGGTCTGATGTAAAGTATTTTCATTTTCCCATCTAGTGCAATCAACGTTCACAAATTTGGACTCCAAAATAACTATAAAAGGAGGCCTCTTCCCCTCATTTTCACATACATACATATATGCACACATAGAGACATACATTACATCCACAATTTCATGAACAAAGCAATCAATTCCAAGGTGCATTCAAGAACTTTTTGGTGATTTCAAGCAAGAAAGGATTTGTATCAAATATTTGAAGGCTATCTTCCATCCATCCATTCCAAAGGCATTATTCTATTGATTGTGTGAATTTCTCTCTCATGATGGATTAGTGGAGGAATTCCCAATTAAGCAAGAGGATCCATATCTAGTCTTCATTCCTCTCCTTCTCCATTAAAGCATATCAATTATACATCCATGATCTTTGATTTGGCAAGTGTAGATCTATTATATTGGTGAAGACATCATACATTCATGCAATCAAGTATACATACTTGTGGATATAGAGGATTCGTATCCATCCACAAGGGTTTGACAAGAAAGGTGAACATTTACATTTATCTTGTTTTACATGCTCTACTTTTTTCATTTTGAGGTTAATTCCTATATAGGGGCTTCACCAAGGCAATCCCCTTTCCCCCAAAAAAGTTTCCATTTCTTGTGTGTAGGTGCAGATTCATGGAGTTTAGGATTCAAATTTGCAGATATGAGGATACAATATCAATCATAGTTCTGAGACCTTCAGTTCTAGCCCTCTCAAGTATAGGTCAAACCTGTTTTGACCTATACCCATAACTTTGACCTATTACTATAATTATGAGATTTTCATAATCGGTAGATTTAGTCTTCCAAGCTCCTGATCTTGAACAGTTTCTAGATCTGGCACAGTCTGATAGGGTTTTCCAGATTTGAAGTTGCTTCCTCTACTAGCCCTCAAGGTGAGTACTTATTCTTTATTGTTACTGTATAGAACTTACATTGATACACTAGATCTAATATATTGTTTTTTATCATTGCATGAGTGTTTACTTGCATATACATTATACTTTCTTATATTACATTCCTATCCTTAGATGGAAAGAGCCCTAAAATCAGACATCCTTTTAAACTAGATCATGCATTAGCATCCCTTCATATACTTGGGTAGTTCTAATTATATTTAGCCCAAAGGGGTCACATTTTAGGGCCCCTTCCAATGTAATGTTTGAAAGTGAGAGTCTATCATTGATCACCATTTTCACCATTACATTTTGGGTAACCCAACTCATAACATTTTCATTCTGATTTTGGTGTTATATTTTATTTCCATCTTAATCTACTTTGTGTACATCATAAAGTCTCCCTTGCATGCTTTTTTTAAAATTGGATAGTTAGAGTTTCCTTACCACTCACAAATTTAGATCTACTTTTTATCCACTTTGTTTTGGTTACATGGTATGCATTTAGATATAGGTTTATATATAGATCTACTTTGTATGTATTGTGATAATATCTATTTACATTACAATTTTTCATTTTATCTTCCTTTCCTCTCATTCCTTTATGTATGAGCCTTATCACTTTGAGTCCAACCTATATTATTCAGGTTAGAAGAAGTTGTAGACTCATAGGTTCTTTTGATCCCGAACCTCCGTTCTTTCCTAGGAATCTTGATGAAACCAACATGCATCCTAATGACACCAATATTATCATGGAGAAAAATATTATCATTCTTCTCATGATGAAGATGAATCATTAAGAGTTCCTCCCACCCAAGTGCAAAAGCTTACTCATGAATTTGAAAAGTTGAAACATTGGTTAGCTCAAGAGAATCATAATCCTGGATATCTTTCCATTGTAGAAGGTATAAAGAAACTCATTGATAATGATGAACATGGTCTTCAACTCTTGCGTGACATTTCCCATCTTATTAATTCCATTGTTAAACTTCTTACTAAATGTGCTCAATAATTAGGCTATGTTCCACCGACTACAAGTGTTGATAATTATTTGCATATCTCTACTTTCATTCTAGTATTTCCACTTATGATCCACCTATTATCACAAATTCAATCCAACCTTTCAACCCTACACATGTGAGCCTATTATTCCTTCTCTTTCTTTGAGTGTTCCATGTATTTCATTTCCTTCATCTATGCCTTCTTATCATAGTATTCCTTTTTCATATTCAAATCTTGTTCCCAACAATGCTCCTAACATGCTTCATGCTTCTTCAAAAATTCCCTCTATTTCACATAATATTCCTAACCTTTCCAATGTTTTTTCTCCTATCATTTCTTCTACTGATTCCACCATTAATAGCTTAGCTCAAACCATGTCTCCTTTGCAATAACAACTGGCTTCCTTGACTCAATCCAAATTCAACATTCCTACATATGATATTGCTTGTCCATTTTCTAGATATTATCTGAGTTTTTATCCCACAAAGTATTAAGATTCCTCATCTTGAGAATATTAATGGTAAGGGTGATCATGTGATTCAGGTTAAAAATTTTCAAACCTTATATAGTGATTTCTCTCATGACTATAGGTTTGTGACAAAGTTTTTTACTAGAACCTTTTGAGAGAAAGCTTTGCAATGGTATTGTTCTTTGCCTCCTTATTCCATTGTTTCCTTCCATGAGATTTCTAATTCTTTTATTCAACAATTTCAAAACAACATTGGGCCTCAAATTTCTTTCACTAATTTGATGCATTATAAACAAGGTGTTAAAGAAACTTTTAGTGACTTTATTGGTAGATTTAAGCATTTGCATGCTTAGATTTCTTATCTTGTGTCTGATGTTGATATACAATGCATTTTTATTACTAATTTACAAAAGGACATTAGAGATAAGATACTCATTATTGGCTTCTTTTCCTTTTCACAATTGTGTGTAGTGCTTCATTATTATCAACTTCAAGTGAGTCAATTTGAGATAAACACTCCAATAGATCCTATTCTTGTTGATAAGAGTGATGTCACATCCAATTTTAACAAATTTCATAAGCCTAACAACCACATCAAAATAAACAAATCATCCAATACAGTTGATGAAAAAGTGGCAGCAACATCCAGACATGTGGCTCCTTTGTCCTCTATTTTTAGACATTCTTGTGCTTTTACTTGACTTTTTGAATATTTTCATAATGTGATGTTGAAGTTATAATGAAAACATGATTAAAATTCCTCCTATAAAACCAATTGAAACATCCAAACTGCCATCCAGATTCTTTGATCCCAAAGTTTTATGTCAATTCCATCGTCAACCTGGTCATGATACTGAATTTTTTTTCCTTGAAAAATGTGGTTCAAGACTTATTGATTCTAATGATATATCTATAGATTCTGATATTAACCATGGAAACAAATCATAATTTTCAAATATAAAATAATCCTTTGCCATCTCATTCAACCAATACTATTGAGAAACCTTCTTCTCCCATGCACATTTATTACGATGACAAAGTTGATGAAGCTACTCATATTGTCATCCAAATTGAACATGTTCAACCTCAAGATAAACTTAAACTTCAACCTCAACCTAAACCCCAATGTCCACCTCAATATTTCATTATCTTTTATCCTATTGAAATAATTACGGCACCTAGTGGTGCTCTTTACATTGTCACTAGGGTTGATGGTATTCCTTCATGTGGTGCCCTTGTTGATCCCACTTGCGTGGTGAATGTGATAAATGAAGAGAATCTTTTTAGTAAATATTTTCATAAATATTTCTATGATAAATCTGATGTCTTGACTCAAAATTGCAATGGTTTCCTTTATGCTTCCCATGGTTCCATTTCTTTTCCTATCGAAGTTGGTGGTAAAAATTTAGATACTATTTCACTATTATTGCTACTTCTGATCAATTTCAAGTCAAACTTGGTCTTCCTTGGATTACCTCCATGAACATTGTGGCTTCTCCTATTCATAAATATGTTAAATTTCCTCATAATGGAGAGATCACGACTGGTAACCATAATATTTATCATCCTCATGTACCTCGAGACTCTGTTAACCTTTATTTCTTTTGGCCTTACATGCCTCAACCAACTAAATTTTGTCCTAATATCTTTTTTAGTCATACCAAGCCTTCAAGATTCAAAAAAATTGTGAACTTGGAAAACCTACAGATGATCCTTTTCATGGACTTCTTCATGCATCACCTATTCCTCCTTATCCTTCTATTCCACCACATGTTCCTCCTTATTTTCATCCTCTTTCTATCATTACTCAACCTAGTGTAGTTCCTTCAGTTCTTCCTCCTAAAGAACAAAATGACTTGATATTCATTTATCCTATTCCAACACAAATATCTAGAAAAACCAAACATAATTGGCATGCTCATAATTGTCATTGACAACATCGTGATAGAGCATTTGAATGAGCTTCTCAAAAAACATCTTCACTTCATAACCCTCCTCATACTTCACTTTCCTTTAACCAACCCATGCTTGATACTAACAGTTATATGCATGCTATTGATTCTGATGATATGTATTAGACTATTGATCTTGATAATGATTTATCAGCTATGCTTTCACAATAGTTATTTATCACCCCTAGTGATGAACACACTGACCTATCTTTACAACAGGGTCCTTGTTTGGCTATTGTTCCATATGTTGCACTTGATGTTTCTCCTTTTGCTAGTTTCCCACCTTCCCTAAATACTATATACCAAGATGGGGGTCCAGTGATATGCTTGACTAGATCCTCTTGTGTTGTAGATTATAATTCCTTTTTGGAATGATGAAATTTCATTTTGACATAATTCTTCTATACATAAGTTATCATATGACCTATTGACCCCAGAGTTGGTAGATCCCTTTGTTTCTTTCTCTTTTGTTATTTCCTTTAGTTTTTCCTTTCTTGGGGACATTTCATAGTGGAAACATTTCTTGTGGATGCATGTATGATCTGTTAAATCCATTTCTTTCATTAAGGTTTTTGCAATATCTTTAACATGGGGGCATACACTCTACTCAAATTTTACACACATGCACTATCTTTCAATGATGCTTTACATATTAGATCCCTTATGGATATACAATCCTTAAGGATTGATGCATTTTTTCTTCTTCTTTTGATCCCTTATGGACATATAATCCTTAAGGACATATCACTTTTTGTTGGATCCCTTATTGAAGTACAATATTTAAGGACAGATCCTAGATGGATTGACTAGCATGGCATACAACCTTCTAGAACTTTAAAAGTAATCTTTTGCGGTGCTTTCTTTGTGTAGTCCATAGTAAGACATACAATCTTACTGGGCATGGTGGTCACACTTTTCTTTCTTTTTGTGGTTCACAGTAAGACATATAATCCTAATGGGGCTAAGGTAATCACACTTCTCTACTCTCTCTCTCTTTTCTGAGCTATGTCTCTCTTATCTTAGTTTTGGATTTGATGAAGAATTAAGTCATTTAGGGGCTTGATGTTTCCTTGTCTCCTTAACTTTGGTGAGATCATCTTATGCATTTGATCTACTATACCATGAGCATGAGCTTTCATTATACTCTCACAAAAGTGGGGGCTAAATGTATAGTCCTAAAGAATTAGCACCCATTAATTTGGAATCTCTAGGACCTATTGGGCCCCATTTGAGTGATCTCCTTTATTTTGGATGAATTTATGCTTTATTTTCCTGCTTATCTTTCCATTTTTTCCTGAGCCTCTTAATACTTCTCGAACCCTGCAAAATATTCCTTAAAATTTACCCTTTTAGGTATAGGTCGAACCTAGTTCGACCTATACCTAGTATAGGTCAAACCTGGTTCGACCTATACCTAGTATAGGTCAAACCTATTTTGACTTATACCTTGGGAGTTGAATTTTTGTGGGGTTTGGGACCAATGCAAAGTATTTCATTTTCTTGTCCAGTGTAGTCCATCTTCACAAATTTGGACTCTGAAATCACTATAAAAGGAGGCTTCTTCTCCTCATTTTCACATACATACATATATGCACACATAGAGACATACATTACATCTAAAATTTCATGAACAAAGAAATCAAGTATTAGATGCATTCAAGATATTTTTGGTGATTTCAAGCAAGAAAGCATTTGGTTCCAAGATTTCAAAGGTTATCTTCCATTTGTCCTTTCCAAAGGAATTCTTCTATTGATTATGTGAATTTCTCTCTCATGATGGATTAGTGGAGGAATTACCAATTAAGAAAGAGGATCAATATCCACTCTTCATTCATCTCCTTCTCCATTCAATCATATCAAGCATACATTTATGATCTTTGATTTGGCAAGTATAGATCTATTGCATTGGTGAAAACATCCTACATTCATGTAGGCAAGTATACATTTTTATGGATATATCAGATCTATATCCATCCATGAGGGTTTGACAAGAAAGGTCAATATTTACATTTATCTTGTTTTACATGATCTAATTATTTCATTTCAAGGTTAATTCCTATAAAGGGGCTTGAACAGAGAAAGCACCTTTCCCCGCAATAATTTCTCATTTCTTGTGTGTAGGTGTAGATTTTTGAAGTTTTGGATTCAAATTTTTCAGTTCTAAGGATACAATATTAGTTGTAGTTTTGATACCTTTAGTTCTATCTCTCTCGGGTATAGGTCAAACCTATTTTGAACTTTACTTAGAAATTCAACCAATACCTAGAAATTCAACCTATTCTTGTAACTCAAATTTTCACAGTTGGCAGACTCAGTCTTCTGAGCTCTTAATCTAGAACAGTTTCCAGATCTAGAGCAGTGTGACATGTTTTTTTTGTAGATTTTAAGTTTCTTCCTATACTATCCCTCAAGGTGATTACTTAATAATTCTTTTTACTCTATAGAACCTAATTTGATACACTAGATCTAATATCTCGTTGTTTATCATTACATCAGTGTTTACTTGCTTATACATTACACTTTCTTATTCCTATCCTTAAACAGAAAGAGCCCTAAAATCACACATCCTTATAGAATAGATCATGCATTATCATCCCTTAATCTACTTGGGTTGTGCTAGTCAAATTTAGTCCAAAGGGGTCACATTTTAGGGCCCCTTCTAATGTAATATGTGAAAGTGGGAGTCTACCATTGATCACCATTTTTACTATTACAAATACATCCTGTATAAGACAAATGATGTATGGATGGATTGAATGATAGAATGATTTGAAAATTTTGAAAATTTGATTTGACCATTTGATAGATTGACTAACTGATAGGATGCTAGGACTGAATGATATAATTGCTAGTATTGAGAGATAGGAAGAAAATGACATGAATAGATCAAAAAGTATGATGATGAACCCTAATTAAAATCCATAATTTATTAATACCATATTGTATTGAAACTTTATGAGAAATTATTTTTCATCATTGAGCCATTTTTATTTTAGAAAAATGGGTGTTTTCCCACCAAGCTATGAAATATCAAGGTAGGATTATCCTTATACATTTTGATAGACACATGTAATAGACAAGGAATGTTGGCCAATCCATCTAAGGATATGGGCATTAAGGGTCGAGGTATGTGAAACATATCACAACCAAATTTATCTATTGCAATATGTTTTTCAATTAGATAGTGTATCTGGATGTGGAGGCTCTTATCATAGACATCCAAAATACTTTTTCTCATACTTCATGAAAAATAGCTCACAAAAAAAAGACAAAGAAAAATAAAGCCATGAACAATCCTGACTTCTCTCATCACTAGTGGACATCCCAGAGAAGCATAAGAACATGATTCAAGATAAATCAATAAAAATATAAGACCCACTTAACCAAACGATTCAACAACCATACTTGTCTTCTTGCAAAAATAAGTGTTTCTTGATCTGAGAATGTTTTATAGAATGCATATTGTAGGAAACATGTATCCATTAAGTCATGATATCTAATAGGGTGCATGTTCTAGGAAAGACATATCCATAAAGGAACGTTGTTTGATAGGTATGTTTAAAACTAATAGGTAGTGGATCAGTTAGGTTGTGGACTATCTTGGTAGGTTTTTCTATTGATGCATGATTTGTTAAGCTTAGACATTTTGTGTTTGATGTATTGTTTGTGTCTGCTCAAAGTGTTTATCATTGCAAAAGGACTGTTTTATTGAAAATGACGAGAAAGACAAGATTGTCTATGAATTTTTTATATTTTCTAATTTTTAGGGATTTTTAATACATTTTATATTTTTTTAGAATTTTTCAAGACTTTTATGATTTTTATGAATTTTTTTTAGGACTTTTATTATTTTTATTTATTTTATTGGGGCATTTCTGGTTTTTATTGATTTTGTCACGATGTTATTTGGTTTTCTGGATTTTTTTAGGATTTTTTAAATCACTGAATGAGATGAAAGACATATATGTCAAGATTTATTCTCAAGCACAATGTATTTATTTGTCCCGATGTCTAGTAAGGCATGTAACTTTACAAATGGACGAATGAACTAGTGGGATGGAAATGGATAGGTGTAAGATGGGGGTAGTTTATTATGGAATCAAAGTTGATTTGAATGCAAGGACTATCCCTCAATGGGACAACACGTTTATCCAAGATAAGTGACTGGATATGTGGCTATATAGGCCATGGCATGATTTTCTAAATGGCATGTGGTCCACATGAAAGGACATGTCAAGAGGCTTCTAAAAGCATGTTTTGTATTTTGTGTTCTTAATTATGATCAAGATCAAAAAAACTGATTTAGGATAGGCAATATGAAATGGGATAATAGATGAGAGATGTAAGGGAAATATAAGACAAAGGATGTGTATTGGATGGTGTGGATAAAGTGAAGAAGACAATATTTATGAAGCCATGTCAAGATCAAAGATGGAAAAATGGAGATGGATAGATATGGGATCACAAAGGATGTGGTACATAGGATATCATGAATGAGACTTGCCCCCAGGTGTAGAGTGCAAGAGGGTAATGGATTACACATGATGCTTGTTTGATAATTTTTCATCATGGTACTTGGCCAAGGCGCCACAAGAAGGAGGTTTTAGAATAGGATAAATTATTTATTTTTATTCTATTTTTGTGTCACCCCAGATGCCTATTTGCCAAGTTTTCATTGAGGTAACAATTTTTTTACTTTTTTGGAAGACAATGGATGTAGGAAATGACATGAAGGAATTACTCAAGTATCTTGTTCTTTGGATATTACTCCTAATGGGTGTGCTCTAATGGACCATGGCTATTTAAAGTATACTCAAAGATTTTGATAAGGTGAGGGGAAAAGGGGGAATGAAATGGCTAATAAGAAGGACTACAATAAGGGTTTATGCATAGGATTGGATAA
This sequence comes from Thuja plicata, assembly GCA_018584345.1. Taxonomy (NCBI): domain Eukaryota; kingdom Viridiplantae; phylum Streptophyta; class Pinopsida; order Cupressales; family Cupressaceae; genus Thuja; species Thuja plicata. Next base: position 2,534,505 of record MU224514.1, read on the forward strand.
GGGGGATGAAAGGATGTAAAGTAGGTGTTGGATAATGGATTGGATGTTGGAAGATTTTTTTATGGGTGAATGTAAGTATTTGAAAGATCAACATTGACACACACCTCAAGGGGTGGTGGAGTGATGGAAGGAAAATGGATTTGGATTTTAGATTTTAAGATTTATATGGAGGAATAGACATGGATTGTGGGACACAAGGATCCAAAAGGGATGGAGGAGGTGATGGATTATCAATGGTAATGGATTTTGGGACATACGTAGCCAAAATAGATTTGGAAGATGGAAAATATTTACGTGGAAGAATGATGGGAGTCTTTGGAATAGAAAGTTTGGATGCTAATTGTAATATTTCTTTAGGATTTATTGCTTCTATAAGAAACTTAGAAATATATATGGTCTTTGATTTTTCTTTTTTCTGTGGTTTTTTTGAAAGCATTGATTTGATAAGAGATTGAGAAATCCACATGGTTTTTTTATTTTTTTATTTTTCTTGATGGACCTCTATGTCCTTTTGGACTCTTCTTTAATCTTTTGGATCAATTTTTTCTTTGGTTTTACATGTCTTTTAGATGGGATGTGTTGATCCTTTGACATATGTGAATTTTTAAACTTTTGGATTTTATGGTTGGAATCCAAATTGCTTCCAAGAGCATTGGAATTCATGGATGGATAGGGATTATATAGAGATATTTTGAAGGAATTCATATAGATGGATGGTTGGAAGGTTCTCAAGGATGCGTGTCATTGTGGATCTTGATTTATGAAAGGGTAAGTGGAAGGTGGACTAGGGGTGATATGGATGGTTGTGATACTCCTATGAGATATTTTTTTGTCATTAGTTTTGTCAAATTCATAATAGTCAATGAAGCTAGTCGGTAAAAGAGGAAGTTAACACTAAGGCAGACAGTCGGTAAAGCAAAGTATCAATGACACCAAACACAAGAAAGTTACCAAGTTAAGTAGGAATAGTTACTAAGCACAGTTAGTCACTGAGAAGATGTTATGTCATTGAGAAAGATCAAAGCACATTACTGAACACACCAGAGTCAACATAACAATTCAAATTTGAATACACTAAACTTGGACACCGAGCGGGAAAACTTTCACAGTATTTAAGACAGAAGTTAGGTTGAACTTTGGGATTGCACTAATATGATTGCACATGATCATGAGGCAATTTAGTCAATAATATTCAAGAATAATAAATGCGTTGGGAATCAAACCAACCTTGCAATGCCTCACCTCCACTGCAGAAGGAGAAGTATCTAAATAGGTTAACCACCTTAAGCTCATATCAAATGAAAAAAACACGAAGATGACAGAGGGATGCTAAATACTACACATAGAGAGAAGAAGTTATAGAGATAGACATAAAGAGATAATGAAGAAGATATAGGGTGTAGAATAGACAAGTTACCAAGTGCGGAAAGACATAATGCACTTGTAAAGCATAATGAGTATGAACACATTATGGTTGATGCATACTTGCAGACATTTTTGAAATAGTTTTTTTAATAGTTAGGAGAGTAGAAATCACATTCAATGGGTAGGCCCTAATAGGTATTATTTTCTAAATCCTCTAACTGGGTTCATCTCTTAGATGAGATACTATAAAATCATTTAACTAGGTAGACTGAATAAGTCTTTTGTACTCTTGACCAAGTATAATACACCTAACAGGGTAAGCTACCAAAAGTAGCTAACATTGTAATTCTAACCAAGAAACCTTTATTCTATAGAAGTAAAGGATTGTTGGTGTCATCCCCATCCATGACTATTTCCTCTAACCAAGAATTTTTGCGTGACCAAAAATCATGGTGTTATGTGTCATGGTTTTCTAATTTATGTTATATGCTTTTTAATGTTTTATGAATGATATTCGGCTCGATGAAAAGGAATGAATAGGAGTGAAAAATTTTCAAAGTACTAATTTATCCCTCTCCTCTCAGCACTTACCTTTCCATATATTAATCCAACAATTGGTATCAGGGCTAGTCTCTTGAGATAAAGATTTAATCACTTGAGAGTAAAGATCATGACCATGGAAAGTTACAAGAAATCTAAGAAGATTGATAGTCTTGAGTTTGAGTTGGAGAGTGCACAAGAAGTGATTGAAGATCTAAAAAACAAGTTAGAAAAGTCCTTAAAATTGAGGAAGCAGTTATGCAGTGAACTAAAATCCACACAAGAGCATGTTGATACTCTTGAAACAGCATCTGAAGGTAGTCTCAATGGTGAAGTTGATTCTTCCATTTTAGAACTCATGGAAAACAACAAGAAACTCACCGAGCAACTGAAATTGGCAAAGATAGATCAAGAAACACAAGCATTGAGAATGAGTGAGATACTTGACTCTAAGGGAATAATAGAAAATGCATCGAGATTAGCTGAAGAAGACAAAAGATATTTTAAAACAAGAATAGATGAGAAAGGTAGCAAGATCATGAGGATGATGCAAGTACACTATAATATGACCGATCAACTAGTGAGTGCTAATATAGAGTCAGCCAAGAAAAAATTTGAGAATCAAGCTCTAAAGTGTGTAGCTGATAGATTGACCACGGAACTAAAATCTAAAAAAGAAGAAAATGAGTTACTAAAGAGAAATGAAGAAACATTGAGATCATTGGATGCATAGCTTAAAGGTCAAAGATAACCGGTAGACAAGACTGGACTAGGATTCAATAGTAAGAGCACTACTGAGAAAGGAGAGTCATCTAATCAAGCTGACATTCAAGGAAATTATACCCCACCAAAGTCAAACAAGCCTAGTTGTCATTAATGTGGGAAACCTAGACATACTACAAATGTATGCAGAAGAAAAAGAGGTAAGTCACTGAGTTCACCCAAGTTTGATGGACATTATTATAAATGTAACAAGTATGGGCACCAAGCACATGAATGCAGATCAAAGACTGAAAAAAACACAAGAAAGCCAAAGTTTGATGGCTACTGCAATAATTGTAACAAGTACCATCACAAATTTGAAGAATGCAAATCACAAAAGAGAAATGAAAAATGGGTACCGAATCAACAGAATATGCCAAGCAACTGACAGGGTACATCCATACCATGGGACTATAATACAAGGATATCTTGTTTAGTCTGTGGAAGATATGGGCATATTTTTTGCAAATTACATGTTGTTACATGGAAGGAACAATAGAAGATCTTGGAGAAACCCTGGAATGGCATGCTTCCATTGTCACAAGCTAGGTCACCTTGCCAAAGACTGTAGGTACCGAGGCACAGCTCCTACCAAGGAAGAAACATCTAAGAAGCCCAAAGTGAATGTTGAAGAAATGAGAGATTCAACGAATAAGACATGGAGAAGAAAGACCATGGATGATGGAACATCATTTAGAATAGTTGAAGGCACCTCGTCCTCTGGATCGGATGTAACCGAATCTACCTAGTCAGGTAAGAGGTATGAGTAGGAACTACAAGTTAAAATTCAAATCTTAAAATTGGTTCCTAGTATATGTGTAGAGATGCATATGAGCATACTTAGATGCATTTGGATACATATTATTGAGTTCATGTTTCATATTTATTTGGTAAATTAAGTCGGCGGAGCATTAATTGCTACTTTACGACCGTTGGAAACTCTAAACCTAGAAAAAAGCCATATATAGACTACATTGTCTATTATTGTTACTTAACATTTTCTTGAGAAGTGTGAACAGAGTTGGAGAGCTGAGTCCTCAAGCATATTCAAGAGATTATGAAGGTAATCCTATACCAATTTGAGCACATTTGAATCTATTCAAGGTATTTTTGGTGTTTCCCTAGTTGTGTTAGTACAACTGAGTCATATACGTAAACCCTAGCTCAACAAGTTTTATATTTGACAAGAGGATATGGCCTTGAAAGCTCAAAACCTAGTTATAGTTGAGAATGTTGAGCCAGTGAATTCTAAGTACAAGGCACCTCCTGCAAAGGCAACAAAACCAGACATGATGGGAGCACTTTCATCCATTCTGGATAGAGTGTTATTGACTGAAGATGTGAGAAATTTCACCCATTGTAAGGTTGAGGAGATTTGTGAAATGGAGATTGATTCATCTTACCAAAAGTTATGTGTAGATGGAAAACTAAAGAGAGATCATGTTCATCTAGAGTCAAAATATTTGACACATGCCTTGCATATCCTAAAGTTATTCAAGACCGAGTGGATAAGGATGGTACTTAGCCAAGAACATGACCAATATATGTGGTTAGATCAACCTGTGAAGATCACAAAGGACGTGTTACACATTGTAACTGGTTACCCGATTGGAAAAAAGCCTAAAGAAAATAGAAAGATTGAGAAGATAAAGATGAGTAAGCTAACCAAAGCTAAACGGGAGGGGAGAGGTCTGAATATTTCTATCATTGAAGACCCCAAGTTGATATTTTCATGCAACATCTTATCCTATAGAGTATTCCAATCATCCTGAGTGGACAGTGTACCTTGTGGAGGTGTTGATCTGGCTTACAACATTGTAAATAAAGATATGGAGATTGATCTATGTGAGATACTATTGAAAATAATTGAAGACAACATGAACACTATAAGTAAATCTAAGACAAATACATTGAAGTTTGGTTCACTACTGGTATGCATATACTTTTACTTTGAGAACTTCTTTCCATCTATTGTAAATGTGAAATTTAGTAATGATAAACCAATCGTTTATCAAATCAGTGAATACATAAAGAGTCTAGAAGAGAATCTTGAAATTGTTATGAATGATTACTTCTCTAAATTCCAAACAAGGATGCATCATAAATTTAGAGTTCCACCTCAGTTAGTTGAGAAATATCATCATTCTATATGTTTTGAGGTAGACACCAACTCATGTATTATCAACGCAGTCGAGCCTAGGAGCATATGCCTAGATCCTATGGGATATGAGATGGACATAGTGTTAGAATGATTTAGAATGAATGAGTTATCCTAGGTCCAGATGTACCAATTGAACTTATAAACACTTTAACCAACTCAGATCCACTCAGTCTCTATAGCATATAATTTGTAACATAAACTTGCAGTTCACTGTCCTAATGTAATCAACTTGTATAATATAAAAATCTTAATAGTATAACACATAAAATAACATTCACACAAGTATGAAACTAAGATTTAACGTGGAAACCCAATATGGAAAATACTACCAATAACATGCTACCAATGTTTCACTCTTCTGAAGTGAGCTCTATGAAGAGCCAACCCTATTAAAGGTTACAATACACACTGTTAAATGTGACCCTGTTAAAGGATTTAATCATCATGTTAAAAGTGAGCCTTGTTAGAGGGATTAGACCATTTCATTATATTGTCACCTTGATTAAAGGATTTACAATATGACTGTTAGGTCAACCTTGTTTAAAAGTATTTTGCATTGAAACAATCGTTAGAAAGTAACAGTAATATGATCTGAAACATTAAACTCACTTTGAAAATACATATCCACTTTCACTCAAATGTTAATTCACTAACTGGCCTCGATTTTCATCTCTATCACTCATATCTACTTGGAAATCTGTCAAGCAATCACCAATGTGCAGTCTTGTTCTACTCTTCTCAGTCTTCTCTACCTTCTGCTTAGATTGGTCAATCAACTGAATTAACCTCTACACACATAACTTGCAATTAGGTTAATCATATACCTCTTTGATCATGTAGCTAGATATTTTTCCACTTAACCATCACCGTAGATCTTAGTGTTTGGTCAGATCCAAAGAATCCTTCCAATATTTTTTTTTCCATCTGTAGACACCCAAAAATGGACAGGCTTGCGACTTTACATTAAAAACACTAATTTTTATCTATTAATTAATGGATTTTTAATAATTAATTGATCATCTATTTTCCTCTAAAATTCATTCCCCAAATCGTCTAATCAAATTCCCAAAATTAATTAAATAATTAATTATATTTAATTAATTAACCTTAATTGATTAATTACCATTAATTAATTAATTAAATTCAATTTCCTATAGTTTAAATTCAAATATTTAAACTTACTAATTAAATTCTTCCAATCAAATTAATTTCAATTAAATTAATTTAATTTCATTCAATAAAGCGATTCTAAATAAAAAAGAATTCAATTATCTCACATGTTGAAAACTCTAATTAAATAAATGAATTAAATATTCATTTATCTTCAAAGAGTTAACTCCAATCAGATCACATGGGTTACTCCATCCATCTCTCCAGTCCACATGGGTAACTTCACCAACCTCTTCAATTCAAAAAGGTAACTCACCATTAGCTCTTCAGTCAACCAAACTCTATCTCCTCTTTACCAAATGAAGAGGTGGAGTTTACTGATGGCTTCTCTAGTTCCTTTTAATCTCAACCATTCATCTCCCTATCTCTAGGATTGATCTCAACCGTTCATATCATCACCAATCCCTATATAATAAACCCTTCATAACCATTTGAAGGATCCAGGATTTCAAGCTCTTGTGCGCCATTACTATGTCAGTTTGGTTCTAGCATTCAAGCCATCTTGCAATCACACACTCATTTCAATTAGCAAATTCTCGACACTTCTCAAGTCACAGATGCTGCCCACACCAATACTGAGCATCAAGAACAACATTTTGGAAGGAGTAGAGAGAGACAATAGAATCTTCAAGCACTTCAGGGTTTGCATTTATTTGTTTTCCTTTCTTGTGATTGTACATTTTATTGGTTATGTTTCAAGTCATTCATTTTAGTAGTTTTTGTGTGCTTGATTTATATCATTTGTAAAACCTTGCTACTAACCCTTGCCTTTGGAAAGCTTGGGAACCATGAATCATGAAGAGGAGGCATACACTTTGGTGAGCCTGACGTGAATCAAACAACCCGATTATCTCTTGCAGACGACAAATAGAATTGATCAACCATGGCCGTACGGCTACAAATCCAAAAATCTATATTTTTCTTGATATCTGTGTTATTTTGCAATTGCTGGTATTTTGTCATAATCAACGAAATTGTGCCATAATTGCATGGTTTAATACCGCAATCGATTGCAGGTTTCCGGATTTTTTTTCTATCATCTTATGGGTCTCTGTCTTTTCTACAATTTGTTGCAATTGATCCACTGGTATCACAATCAGAAGAGTTGTACCACAATTGATAGATCCAGACCGCAATTGACTGATCCAGACCGCAATTGATTATGCATTACTGTAACTAAAATTTATTTGCCGCAATTGATATTTTTAAGCTGTAGTCACCTGCTATTTACCACAATTGCCTGTGCATTACCACAATCGCTTGCAAAATTGCTCTTTAGGGTCAATATTATTTTTCTTGCAATCTAAAAATATGATACTTTCTTTATTTTTCTGCAGGGCAACGAGTTCCCATGAATAGGAAGGGTAAGTTGTTGGCAAGTATCATTCATTGTTTCAAAGTTACACATATTCTCATTTTGCAAAACTCCTTTTGATACTAACTTGTTTAAACAAAGAAAACTAAAAGGAATTCACTTGTTGATTTGGGTTTAAAAAGAATAGTGTTTGTCAAACATCTCACATCTCACACTTCAGATTTGGGCCTAAAATTGACATGGGGACTAAAATTGAACAAGGAAAAAAATCTCTCAAATTGGTGCATTAAAATTGAACAAGCAATCAACACCTACTTTTGGGCTTAAAATTGAACACTTGTGCTTGTAAGGTGGTGTAGCTTAGTTCACATTTCAAAATTTTGGAGCTTAATTGATTTACCTTGTATCTTGAGTTTTGGGTGCACTTGCACAAACTATTAGATTATAAACCTTTATATTTTTTAGAAAGTCCTATCTGGGGAATGCGCTTCTTCCTTGGAGAATGACCTTAAACCGGTAATCCTTTTGATTGGTATATAAACAAGGTGCAAACCAAAGTTTCATCTTATCTAGCCAAGTTCGAGCGAGGTGTGTTGGTGATAGTCTGGATCGGGTGAATATCCCTAAGGAGCCAACATGATCAACTAGACTCTTAAGTGATTCACACACGTACAAACCGATTGGAGAGACACCACGGACCCTTACTACAACTTTGATTAATTAGAGGCCAACCCATTTTACCTTTGAATAGGTACCTTATTATAGTGCAAGGTGTTGCAGAATTTCCCCCCAAGATCCCCAACATATGTGTCCCATGGTATTTGTGTAGTGAAAGAGATCTTCACTCCACAGCAACAATACCTGGAAACAAAAAAAACACAAGCACCTATGTTGTGGACCTTCATGTCCTAGTAGTGTGACAATTGATGTGTGAGCTAATAGACATCCAAGCATTGTGCCTATAACATTATATTCTGAAGCTAATGACCTAGATTGATTTGACTATTCATTGTTGAGACCTCGTGATAATCTTGAAACTTGAAAAAGTTGTAGAACATACACATTTTTAGTCTTCATTCTTCAAAACACAGTGTCTGTCGTGCTTGTTTCTTTGATCAATTTCTGAAAATGCAAAACAAAACATCCAAACTTTCAAAACAAGTCAAATGTGTTAAAGTTTAGGGTTGTCAATGTCAACTGTCTTACAATCAGAAGCATTGTTCCAAAAATATCAAAATTTGTCAAGTAGTGATACCCATCTTTCAGTCTTTTTTTGAGACTATTCCTCATTTATCGCAATTGCCTGCATTGTGCCGCAATTTAAGGAAGTCTGCCGCAGTAAATTTTTTTATTGCCGTAATCGTCTAGTTTATTACCACAATCAGTGATAAACTACCACAATCAACCATCTACTTTACCACAATCGGTGGAGTTGTACCGCAATTGACCAAAGATAGTTTATTCCTATTTTGACCTAAAAACCTTGAGAGAAATTTTCATTTGGTGTCCAAAACTAGTGTCTATCCTAGGAAAATGCAAAGAACATTGTGTGTATCTCTAAACATCTAAGATCATCCCTTCTCCATAAAGCATGATTATTGTCAAAAACATTGTTGGTTCGAAAGCTTAGACTCAAAATACCTTGATCTCATCATATCAAACATCATCATATTTATCAAAGTGACTTTGTCTCAGACAAAGGTCAAAAAATCTTATCTTTTTATCATCACCACTTTGAGATCAAGCTATATCAAAATCTATCCTTAGAATTACCCTTGTCCAAAACATAACTCAGACTTCCTTAGAAAGGATTTTCTTCCTTGTTTTATTTATATCACTTGTTTTAGTTACAAAACCTAGACCACACTATGTCTCAAACACCTCATGGAGGGACTTACACAAGGTATAAGGCTAGAACACAACCCGATGAGTCATATATCAATAGATTTCCTGCTTGGGAAATAGAGCAAGAGAATGATCCTTTTGTGAATACCTGTTCTTCTCTATTCATTGAACAACCCTGTGGGGCAACCTTTTTCCAAGATATCACAGAAGAAGAACTTGAAGATGTGGATAAAGATGCTTACTCCACAAAATTAGTTGACGCTATTGTAGAGAGGAACCCCAAATGTTTACTTAGCCATGCTAATAAAGAAGGGGGTCAAACTCCCTGTTGAATTCAATGTATTGACCCTATGGCCTGAAAACCCTCTCGCAAGTCAAAACACTACTCAGCCTCCTCAGATACTGCCTGTGGTGTCTCAAATATTTCCACCATTGGTATTACCCACTTTGACACAGACAATACCCAGTCAAACCAATGAAGCGACCTAGGCCAACACATCTTCCACTCAAAGCATGACAGGCTCACAACTAAGTGCACCCATGGTCACTAGTATGCCTCCACCTTTGGTCTCATGGCTAGAACAATCAAGCTCTCATGATATTCCTTCCATCCCACCAAACACCAACTGTTCTAAAAATATGCCGCTCCTGCAGTCAATTCACACTAGTCTTGGGATAAACACCTCTTGCCTACAGGGATCCATCTCTACGGGAATGATTTACAGTCAATGCCCACCCAAGACTACATCTTTGCCCATTTTGACATCAATACAACTTTCGCAATAGCAACCCCAGCTTCAGTTTCCTCAATTCCAACCCCCACAATAGCAACCCTAGCTTCAATTGCCTCAAGTCCAACCTCAGTAGAAGCAATATCAAACCCAGTAGTATCAACCCCAGTTCCAATAACAACAAAAAATGCATCAAAACCCACCATGGGCTACTCATGTGCCCCCATTTCCAAATCACTCAGTGGGAAATCAATATCAAGTCCCCCGGATGAAATCATATGTTCCTACTCAAGGGACACAGAGGCACAGCCTCATACCCACTACAACACAGAGGAACGTCCTCACACACCAACCTCAATATCAAATGGACATGTTAATGCAACAAATGCAAACCCTTCTAAACCAAATGATGGATATGGAAAATTAGGGGCAAACTAAATCCTACACCATAGAGGATTTATACCCATACCCATTTGACCACTCTCTCCACATGTCTCCATTCCCAAATCACTTCTCGGTACCAAAATCCAAAAAATATATAGACAATACCAACCCTATTGAACATATCTGAGAGTTTTTTTCTAGTTGCATTGAAGTTGCCCATGATGAGACATACCTAATGTGACTGTTCTCACAAATCTTGGCCGGACCAGCAATGGAATGGTTCTCACATTTACCTCATGGCATTCAGTCTTGGAGTGAACTGGATGAAAAGTTCATAGCTCACTTCCATCATAATATCGAGTGCAAGGTTAGCATTAAGGACCTTTGTGATATCAAACATAAGGATGGAGAGTCTTTTGTGAAGTTCCTATAGAGATGGAGGAATACAACAAACCACATAACATATTATGTGCCCAAACAAGACTTGATAGTCATGTTTGTTGACAATCTAATTCCAAACATGTCATTCACAACAGAGTTATAGATAGCTCTGAACTTCACACAACTCATCAAACGAGGATTTCATTGTGAGAAGAACTTGGTCAAATGAGGAATCCTTTTAGATCCCACACAAATGAATATGAACAAAAATACAATGAACAAAGCTAAGTGGTGGAACAAAAACAAAAATGTCACTAGCAATGGTGTCATTGATCTGAAGATAGTCAAATACACGCAACCCAAGGTGTCACTGCAAGGCACACATGTGGCCAACCAAAAACCCACAAGGCCCACTCAACAAGCATACACCCAAAACCAACCTCCTCCTATACAAGCGGCCATTGTGTCAAATAGTCAACAACATAATCAATGCAGACCACAGTTTCAATTCCAGCAATGAGATTTCACACCATTGGGAGAGCTGATAGAATCAGCTTTACGCAAGTTGATACAATCAAACACTATCACTCTCCCAAAAATCAGGGACTTTGAATAGGATGAAAACAAACCAAGGTGGTATAATGAAAAATATTTCTAGGAGTTTCACCGGGTGAAAGGGCACAAAACATCTAACTATTACCGATTGAAACACACTATCCAAGATCTGATTGACACAAAGGTCATTGATGTAACAAATACCCAAACCAAAGGCATGACTGATCACACTATCTTCAATGATACCTTTCATGATCACAATAAGAGAAAATCCTCTGGGTCTGGTGGACAAGCAAAGCAAGTTAACTATACATATGCCGACAGTGATAATGTTATCAATTGTCTCAATCCTTCAGATAGCCGTGTGGCTACTATCACTATCAAAGACCCAAGTAACAAATGTGTTGTAACAACGCATCATGCTAGATTCATCTTGCAAGGAGTACCATCCTCATCTACTATATCTGCCAATCCTAAAGCAAACTCAGATCCACAGCCTAGCATAGTGGATCAACTAAAGCACACACCTACCAAGATCTCCATGTTTGACCTATTGGGCATATCTCCATAGCATAAAATAGAACTTGACCAAGCCCTTCAGAATGCAGCTGTCCCAAGGGAAATCACACCTGAGAGCTTCCAAATGATGGTTAATCATATAGCTTCTAACAAACATGCCACACTCATAGACCGTAATGTACTGCCGCATAAACCCCTGCATAATGATCCCTTGCAATTACTTGTCCAGGTCCACAAGAGTTCTATTCATAGGGTCCTTGTTGATGGTAGAGCTAGGTTAAAAATATGTACTCTAAAGTTAATCAGGCAACTGGGCTACTTATAATCAAGCATTGATGTCACAAGGAGGATAAATATCAGAGCTTATGATGAAGAGGAAAGGTCCTCTAAAGGTATTATCATTCTACCTATCTGTATCGGTCCAATGGTAAAAAACACTCCCTTCCAAATCCTAGACCTTTAGTTGGGATACAACATGCTACGAGGGAGACACTGTATATATGAAATGCAAGCCGTACCTTTGACATACCATCAATGCATCAAGTTCCCACACTAGGGAGAGGAAATCATCATAGGGGGAGATCCCAATCATTTCCAATACTGTAATTCTGTCCAAATCATCATCGATAACTAGGTACCCTTAAACCAAGATGCAAGCATCCCATCCTATTCAAATTCCACTCCCAAGGATGTAACACAGACAACATGAAAGATAGTCATTAACCAAGATGCAAGTATTCCCTCCTCTTCAGATTCAAATCTTAAGGATGTCACATAGAAAGCAGGAAAAATATCCATCACCGACAAAGGTTGTGGTGAGTACAGATATGAAGAGGCTTTCACCATCATGCACATGCCTCAGAGCCTAAGAACTTATGGCATGCCACAACCTGTTATTACAACAGAAACTCCATAGCCTGTTCTATTCAGATATCCGCCCACAACCTTTGTCAGATGGGGAGAGATAGTAGAATAAAAACCATTTGAACAAGATATCAGTACATGGTTATACTAAGACCCACAAGAAACAATCTGACAAACCCTACCCTTGTCAAACTATGGTAATGGTTACACAATGTTACAAATATTCGGGTATGATGGTACAAATGGGATGGGGGAAAGACAACAAGGCATAATGGAATTGTCTCTCCCACCAACCTAGAGAAACACAAGAGGGTTGGGCTATGGACAACAAAGAACCAGTATTGTGATCTAAAATGTCCAAGTTGATCAGGAACAAATAGAAGAGATGCACCAGGGGCACAACACAAAACATGTCTTGATAAGCAACATACTAGCACAGTTGTTTCCCACCGAAGAGGGATCCACACAAACCTGAATAGACCTCCACATAGAAATAAATGATAACCAAGGAAGTGAGACATTTGACAAGTGTTCTATTGAGATTAAATCCCATGAGTATGAGTGGAGATCCTTTCATGACTGTGAGCTATCGATCCCAGATTATTCCCCTCGGTCAGTCACTATCAAAAACCTAGAAGACTTATTTGACCAACTATCCATTGCTGAGCAACCTTGCATAGATAAGCATGCCATTTATCAGACCTCAAGTGGTGCATCCACATCACAGTCTAGTTTTGTATGCACCATATCTATAGTCCCTTTCAGTCAACCAGAGTCAGACAACCATGAAAGTATTTGTCTTGTACACCCGGAGCTAATAGAGTGGGATCAACAAGGACCCCCTAATTTAGATGTATTCAAGAATGATGAGGCTATTATTGATTTCATGGGACTTAGGGAAGGAATTCCATCTAGAGATGACAAGGTAGGCTTCTCCATTGACCTCTACAGAGTGGCATATTTCAGGGAGGAAGCTCCTCTTTCCAGTCCACAAAAGAAAAAAGAACAAAACAATGATAAAATTATAAAACAAGACGTATCTTCTAGTGAAAACCTCACTGAGGTGCTAGAAGGTGGAAAGAAGGAAATCCTCCCCTTGACAGAGGAGAAATCAGCCTTACTAGTAGAAGAAATAGAGGAAGTCAATTTGGGAGAGGAAAAGAACCCAAAGAACATATACTTGGAAAAATCACTCACCCCTGAGGAGAGAGAATAGTTTATTAGCTTCTTTAAAGCAAGGATGATCAATTTTGCATGGTCCTACTCAGATATGCTAGGGTTAGATCCAGAGCTAGTATTACATCATCTCCCATTGCTATCCAATGCTAAACTTGTCAATTAGAAGCTGAGAAAGATGCATCCCCATGTTGCATTGCTAGTCAAGGCAGAGTTGAAGAAGTTCCCAGATGCTAAGTTCATAAGACCTATACCATACGCAGACTGTATATCTAACTTGGTACCAGTTACAAAGCATAGTGGTTAGATACAGATTTGCACAGACTTCAAGGATCTCAACATAGCTTGTCCCAAAGATGACTTTCCTTTACCCAACATTACTATGATAGTGGATCTAAGCACTGGATATCAAATGCTATCACTCATGGATGGCTTTTTAGGGTATAATCAGATAAGGATTGCACCAGAGGACCAACATAAAACAACTTTCACATGTCCTTGGGGCACTTACTAATGGAACATTATGCCATTTGGTCTCAAAAATGTTGGCACGACATATCAAAGGGCTATGACAACTATATTTCATGATCTCATCCACAAGACATTGGAAGACTATGTGGACGCCATACTAGCCATGTCAATGCTTCACAAGGATCATCTAGAAGTATTGGGACCAATCTTTGATAGAATGCAAGAATTCAAGGTCTATATAAACCCAAAGAAATGTGCATTCGATGTCACAGCAAGAAAGCTACTAGGGTTCATAGTGTCACATAGACGAATCGAAGTAGACCCAACAAAAGTCAAAGCAATATTGGACATGCCTTCACCATTGGACCTGAGACAACTAAGAGGGTTACAAGGAAGGCTCCGATCAATTAGGTGCTTCATAGCTCAGGTAGCAGACAAGTGCCATCCATTCCAACATCTATTGCACAAAGACATCAAATTCATATGGAAAGAGCAATGCGAACAGGCATTCCAAATATTCAAAGACTACCTTCTCAAGTCTCTTATATTGGTGCCACCAGTCTAAGGTAGACCACTACTTCTGTATATCACAGCAATGGAGTCAGCATTAGGTGTACCCTTGGCACAACATGATGATGCAGGTAAGGAGAGGGCCATCTACTATCTAAGAAGAACATTGGTTGGATATGAGCTCAATTATACACCAATTGAGAAGTCATGCCTTGCAGTTGTCTTTGCTTCCTAGAAGTTGAGACATTATATGTTGAGCCACCAAAAAAAGTTGATCACACATATTGATCCTTTAAATTACCTCCTAAGAAAAGCAGTGCTCAGTGGATGACTGGAAAAGTGGGTAAAGATCTTGAGTGAGTTTGACATTGAGTACGTAGATAGAAAGGCCATCAAAGGGAAAGTGATCACGGATCAACTAGCAGAGGCACCCATTCAGGACCATCAACCTATTATTTTTGAATTCCTTGATGAATCTATTATGACAATACAACCAGTGATCGAGGTATGACAACTATATTTTGATGGATCATGTATGAACCATGGTGTGGGGGCAGGGATAGTGCTTATCACTCCAGATCATGATACAATTCCAAAGTCTTTCAGACTCAACTTCCCCTGCACAAACAACATAGCAGAATATGAGGCACTGGTCATCGGTCTAAAGATATAAATTCAATGGAGAATCAAGAACCTTAAAGTCTTTGGAGACTCATAGTTGGTCATCAGTCAAATCAACAATGATTATACGACCAAAGATGAGAAGCTCATACCATACAATGCACAAATGGAAAAACTATGCACAAAGTTCCATTACATCTTCTTCAAGCAATTCCCATGAGCACAGAACAAAGCTGCAGATGTGATGGCTACCATAGCATCATTGATTGATATGCCAGGCAATGAAACAAGATTCTAGTTTCTAGTAGAGAAACTCTTGGTGCCATTACATCAGGCACCCATCACAGAATCAACATGCATCCTTGTTGGTCCTGAATCCCCATGGTACCAAGATGTCTATAACTATCTCCAAAACAATGTCTTACCTCCCAACTTGTCTAGGAACTAGAGAAAGTCCCTTATCCACCAAGCCTCTAGGTATACCATCCTCTCAACTACTTTATACAGATGAAGTCTAGACGGAACGCTACTATGATGTCTCACTTCCATAGAATCCAAGAAAGCTTTGCATGAGGTACATGAAGGAATTTGTGGAACCCACGGAGGTGGCAACAACTTAGCTAAGAAGATCATCCACATGGGATAATATTGGCCCACAATAGAGGCAGATGCACACAAACATGTACAAAGGTGTGGACAGTGTTAGATTCATGGAGACCTCATCCATGCACGAGCCCAGGAACTAAATCCTATCACATCACCATTGCCATTTTCCATGTGGGGATTTGACCTAGTGGGAAAAATTATACCTTCATCAGCAAATGGACAAAAATACATCATAGCAGCAACATAGTACTTCACCAAGTGGGTGGAAGTGATTCCTCTCACTTACATAACTGGAAAGAAAATATAAATGTTCATGCTTAACCACATTATCTTTCGATACGGGATCCCTCAAACTATCTTGATAGATCACGGTACACCTTTCCAAAACAAGGATGTTGAAGAGCTATGCGAATAGTTCCATATCAAACAAGGGTTCTCCTCATTTTATTACCCTCAAGGGAACAGCCAAGCCGAAGCTACAAACAAGAAAATCTTGAAAATCTTGAAGAAAATAGTAAATGAATCAGGGCGAGACTGGCATTTACAGCTTAGTCCCACATTATGGGCATATAGAACTAGTGTTGGAACACCTACAGGAGCCACTCCTTTCTCCCTAGTCTATGGATCAGAGGTGGTATTACCCCTTGAAGTGGAAATCCCATCCCTAAGGATATCATTGGAGAACCTAATTACAGATGAAGACTACAGAGTAGCAAGGCTCAGTAAACTAGAGTTACTAGATGAAAGAAGACAACATGCCTTCGACCACTTACAAGGCTATCAGAATCGCCTTAGATGAAACTATCACAAGAAGGTGAAACCATGGAAATTTGAGGTAGGAGACCTTTTCCTCATGGAAAATTAGAAGAATCAAGTAGAGCGAGTCAAACCCAGAAAGTTTGAGCCTAACTGGCTAGGACCATTTTTCATTGTCAGCTCTACTCAGAGTGGGGCATTCATACTGACGACACCAAAAGGAGATCAGCTCCCCAGATATATCAATAGCATACACCTCAAGAGGTTCTACCCTTGAGGTCTATATGGTTAAGGTACCTATCTACATATCCAGAAAATACCAAAAAAATCAAAAAATACAAAAGTTACCTTGGTGAAAACCCGGCAATCAGGCGCCTTGGTGACAAACAAAAAAAACAAAAAAAACACAAGAAGCAAAAAAGTAAAGAGAAACAAAATTTATCTCTTAGTGAAAACTTGGAAATTAGGTGCTATTGAGTAGGTACCTTGGTGAAAACCTGGAAAATAGGTGCCAAGTGTTCAAATCCAGCTTCACCATCAATGAAATCCAATATCAAAAGCTTCAGCACACTTCAGATGCAAGACTGACTACCCAAGCTATATCCAAGAAGAACATTCTCCTCTAAGCACCAAGAACTTACCCATGGTTAATACTAGTCCACAAGACTAGGGGGCGATTCAAAATGTCCTAAAAAAATCCAAAAAATCCAAAAACTCATCAAAAATCCTAAAAAGATCAAAATGTTCTAAGAAAATCAATCTTCATCAAAAAAATATTCAAAAAATTGTAAAATCCCAAGCAATAATACCAACTCAGTTATCAAGAGAGAAAAGGGTGATCATACCCAGTTAATCAAATGTCACAATCATGAGCTTTTCAAATCAGCATGGGGCTCATCTAAAACAACTTTATCAATCTATCAAATCAATCAACAAGAAACTGGCGACCAAGCCAATCTATCAATTGTCACAATCATGAGATTTGTGAACCAACATGGGGCCCATCTGACATAGTTTGATCAGATGCTAACATGATCACAATCAATCAATCAAATCATATCAATTGTCTTACATAGTGATGGATATGCTCAAACCAGATAGGTCAGTCTTATATGAGTAATCTATTATTGAAACCAGACACACTCAAGCAATCAAACCAATCAAGCCTATCAAAGAGTCAAGCCAATCAAGAGAATCCAATTGCATCAAGGAACCATCCAATTTTTTTTTTGACTAGGTCAGTCAAGTTGGTCAGATGTCAGTCTATATTTCACAGTTATGTTCTTATGCTACTCTAGGATCCACCATGTGAGGAGATTAGCTATGATAGATCATGATTTATTTTATTTGATTGCTGTCTATTGAATGTTCACTTTAATTTTAGGGCCATGATGATTTAGGATAAATGCGGTAGGCAATGTCACTTATCTGGCAGCCATGCAGTTCCACAATCTGAGCTTAACCCTGGGAAAGAATTGGACATTCCTTCTCTTTTATTTTTCTTGTTTAGTTTATAGAATCAAGAGCTCACAACACTATTCAGATGGACTCTGAGTGTTTTGGAGTTCTATCTTGGTTTCTAGGGTCTTTCCCTTTATTTTGAAAACAAGAGCTCATGATTCTATCTAGATGGACTGTAGGGGCATAGGAGTTCTATCTTTTTTGCTCTAGCTTTCCCTTTTCAGAATCAAGAGCTCATGGTGTAATCCAGATGGACTCTAGGTGCATAGGATTTCTATCTTGGTTTCTTTTCTTTAGTTAATTTAGAGGACAAAGTGGTATCCAGATAGTCAATATCTATGTGCTTTTGGATCTCTTTCTTTTCAAACAGGGAGCATAGCTGAACCTAGATGGTCAATATTTGGGGTGCACTAGGTTCTCTTTCTATTCAATCTCTCTACTCCTTCCGCTATCAAGAGGTCATGGCGGTATCTAGGTGGTATGTGTTCTAGATCATTTGAAGCTCTTCAGAATTTCACAAAATATAAAAAAGATGCAATGATGACAAATATTGGAAACAGGGGCAACGACTTGGGAAACTCATATTTTCTATCAATTCATATCCATCAAAAAAGTAAAAAAATCCTTTTTATCATTCCATTCTATTAGATCCATCTCAGAGAACATCTATCCAAACTAACTTCTTTCTAATTAACACATGCATTACTCAGATATTTTGCACATAATAGATTGCATTCATTCCATTTAAGTGCATAAAAAAAGGAAAAAACACAGTAGTTGCATACATGATAAATCATAAAATCACATTCATCCATAAGCATCTCATATAAACATGCATCTCATATACACCATCCTGCATAAGCATGTTAGTATCATAGGAAAAGTAAAATCATCCATCTACGAGTTTGCATAATAGAATCATATTGCATATACATCTCATAATCTAACCACCAAATCATGTAGAATCATACATATAGAAAGTAAACCAATGCACATCATATCAAAACACTAGCTACATCTCATATAAATCAAACTATCTGAGTACAATGAACAGTCGCAAGTATGAACAAAGGAAGGTAATCAACATATATATCAATAAATATCAGTGTATTGGGATACAAAAATGGATACTACTCAGAGTATATCAAATGATATCACTACAAAAATGGTACATGATACATAATGGGATCAACATGTGCTACCCCCACCCTCACCAGGAGGTGGATGAGGAGGTGGAATATCAAAAGCTGGTCTCTGAGATGAACCAGGAGCTCCAATACCACTACTCTATGATCGTTGAGCTCTGCTAGATATCTGAGAGGCTATGTAACTGGGCACCCTCTACTCTACAGGAACCACGCCCTCATAATGACACCTCCAGTACTCAATCTCTCTCTATGCATCATGACTAGATCTATAGTATCGGTCTAGAACATCTCAGTGAGAGGCATCCTATACACTGTCAATGAATGACTAAACCTCTGATCGAGCCTATCTCTTTGGCCTCAGCAGCTGTCACTCTAGCCTCCAAAGCAGTGGTGCGGGCATCAGTAGAAGCAAGCCTGGCCTGAAGATCCTGTACCTGCTAGGTGAGCTTCTCCAACTCTGAGGGATCATCCTCCATACCACCCATGGATACATCCATATATCCCTCCTCATCCCTATCCCCTAATCCACCACCATCACTATCAGAGCTCTCGCTTGTACTGCTGCAGTACTGCCACTATCAGTCGACAAACTAGTCTCTGCACTCTCCTCATCTAGAGCCTCCATGTCTATGTCCCCAATCTCAATATCCACATCCTCAATAACTACCTTGTACTCCTCTCTCAGAGCCAAAATAGCACCTATCTGCCAGCAAACTCTCCACACCAACTGGGGTGCCTCATCCTCCATAGACTCCTCATCCTCTAAAATGGTTCTCAAACCCACTCTTGGGGCACTAGTCTGACCGCCACTCTGACCACCTCTAGTCCTCACTCTACCACTAGCACCCCCAGGACCAGGATCATCTCCCCCATCATCTCCCCTCCCCTGTCCTCCATCTCTCTCCCCATCCCTACCTCCATCATGACCTCCAAATCTACCTCCACCTTGACCATCATCCCTCCCTCCATCCCGACCTCCCCTACCTCGCCGTACCCATTGATCCCTCCTCATAATGGTCCAAGCAACAATATGAGATACATATGTCAATGCAACTAGCTGGGCCTGCACCCAATAAGCATCATACTGTGGGGTGGTGCCTGCAAAAGATCAAATTCAAGTATCAGCACCACAACAAAGAAAGACAAAGGTATAACAGAGCAGATGACCAAGTATCATAAAGCAGTAATGAAATTACATTAATAATCAGAAAAGGAGACAAAACTGCATCTACAATAGCTAAACACCATGTCCATGCAACATGAAGTAAACCTGCAAACTCAGTCCAGGCATCATTGAGTGATACGACACCACCACAGATGACAGAGTCCCTCGACCTATGAGAAAAATAAGCATAAGAATCAGACACGTCCTGTCACTCTCTAAACTGATGCAACACCCTGTCAGTGTTGTGAAAATCAATCATATGAATATGGTCAGTAACGCATCTAATCAAGTATCTCCACTGATGGAAAAAGGGAAGATGGATGTCCTCTCCATCCCAGATAGGGAAATCTCTATAGAGCCTCCATATGAAGTAGGGAATCATATCCAGCTGCTGGCGCCAATACATCAAATGACCCATGTGGGTCTGAACAATGGCTCCATCATACATATAAACATAAGGCCTGTCATCTGGAAAAGCATGAGTACCAATAGGGTGGAAAATAGCTATGTGCTCCCAGGCCCATATCTAAAGGAGGGTCATACCATAGCTGAGTGACTTACCATTAAGGTAAGCTGCATGGAACATATGAAAATGCATGTGAGCCAGCATACATGGCCCCCAAGCATAAACAGTACAGTCCCTAACCATACTCTGCAAAACGGTACCAAAGCTGGTAGGAAATCCATGCTGTCGATGATCGGGGCATAAGATGCCACAAATCAAACTACCTAGTAAGGTGGAAAATCTGTCGAGGCCCAAACCAAATCTAGACCATGGTATATCATACACACTAGAAAATCCAAGCTAATCTCGGGGCAATCTAGAAAGCTCAGTCAAAGAAACAATATCAGATTGGGTGGAATACTCAACAAGCGCACCCTGGATAGGAAGCTGGAGGATGCGGTACACATCCTCTAGTGTGACAATACACTCACCAGTGGGTAACCAGAAAGTGCATGTCTCAGAATGCCACCGCTCTACAAGAGCAGAGATCAGACCCCTGTTGGTCGTGATCTCGGGCATATAAGAAATCTAGTACAATCCTAGGTCTCTAAGCACTGACCTCTCATCCTCAGAGAGTTGAAATCTGTAAACAAGACCCGCCGACCTCAACTCTTGACATTGCAGAATCCACCTGGTGAACTGCACAAGTAAAACAATCATAAAAATATCAACATTAGTCATACAGGAGAGTATTAGAAAATAGATAATATAGATATCTGACAAAGAAATAGGGCAGACAGTTCTAAAAAGGCAATTGCGGTAATAAAACCTACAAATGCGGAACTCTTACATGATTGCAAAATAGAACATGAAATTGTGACATACACCTGGCAATTGCAACATGAAAAGTCAGCAATTGTGGTACACTTATCAATTGCGAGTTATAACCAGCAATTGCGTCATTTAAACTATAATTGCGGAAAAACTGAAGCCAATTGCGGCACAACAGGAAGAAAAGAAGAAAAGTACAATTTTTAAAAGAAATAAATGAAGCCATTAATGACACAAGAAGTGCTAAACTCACTGGATGTCCTAAGAGAACTAGTCTACAGTATGTCCAGACTCGGTTAGATATGTGTGTCATGCCAGGTAGACCCTCCATCACACGAAAACAAGACAAAAAAATAGGGAAAACTAAAGCAAAACTCACCAAGATCTCTGAAGCTCAAAGAAGGCAATGTGATAAATGAATGGCCCTCTTGGCTACTTATAGGGACATTCTAAAACCCTAATTTCTCAAAATACTTAGAAATTTCATCTCGGTCCCCAAAAACTTTAATGGTCAATAATAGGGGCATAATTAAGCATCTTTCAAATCAGTCAGCTACCTAGATTCAGAAATTGCGGTTTCAACAAATTAATGCTCATGTCACGATTTTTTTCTCAAATTTGTTGAGGGGGGATAAATACACCAACTATCACTGGGGCAAGCTGGGACAGAATCAAAATCAGGGAATTCTTTGACACACTGTGAAAAGTCACATCGCATCAAATAGGGGCAAATGTAGACACCCAAAAATGGACAGGCTTGCGACTTTACATTAAAAACACTAATTTTCATCTATTAATTAATGGTGTTTTAATCATTAATTAATCATCTATTTTCCTCTAAAATTCATTCCCCAAATCGTCTAATCAAATTCCCAAAATTAATTAAATAATTAATTATATTTAATTAATTAACCTTAATTGATTAATTACCATTAATTAATTAATTGAGTTCAATTTCCTATAGTTTAAATTCAAATATTTAAACTTACAAATTAAATTCTTCCAATTAAATTAATTTCATTCAATAAAACAATTCTAAATAAAAAAGAATTCAATTATCTCACATGTTGAAAACTTTAATTAAATAAATGAATTAAATATTCATTTATCTTCAAAGAGATAACTCCAATCAGATCACATGGGTAACTTCACCTACCTCTCCATCCCACATGGGTAACTTCACCCACCTCTTTAGTTCAAAAAGGTAACTCACCATTAGCTCTTCAGTCAACCAAACTTTATCTCCTCTTTACCAAATGAAGAGGTGGAGTTTACTGATGGCTTCTCCAGTTCCTTTTAATCTCAACCATTCATCTCCCTATCTCTAGGATTGATCTCAACCATTCATATCATCACCAATCCCTATATAATAAACCCTTCATAACCATTTGAAGGATCCAGGATTTTAAGCTCTTGTGCGCCATTACTATGTTAGTTTGGTTCTAGCATTCAAGCCATCTTGCGATCACACACTCATTTTAATTAGCCAATTCTCGACACTTCTCAAGTCATAGACGCTGCCCACACCAATATTGAGCATCAAGAACAACATTTCAAAAGGAGTAGAGAGAGACAATAGAAGCTTCAAGCGCTTCAAGGTTTGCATTTATTTGTTTTCCTTTCTTGTGCTTGTACATTTTATTGGTTATGTTTCAAGTCATTCATTTTAGTAGTTTTTGTGTGCTTGATTTATATCATTTGTAAAACCTTGCTACTAACCCTCTCCTTTGGAAAGCTTGGGAACCAAGAATCATGAAGAGGAGGCGTACACCATCTACCTTGTAGAATACATCCTAAAACTCCTTCTTGAATCCATACATAAAAATAGTTAAACATATATTAAATGATAATTTAATTCTCCACAATGATCATCCTTATCTTAAATATACTTTACATATCCCAAGAAATCAATTATGTTGGCTGGGATCTCAAATATTCCTCAAACTGTCAAAATACTGACACTCAGTCATCACTAGATAATGCAGTAATTTATTGATGCTTCATAAATACTAATGTTTAGTCGACACTAAATTTTCTCGGCATGTACTCGCACTTGGTCAACACTCGCATCACTCAGCAGAAACATAAGTTCCTTAATCTTCTTCTCTATTACTCGTTCAAGACTAAACTTGTAGTCATCCAAACTTCACTTAGTGTAAAATATAAACAACACATTACCTTACCAACATATAATCTCATCAAGTACCCATTGTAGTTTCACATAACTCAACCATTTCACCAGTTCTTCTTGTTATCTCCTCTTTTCAAATCTTCTTCATCAATAAATTGATATGGAACTTTACAAGATATCAATTGTCTTATCAATTAAGGTTTGACATCAATGACAATATAACAATTGTTTCAATTGTAGCTTCCAACAATATCCCTCTTTGGCATTGATGGAAAACACATGCAAGGTTATCAAAAAATCCAAAGAGTATGTTTTGTAAATAGATTTTCATTAATTTCCTTAGCTTCATTCTAATTCTCTCCAATACAAATATTAGCTCCCTCTTGGATAGATTTTTCTTTGTATCTTATCTCCTTCATAATATAGTTTCTATGTAATTCTCCTTCTTTTTTCATATCTGCCTCTGTACATTTCTCTCATAGTATATCTCCCTCTTTGACAAAAATGCCAAAGACATACATCTTCATCATGTAGATATTCTTTGTGTCAAATTTCTAAATTCTATGCTCTCTTTGTCATCTTTCTTATGACTGATCATCATCTTGTGTGTTACTCTTCACAACTTTAGGCAATTCCTAAAGTGTGACCACCTTTGCATCAATTTGTCAAATATTCTGTGTAAAATATTTGATGCAATCACTCCATGTAATCCTAGTTAGCCTCAGATATGGGAATCGCCCCTAATTTACCTCTCAGTTGCTCATGAGCATCCTTAGGTAATGCATTAGTAAATATATCTTCCAACTGTTCTTTTGTATTTACATATTCAAGTCTTACTTCTTTATCTTGTACCAGCTCTCCCAAGTAATGATACTTGATAGAAATATGCTTGGTCTTTGTATGCATCACAGGGTTCTTTGAAATATTAATAGCACTTGTGTTATCACATAAAATAATAACTAGTTCAGTGATCTCTTCATTCATTCCTTTCAGAAATTGCTTGATCCAGACTATATTTGAACAAATCATTGTTGTTGCAACATATTCAGCCTCTACTTTTGATTGAGAAATGCAGTTTTTTTTCTTGCTTGATCAAGATACTAATCTCTTTCCTAAAAATAATGTGCCACCACTTGTAATTTTTTTGTCATCAACATTACCTGCCCAATCGGCATCTATATAAACTTTTAGTTCACACTTCTCATTCTTCTTATAATATAATCCATAGTCCTTTGTTCCCTTCAAATATCTCAGTATCCTTTTCACTGCCATCATGTAACTATCTTTAGGATTTTCAAAAAATATTGCAACAATCCCAACTACTAATGCAATATCTAGTCTAGAATTAACAACATATTGTAGCTTCCTAATCATTGATCTATACATGGTTGGATTAACTTCAGTTTTCTCATCAATCTTTGATAGTTTTTGTCTAGTAGCCATAGGCATACTTACAGGTCTAGAGTCCTCCATGAAATTTTTTTTCAGTATCTCCTTGATGTATTTAGTTTGAGTAATGTAGATACCTTTCTTCATCTAATATACTTGCAGACCAACAAATAATTTGATCTCTCCAGACATAGACATCTCAAATTTAGTTTGCATCTCATTTGAAAATGTTTGGCATAAAGCATCTTGTCCTCCAAATATGATATCATCAACAAATATTTCAGCTAACAATATCCCTTTACCTTTTTCAGACTTTAAGTACAGATTTTTGTTGTCATTAGTCCTTGTAAATCCAATCTTGACTAAGTAATTGTGCAATCTCTCATATCATGCTATGGGTGCTTGCTTCAATCCATACAACACTTTATGTAGCTTGCAGACCATATTCCTCTTGCTTGAATCAACAAATCCTTCAGCTTGTTCAATGTATACCTCTTCTTCTAGTATTCCATTTAGAAATGTTGATTTAACATCCATTTGATATAATTTGAATCCTTTGTAAGCTACATAAGCTAGTAAAGTTCTAACTCCTTCCAATCTAGAAACTTGGGTGAATGTCTCACCATATTCAATGCCTTCTTCCTATGCATAACCTTTGCATACCAGTATAGCCTTGTTTCTTATGAATTCTCCATGTTCATTCAGCTTATTTATAAATACTCACTTGGTTCCAATAACATTCTTGTCCTTTGGTCTAGGTACTTGTGTCCAGGTTTTGTTCTTCTCAATTTTCTCATTTTCTTCATTCATGGCTTGTATCCAGTCTTCATTATCCAAAGCATCTTTAACTGATTTGGGCTCAAATTCACATAATAAGCATGTCTGATTTTTCATTTTTTTCTATCATGACCTCTGAATCTTTTCTCCAATGATTTGGTCTGGTTTATGATGTCTTCTTACATATTTTTCTAGTGTAGGCTCTGGTATCCTTTTCTCTTGTTGTTCTTCCTCAAATTCATCATGCAAATTCATTTCAGGTTCATTTTGTGTCTCTACTTCTTCTTCATATTCCTTGGCAGTTGCCTCCTGATGCTCAGAAGCCTCTTTTTGTGTCTCAACATTTTCTTGTTGTTTCTTGGTAGCACCATTATGTTGTTCAGTAGCTTCTTTTTCTAGTTTAGGTAAACTATTGGGCTCTCCTTCATTCATGTAAATGAAAGATTTGTAGTCTTTAGGTTCTTTCTTGCATTCAACTTCATTCTTTTCTCCATATTCATCAATTCTAACATTGCACTTTCCACAACTTTGTTAGTGCTATAATTTAAACACTTATACACTTTGCTCTTAGTGGAATAACCTAGGAATATGCCTTCATCACTTTTAGCATCAAGTTTCCATTTATATTGTCCTTAAGTATATAACATTTGCTTCAAAAGACTTTAAAGTATTTTACATTAGATGCATAACCATACCATAACTCATAAGGTGTAATATCAATACCTTTCTTGACTTGTACTCTATTCAAGGTATAGACCATTGTACTTACAGCTTCTCTCCAGTACTTTTATGCAACATTATTCTCTATCATTAGTGTTATAGAACAATCCATTATTGATCTATTCCTTCTCTCATCTATGCCATTCTATGGGGGAGTTCTTGGAGTATACATTTGTATTTTAATTCTTCTATCATTACATAATAAGTTGAACTCACTAGATATAAACTCTCCTCCTTTGTCAGATCTTAGACATCTCAAGCTCTTACTTGTCTCTTTTTTGAAAAATTTGCCAAATACCACTTAAACAATTGAAAAGCATCATATTTTTCCTTGAGAAACATCACAGTCATCATTCTAGAGTAATCATCAACAAACAATATGAAAGATTTATCATGAGGGTAGCTTCACACACAAATAGGTCGACAAAGGTTGGTGTGAACCAATTCCAAAACATTATCTGAAGTATAGGTTTTTCTATTAAAACTATACTCTGTCATTTTGCCAAACTGACATTGCTTACACATAACATTATCAGGTTTCTTCAATCTTGGTAAGCCTCTCACTCTTTTCATCTTACTAATTTTTACCAAATTGTCAAAGTTCACATGACATAACCTCTTATTCCATAACCACACATCATCATATTGTGCAAAAAAACATGTCTCATCAGATAGATCTAGATAGAACAAATTACCTCTTGTCTGTTCTCCAGTTCCAATTAGTTCACCAATAGCATCAAATATTTTATCTTTTCTATGGTGGAATTCAACTCGGTATCCAGAAGTGTTCAACTGAGAAACACTCAAAAAATTATAGTTTAGACCTTCAACCCAATAATAATTGTCACATGTGATCTTATTAGTCAGTTTTATTGATCCTTTTCCTTTCACAAGACATGGTTTGTCATTACCAAACTTAACACTACCACCTTTGCAATAGATTAAGGTTTCAAATTTACTTTTATCACCAGTCATGTGATGTGAGCAACCACTATTTGTTGGAATAGTAGAAAGGTGTGGACTGAGAGGGGAGGGGTGAATCAGTACCCTTAAAAAAAATTCAAACAATTCTTTGTAATCATAAAGTGTAATAATTGACTATGTAGATTGCTTTCACCATACATGTAATGTTATTGCTGAAATGTAAATGCATGTAATCAAAACAATAAATAATTCATTAGACTCAAGTACACATAAAACATGTATTTTTGTATCACAGAAAACCCCTATTAGAAGGTAAAAATTGCAGTGGGGATGAGACCCATAAAGCTTCACTGCTGCAGTAATAAAGTAGCATGTTAGAGCTTACAAATGTTGATCACTTATGGTGACCTTACCTTGTTAGGAGTAAAAATAAGATCGATCAGGTCTACCTCATGTGAGGATTTTAAAACATAATGTATGTGTACACTCTGTTAATATATTTAGGCAAAGATGGTTAAGTCTACTCTATTAGTAGATTTAGAGTTACAATTGTCAGAGAGTAACAAAATTGTGATCTGAAAAAATACAATCTAAATATTGTGGATAACAGATCCTTTAAGTACAATAAACTTATCACCTTACTGTGATTTATAAAACTTTCTATACTGCTTGGTAGCCTTGTCTCTATTCTTAAAACTGAATGCTTCAATGCATTCCTTGTTCTAAAACCCTTGTCTAATCTTTTGATGTCCTTAGAACAGTGGCTACTTGATCATAATTAGATCATCATACATTACAAAATGACATCTTATCCTTACATATATCAAACCTCTTGACCTAATTAGGGTTTTACAATATCTTAGAAAACCTAAGATCAACAGTGTACAAAATTTACCTTGATCATCTATACATAGGAGATATAAACAATTAATGATTACATTCATAATTAATGTCCTCCTTGATCATTGTAAACCATTATCCAGCTTGGCAAAAAGTTTTTACCTTGATTGATGTGCAAATACAAACTTTTATGTAATCATTGGTTTACTCAAAAAATATTGTCTCTTAGTGTACCTCGGTGTATACTGCTTCTTGGTAAGTCTATTGCTCGGTGATCACTACACTCAGTTAAATCTTTTCTCGGTGATCATTACACTTGTTTAACTTTGCACTCGGTGACCATTACCGACTAGTCTATCTTTGACTCTGTTACCGACTGGAAATTTTAATACTAATGACAACCTTCAAACTCATATGAAGTAACATTCTCCTCCTTTGACATTAGTATCAAAAACTTATATATGTAGATGTAGTATACACAATGACTCCCCATTTGTACATGCTCTCGATATGCATAAATATATTATACATATGTTTCCCCTTTTTAAAAAATTAATGAAAAAAAGAAATAACTTACAACTTGTCAAAAATGTTGGTATGGGTCTTCTGGATATTTTCCATGAGCTTCTCCCATTCCTCTTTTAAGTGCTCGAGGGTCAACTGTTCCAAATTTAGTTGAGCATGCATATCATATATTCTCTCTGTAACTGATAGTTCCATGGTGGCAATCAAAGATTTTTTTGTTGTCACATGTTTCTACACCAATGCTAAATGTGGTAGTAACATAGCCTGAAGCTTGGTTACCTCTCCTCTGATCTTCTTCTCTTTCTTCTTCAATTCAAGTCTCAACCATTGTGTTTGAATAACATTGGAGTAATGCATTTGAAATGCATGTTGCTCGGTTGTAAGATGATTTGCACTATCTTTTAGATCATCATCTAATTTCTTCAACTTTTCAATAAGCTCAGTAGTGAAGTGATCTAATGTGCATAGCTTCTATAGAAATGTAAGTGCATGAGTAATAATAGTTTCTAATGTTGTTACAGATTCTGAGAGTGTTACCTTGTTGACTGCCACTGCTTGGATGATCTTTTCAGTAATCTTGTACTAAATCTTGTTTTCTTCTCTTTCTTCTATCTTCTACTCAGCATCAATATCTAATCCATTTATTTCCTTGGTGAGTAGTGCAAGTTATTCCATGATTAGGGAAGACTCAATTTATGTAAGATCTCCTTTTCTACTTCTAGCACCTGTGCATTCTTGTGTTCCAACCTCAGCTTACCTTGAGCTGATTTTTGGGTGCATAGTTCACCATATTTTCTATGTTTTTCTGGATTAAGTGTCCTCAGATCACATTTAGGGATGTCTATGATTTCATCTAGTGTGACTAGTTCCTTTCTTCTTTTTCTTCTTCTTTCCTTGTACACTTGAGGTAGGAGCTAATGTTAGAGATAATTGAGCCTTGTGCTTGGTATCTAGATTTGGTGGCTCGGTAGGTGTGATGACTTGTGTAGGTGGCTCGGTAACTAACCTAATATCAATGGTAGAATTTTCTATTGTCCTCTTTGTATTACCTTCACCCTTTTCTACCGCATTAGTGGTTTCTTTTGGTGCATCACCTTGTGTAGTCACTCCACTATGCTCAGTTTCCTTACCAGTTTCACCACCCTTGTCTTCATGTGTATCTATTACCTGCTTGGGTATAACCTTTGATACTTTAGTTTCAATATCAATAACTTGTACTAGTATGGGTAGATTACCTGTAACCATTTCTCGGGTGACCTTGGTTTCATCTTTTTCTTCTAGGGTCTCGGTCTCAGTAGCTCCAGTTATCTTCATCTTCCTTTTCTTTGTCATCTTGATCACCTTTGGCAATATCATCTATTATTATTTCTACATATCCAAGATTATTCAAAAGATCAGGAATACCATCTAAAACATTGTCAATAGTTTCATCTTCAACATTAGTTGTCTCAGTTCTTGGTCGATGTCCCTCGATATTAACTGTAGATCCAATTTTATTTGTTTTCTCAGTTGGAATCAGCAGATTTTTCCAAATCATAGTACTCTCTTCATCAACTTCTTTCAATTTCCCTTGAAGTATATTGAGTGCTCTATATTTCTTTGGAAATTTCTTTGCATACTATTGCATTATGTCATCAATTTGTTCAACTGTGTAAGCATCCTTAAGTACAATGAGTGTTTCCTCTATCATATGTTTCTCTATTGTTAGTGCATAAGTCCATCTAGTTGATACTTTGTCATAAAGTTCTTGTGGTATGTATGTAGAAAATTCTACATAAACTTTTCTAAAAGTAATCATCATACCTATAATAGCTTCTTCCAATTTATACTAATTCTCGATAGTCAAGTTTTCATAAGTGTGTATCTTTGGATGTCCTAACCTTCTGGTTGATCTTATTGCTTCTTTTATTTCATCAATAGTCTTTGGTACCTTATTCTACACAACCTTGAAATGATCAATGTTATCATCAGAATCATCCTTATCATCTTTATTTCTCACATACCTTTTCCTTCTTTTTTTTGTTGATATCCTTAGACTTCCTCATCTGATAAGTATATTTCGATGAGGGTCTAGTAATTTTAGCAACTCCTTTCTTCAAAGGTGATGAATATGTTGTCACAGATCTTGTTTGTGTCTTAATTGGACTCTCATCCTTTGTGTCTTTTCCCTTCTTGGCCTTAGGTGCTTCTTCTTGTATTTCATTTGATTCAGTGGCATCGACATCTTGATCTAGTTCTTCATCACCAACTGTAGTCTTCTCCTCGGTATCATCAACTGATCTGTCAAGTTCTTCATCTATGATAGAAAATTTCATTTTTAATGTCTTGACTATCTTGGTCTTCTTTCTTCCCATTTTTTCTACTTGAATTCCAATTTTTATTCTTTGTTTAGCTTCATCATATGTGCCAAGTTTCGTGGCATATTTTTCAACAGGTTCATTTAGTAATTTCTCTGCTAAATCTATGTCAATTTCATAATCCATAGGAGGTAGTAATGTTGTTCTAGGTTGTACTACTTTGATGAGTGTTGTGTCAGTGTCTACCACAAAACATACATCCTCTTTATACTTGTCTACCAACTAAATTGGTATTCTTTCTCTTTTCTCCATTCTCTCTTTGAACTTCATAAAGTAATCATTCATAATAGGTTCAACTTTCATTCCTATACTTGCAATAAATTCATCGATTTGCAATGTGATCGGTCGGTTGGTCTTCCATGTTACTTTACTGATAGAAGGAAAGAATTTTTGTAAATATAAAAATGTACACATCAATAGAGAAATAAAATTACATGTATTTGATCTTGTTGATCTTATTTTCTTCATGTTTTCTTCTAATTGCCTTTGTAATAGCTCAGCTAGGTCAAGTTGCAAACCCTTCTTCACAATTTTATGCGCAATGTTGACTGCTCCACATGCGACATTGTTAAGTCTGCTGGATTGAAATATTTTGTATGCAATAACATATGCACCAAATCTTAAATCGGGATCATTTATGGTGTTGATCCTTAAATCTCTACCATCTCACTCAGCTCCTGTTATCTTCTTGATTTCTAATCTAGGTGGGTACCTTAGGGATTTTGATTTGTCTGTTGTCAAATACTTAGTTACTGCATGTATAACATCTTTACTTATCTTCTTCGGTTCATCTAGCCATAGTTTTCCACTGTGTACTTGGCTCAGTACAATGTGTATCCACTCTATCTTGAATTCCTTTGGGAAATGTAGGGCATTGGTTAACCCTTTGACCTCCAAATTCTTATAATCATCCTTTAATTTCCCATTAGAGCTAAGCTCTTGATATGTAGATATGAGCTCAAAATCACCTATTTAACTGATCTTGTAGTGTATGTATGCCCTTACATCATGAACCAATAGAACCCTAGGAAATATAGTAGAGAATGCACCTTTGTCATCAGGGTTGAGAAGCAACCTTTGGATGAAATTTGTAGTTGGGTTCAGTGCAGGTCAAATTCTTGATAATAATTACTTTCTTTCTTTTGTCATTCTTTCCTTTCATGGTTCGTGAAGAAGATGCCATTGTTTTTCAAGTTAGGGATTCCAACAGAAATCATAGAAAGCTCAGTAAGTGCAAGTGCTTACTTAATATAGCCTAAAAATTTGCATAAAGTGCTTTGGATCTCCGTCAAATGCTTCAAAGTACTTCGTTGTAAATTTTCTCTTAATCTCTCTTCTCTTCTCTTTGATTGATGTGTGAGCAAATGAGCTCACTTCCCTAGAATTTATACAAAATGATTTTAGTCAGCACAATAAATACTCATCACCAATCACTTGGTCAACAAAAAAATCACTCGGTTGATACTAAAGATACCTCATCTCGGTGAGTACAACAATGCTCGTTTGACTCAACAACTCAGTTGTCTCTCACATGTTCACCGACTGTAATTCTTACTTGGTACAGATTAACTGACTCAACTAGTTCAAATATATCAAAATTCAATACCATAGTGCATCTTAATTCATGCTAATTTGGCATTCATATAATGAATACACAGAACTGATGTAAGATATAAATTTGCAAAACATAGTTCCTTACCTTACTTATATTTCTTAGGTGGAGGTAGTAATATCACCTAATCCATCAGATGAGGTGTCACCAACTTTTGTGCTTGGCCCAACATTATCATTTGATGATCTCCTTCACATCAAATTTATTTTCCTCATGATTTCCTCAATTGTACCTCCATTTCCATTAGTACCTGTATTTGTCACTCAGTTTCTGCAATCTTTACTTAAGTGACCAACCTTCTGACAGTGTGTGAATGCCATTCCAGAGTTTGACCAATTTCTAGATTTACTTTTCCATTGTCTCATACAGTAAGCTGCAATATGTCCATACCTACCACATGTTGTGCAACTAGCCCAAGTATTATAATCCCAAGCATAAGCATTACCTTGTCTTCTCGGTTGATATGGCTTTTCTTGTCCTTTTGGTTTCCAGATTTGCTTCGTATTAGTCATGCATGCTTGTGATGTATGATCATGCATGTTGCAAGTGCAACAATATTTTTTCATGTAGAGTTTCTTCTATGGTTTTTTCATCTTAGATCTACATTCATGTGCTTGATGTTCATGCTTGTTATAGTTATAGAAATTACCATTAAATTTAGAAGAGTTTCTAGAAATAACTTTTTCTTTTCTCTTGCAAACATTTGATGTGTGGCCTGGTTTTCCACAATGATAGCATGAGGGTTTGTTAGGCTTTGGATTTGTGTAGACATTCTTCTATTTAGCTTGATTCGATGATTCTCATTGCTTAGTATACCCTAAACCGGTATTGTTGTTAAGTCTTCTTTGATTATTCAGGAATTCATCTATCCTCTTGGTACTTTCTTTAGATCTCTTAATCACCTCATTATGTTGTTGTAGAATCTTCATTTCATTTCTTAGGTTTTCATTCTCTTCTTTCATTTCACTAATATCTTCTAGTTTTCTAGCAAGTTCAATATTCACTCGGTTGGCCTCATGACTTATGGAAACCATCTTATTGGTGATCTCAAAGTAATGTTTAGTAAGTCTCATTATCTCAGATTGTTTCTCTTGTAACTTTTCAGTCATTTGTCTTCTGTCATCAAAATCCATGTTTCTATCTTGTTCAACTTTCTTTACATCATTCAAGACTTCAACCATCTTAACCATTTGTGTATCTTAACCAATCTACAATGCCTTCACTTGTTCAGTAAGTTGTTGATTGCTTTCAGATAGCTTTGATAGGATTCCTTTAGATGCATTAGATATGCTACCAGATTCAAATCTAGATATATCAAATGGGTCATGAATCTATTCTTCCTAATAATTAGTCTCATTACAGAAAGATTCCATGCCTTTTCTCTTAACCAACATCTCCTTAAGTTTTTCCTTGGCTTCTGTGTATTGTTCGATGTAGATCTGCAATTGCAACTTCTGATTCTCAATAGTTTTATCAAGTGTATACCTTTCCATTGTAAGATCTTTTCTCTTCAATGATTAAAACTTATAAATAAGAGAACTATCTCTAATACCAATTGTTGAAATAATAGAAAGGTGTGTACTAAGATGAGAGGGGTGAATCCGTACCCTTAAAAACTTTTCAATTAATTCTTTGTAATCATAAACTATAATAACCGACTGTGTAGATTGTTTTCGCCATACATGTAATGTTATTTCTGAAATGTAAATGCATGTAATAAAAAAAATAACATTCATGAAAATCAAGTACACATAACACATGTATTTTGGTATCATAGAAAACCCTTGTTAGAAGGTAAAAACTGCGACAGGGATGAGACCCACAAAGCTTCACTACTGCAGTAGTAAATTAGCCTGTTAGAGCTTACAAATATTGATCACTTATGGTGACCTTACCCTGTTAAGATTAACAATAATATTGATTAGATCTACCTCATGTGAGGATTTTTCAACACAATATATATGTGCACTATTTTAAGAGATTTAGGCAAAGATAGTTAAGTCTACTCTATTAGGAGATTTAGATTTTGTTACAATTGTCAGAGAGTAACAAAATTATGATCTGAAAAAATACAATCTTAATATTGTTGATAATAGATCCTTTAATTATAATAAACTTATCACCTTACTGTGACTGATAATACCTTATGTGTTGCTCAGTAGCATTGTCTATGTTTTGAAAACTGAAGGCTTTATTGAAGTCCTTGTTCTAAAACCCTTGTCTAATCTCCTAATGTCCTTAGTGCGATAGCTACTTGATCATAATTTGATCATGATACATTAGAAAATGACATCTTATCCTTACATATATCAAACCTCTTGACCTAATTAGGGTTTTACAATATCTTAGAAAACCTAAGATCAACGGTGTGCAAAATTTACCTTGATCATCTATACATAGGAGATATAAACAATTAATGATTGCATCCATAATTAATGTCCTCCTTGATCATTATAAACCATTATCCAGCTCGGCGAAAAGTTGTTACCTTGATTGATGTGCCAATACAAACTTTTATGTAACCGTTGGTTTACTCGATAAATATTGTCTCTCGGTGTACCTTGGTGCTCGGTGTATACTTCTTCTTGATATGTATATTTCTTAGTGATCACTGCACTCAGTTAACTATATGCTCGGTGATCACTACACTTGGTTAAATCTACACTTAGTGACCATTACTGACTAGTCTGTCTTTGACTCTGTTACAGACTGGAAATTTTAATACTAATGACAACCTTCAAACTCATATGGAGTAACACTATAAATTATCCATCTATCACCTTTAATCATATATGAAATAAGTGCATTTTTATCATCCTCATTAGAATCATCTTTCATAGCAACATAAACAACTTCTATATCATTGTCATCAGATTAATCAGATTTACTGTCAGTTTCTTCTTCAGCAATATAGCAGGATTTCTCACCTTTGTCCTTATAGTCCTTATACCTTTTGAAATATGTGTCATCCCTTTTTTATTTGCACTTTCTTTATCTTCTATCATCCTTGTCATTCCTATCAAGGCATCTTGTAGCAATATGGCCAACTTTATTACATGAAAAGCTGATGATAGGAAGTTTAGCTTTGAATTTTCCTTTCCTGTCAATAGTCTTCTAGCCATAAGTGCTTCAAGTTCATCAAGATCATCATCATAAGTGTCATTATCACTTTTCACATGTCTTTCTTTTCCTTTCTTAGAATTCTGAAGAGTTAATTGTGATTTGAATGCATAATCAACATTGTGAGGGGTGAAATTATCAAGATTTGATAACTCAAAAGCAATAAGTCTACCAACTAAACCTTCCACAGTTAAGTTGTTACTAGGAGTACATCTCAACTTTTATAGTAGATACTCTAATAGCATAAATAGGAAGTAGAGTTCTTACTACCTTGATAATAATAGTATCATCATCAATAGATCTATTAGCTCCTCTAATAGCATTTACAACCTCTTAAACTTGGCTACAATACTGAACAATAGTTTCACCATCTAACATTCTCATTTCATCAAACTTACCTCTCAAGTTTTTAGATTGGCTCTTAGTACATTTGTATCACCTCCATAGATATTTTCCAGTGTGTCCCACATTTCTTTTGCACTTGTGTGGTCTTTTATATCTTCAAATTCAAGATAACTTAGGGTTGATTCAATCTCCAACATTTCTTGGTTTTGTTCTTTTTTTTTTTTTTCTTTCATCTACTAAGCTTTCATAACTATAGGCACTGTTATGTAATCATGTTCCACATAGTATTTTCCACTTCTCTAATTCCAGCTAGATGTAACTTCATCAAAATTTTCCATGTAGGGAAGTTCTCCTTGTTCAGCCTTCGTACCTCCTTTTTATATATCTTGATCTTTAGCTTCAAGTACCTTCAAAATTTTCCCTACAAGTACCGCAATGCTCTGATACCAATTATTAGAATGATTTAGAATAAATGAGAGGAGGGTTGAATAAGTTATCCTAGGTCCAAATGTACCTATTGAACTTATAAACAATTTAACCAACTCAGATCTACTCAGTAATCCACTCAGTCTCTATAGAATATAATCAGTAACATAAACTAGCAGTTCACTATCCTAATGTAATCAACTTGCAGAATATAAAAATCTTAATAGTATAACACATCGAATAAAATTCACACAAGTATGACACCAAGATTTAATGTGGAAACCCAATATGGGAAAAACCACCAGTAACATGCTACCAATTTTTCTCTCTTCTGAAGTGAGCTCTGTGAGGCAACCCTATTAAAGGTTACAATATACACTTTTAAATGTGACCCGATTAAAGGATTTAATCACCATGTTAAAAGTGAGCCTTGCTAGAGGGCTTAGATCATTCCATTAGAATGTCACCTTGATTAAAGGATTTTCAATATGACTGTTAGGTCAACCTTGTTTAAAAAGATTTGCACTGATACAATGGTTAGAAAGTAACAGTAATGTGATCTGAAACATACAACTCACTTTGTAAATATAGATCCACTTTTTCTGAAATGCTAATTCACTGACTGACCTCCATTGTCATCTCTATCACTAAGATCTTCTTGGAAATCATTCAAGCAATCACCACTATGCAGTCTTATTCTTCTCTTCTCAACCTTCTCTACCTTCTGCTTAGATTTTCCAATCAACTGAATTAACCTCTACACACATAACCTATAATTAGGTCAATCTTATACCTCTTTGACCAGGTAGCTAGATCTTTTTCCACTTAATCATCATCGTAGATCTTAGGGTTTGGTCAGATCCAATGAATCCTTCTTGAATTCATGCATAAAAATAGTTAAATATATATTAAATGCTCATTTAATTAACCACTACGATCATCCTTATCTTAAATATACTTCACATATCCCAAGAAATCAACTATGTCAGTTGGGATCTCAAATCTTCCTCAAACTGTCAAAATACTGACACTCGGTCATTACTAGATAACTCATTAATTTACTGACACTTAGTAAATATTGATGCTCAGTCGATACTAAATTTTCTCGGCATGTACTAGTGCTCGGTCGACACTCGCATCACTCAGCACAAACATAATTTCCTTAATCTTCTGCTCTATTACTCGGTTAATACTAAACTTGAAGTCATCCAAAATTCACTTGGTGTAAAAGATAAACAACATATTACCTTACCAACATGCAATCTCATCAAGTGCCCATTGCAGTTTCACATAACTCAACCATTTCACCAGGTCTTCTTGTTATCTCCTCTTTTCAAATCTTCTTCATCAATTAATTGATATGACACTTTACAAGATAGAAACTGTCTTACCAGTTAAGGTCTGACATCAATGGAAATATAACAGTTATTTCAATTGTAGCTTCTAACACATAGACATTGCATCTCAACACATTGAGTCTATGTTAGCTAAGATTGTTGATAAAAGAGCCAAAAGGTATGGAACATATGAAGAAGTTAAGGATAAGATTAAGAAAGGTATCTT
Organism: Thuja plicata; assembly: GCA_018584345.1. NCBI lineage: Eukaryota > Viridiplantae > Streptophyta > Pinopsida > Cupressales > Cupressaceae > Thuja > Thuja plicata. Next base: position 2,573,016 of record MU224514.1, read on the forward strand.
GGCACCTAAAGTTCAAAGAAAATATAGCAAGATGAATGCTAATCTGAATAAGGATTTGAGAACTGATAATGAAGAAGATGAGGCAGAAACCTCTAAAGTGGAAAGTAGGAAACCACAAGTATTGAAGCCTTCACCGAGACCCAAATCTACTAGATCATCAACAAGGTCTACAATATCACCAAAATAAAAGAAGAATTTGGTTGAACGGAAAGAGAAGACATATGTAAGAAACAAGAAGGCAAACACTAGACCTAGGAGAAAATTCAAGCTACCACCAGATAGTGACTTAGAGACTAAAGGTTTGAGAAAACCCAAAGTTGTGAAGAACAAGCCTCCACCACTAGGATGTCTAGATGAAATGTTAGACACAATGAAGAAGTATGGAACATTTGAAGGAATGAAGTGAGAAAAGTACAACACTCAAAGTAAATAGAACAAGGTAAAAATTGAAGATGCAATTGTTTACTCTTTACATAAATTCGGATACACACCACTTGAAGTTATCACATTTTTTCCTATTGAGTTATTAAAAAACATAGATACAAGATGGAAATATTATATGAATGTTGAAAAATAAATGAGAGAAATATCTATTGTGCTAACTGTACCAAATCTATCTGTTGAAAAAATTGAGGAGACCTTGAAACAAAACTTTAAATGATTCCTTGTTAAAGAAATATCTTTAAGGATTATGAAAGGAGACTTGGAGCGATTACAGTTAGAAATTGATGCAAAATGGAGAGAGATATTCAACATAGAAGAGCTTAAATCACAAGCTGAATAAGAAAAGGAGAACATAACCGATGAAGTTTCCAAAGATGATCAAGGTAAGAATAATCCTATTGATTTGACAATTGACACTGATGAAGTTATTATTGAGGATATTACTGACAAAGATCCTAGAGATGATACATCACAAGATGAGAATGTTGTGGAAACTAAGGACATCAATATAGAATAAATGAACATAAATGATAAAGCTACGATTGATCCTACTCTACAACATGTATTGGAACAAGTACTAGATTATCACACAACTCAAGGTGATAATGATCTAGTTTCTATGGATACATCTCTGATGACATTAAAGTTTGTCATTAGTATACTTAAAGGAAAAATATGATAAAGGTAATTGGTATAAGCATAACCGGTGGATAGAAAGGATACCTGACAAGATGAAAATGCCTATTGTAAAAATGATAAGTATAGACTTGCCTGATGAACATTGACAAGAGTCAAACCGACGACAACCATTACTGACAATACAGTTTTGAGAACATCGCCGACAGAGTAGAAAAATAATACCTGATGAATAGTTCAATTAAGGGACACTGATAGAGTACAAAATTGACAAAACAACCCGACCATCAAAACCGACAGTTAGTTATAGAACCCGCAAAAAGTGGATCTGGATTTACACGTCAGATAAAACAATGTAATTATATTTATAGAGTTTTTATTTGTTTTAAATATTTACTTGAGGGTCAAGCAAGAAAATTATGAATTTTTTAAAGCATCCTAATGGATCTAAAGCATATCTAACTAAAGATCAAGGTCAAGTTGTAAACCTTGGATCTAGAGTTAATTTGTAAAAGCATGAATCAAGAAAAGAGCTAGAAACTAGTATAAATAGATGTTCAATCATTTGTAATGTAATAAGACTTGTAATCATTTAACAAATGATAGTAGCCATGGAGAGCATCTAAGAATTAGAAGAGAATTCATGCAAATCATAGAAATAGATCAAAGTAGTTATCAAGAACACAAAAAGGCTACCGATGAGCAGAGACAAGGTATCACTCAATCACTCAAGGTGATTACATTTACATTGTAAGCTTTACAGGATCTGTTATCAGCAATTAGAGATTGCATTCACTATCAAATCAACATTTATATAGTAGTTGCATTCTAACAAGTACATCACAACTAAAATCCTTTTGTAGAAGGTGGACTTAACCATTCTTTGATAAATCTATTAACAGAGTGCACACCTAACGATGTTGCTAAAGCTTCAAATGAAGTAGATCCTAACAGGTTTCCACTCTAATACTCTTAATAGGGTAGATCATCAAAAGTGATCAATTGTAAGCCTTTACTGACTCCCTTCTTATCTGCAGATAGTGAAGTTTTGTGGGTAGACATCCCCACCACAGTTTTTACTTCCTAACAGGAGTTTTCTACGATATCATATCATGTGTTATTTGTTTTCATGAATGTTTCTTTAATGTTTACACATGTAAAGAAATTATATTATGATTTCACATACATATAGAAAGATAAATAGATAGATAGGAAAATACAAATCTGATGACTCAAAGGTTAATGGGCCAACCAAAAAAAATTTTTTAGAGGTACTAATTCACCCCTCCCCTCTCAGTTAATCATTCCAATAAATCCAACAATTGGTATCAGAGCTAAGTCTCTTTCTTGAAAAGCTTAAGACTTAAGACAAAAGATCAACACAATGGAAAAGTACAGGCTGGACAAGACTATTGAGAATGAGCAATTGCAAATTTAGATTTTACTATGAGCAGTATAAAGAGGCGAGAGTAAGCATGAGAAAGTTGCTTGATGAAAGAAAGATCATGGAAACTAAGCTTAATGAAAAATATTATCAAGAAGAGGAGATCCCAGATTACTTCAACTATTCAAATCATCAACAAGAAAAGCTTTAGACATATCAGTAGAAGAGATCAAAAGTCTACAAGAAGTCAATCTACATCTGATAGAGCAAATCAAGATGTTGCAAATCGTTCAAGAGACTCAGATGGTAAAAATGATTGATGTCATGAATGATTCAAGAAAAGCAAAATCAGAGAGAACATTGGCCATTGATGATAGGAGGAAAATCACTAAGAAGCTACAAGAAAAAGAATAAGAGATTCAAAGACTTACTGATCATCACCGTGAGATTACCAATCAGTTTATTCTTATGAGTCAAGAGGCAAACAGATTAAATACTAAACTCATTGAAAGAATACAGATCATCGGTGAGCTAAGGGAAGTGAATGAGAAACTAAAGCATGAAGTCAAGATTCAGAATCAACATAATGAATTGATCAAGAAACCTTAAGATAGCAATAAAAGAATGGATGATTTCCTTGACAGTCAAAGAAGAGTCAACAACTACACAGGAATAGGGTATGCCAACAATGGAGAATCATCTAATCAATTAGATCAAAGGAATGTTTATGCAACTCCAAGGACCAAGAAGCTGCCATGCAATCACTGTGAAAAACCAGGCCACACCTCAAACATTTGCAGAAACAAAATGAAAGGTATTCCTCAATCACAATCTACTTTCATTGGTAATTGTTATAAATGTCACAAGCAAGGACAGAAGGCATATGAATGCATATCTAAGATGACAAAACCAAAGAAGGAAACCTACATGGACAAGTACTGTCCTACCTACAAAATGAATGGACATACATATCAGGAATGCTAGAAAAAGAATAAGAAAGCATGGACACCAAAAGAACTTGATAATGGATACAAACCAACAAGAGTAGGTAACTTGTATGCTTGGGACTATAACACATGGGTAAATTGAACAAAATGTGGAAGGTATGGTCATATATCTGCCAACTGTATGAGAAAATGGACTAGAAAAACAAGAGGATGGTTCAATCTAGGTATGGCATGTGTACATTGTCATAAGGTTGGACATGTGATAAAAGATTGCAAAGACCAACTAACATAAACAAGCACTTATCCCAATGGAAACACCATTGATAACATCAAGAAGATGAGAAAAAATATGTGGGTAAAAGCCACAAACACTGAAGGTGCTGGAACAAGCAATGCAAATGATGATGCCCCATCCAATGGATTTGGTGGCATCACCATCTCCAACTAAATTGCACAAGTAAGTATGTAACTGCATTATGACAAGTTATATTATGCATCGGTTCCATTTACATATTGATCATATAGACAAAATTAGCATTATTGAAGATGCAATATATTGTTACTTGTAATATTATTGAAAAACAACCATCGGTAATGGGTACAAATTAGCATCAGTGAGCACACACAGAAAAATTAACACTACCTACCAAAATGTATTAGTTATCACACAAAAGCAAAGTTGCTAAGTGTAAACCAACGGACATTGGTAATCCTTGAACCAATGAAATTTGTCGTCACCATTTTACCGACAATCATTTGTGAAGTCACCAAAGTTGATAGCAATCTCGACACTTTGCGCCTACACCGAAGATGTTTTTTATGTCTCAACCGACGAACTCAGTCTTTGTATACCGATGAGTTGTTGGGCATTAATGACAACTTAGGGCACACAATTTATAAAAGAATGACAGAGGAACTCATTTTGCACCCATAATTTTCAAGCAACCAAGCAGAGCTACGTAGAGCGATTGAAGAGAAAATTGAAGTGAGACCTCAGCAAGATTCTAACTCAAATCAAAGGATTCATGAGCGATCAAAGAGATTCAGTAAGTACCTACATTCACTGATCGCACTATTTAAATTATGAAAAAGCCCTAAATTTTTGAAAATGATGGCATCTACTTCTAGAGTTGAAAAGTTGAAAGAAGATAAAAAGAAGACGATCAAGCTTATCAGTAGAGGCACTTGTGTTGAACCTAAATACAAGCTGCACCTAGAAATGGCATCACAACCTGACGATTCTGGAGCATTCTCCAAAATCCCACCTAGGGTTTTGCTGGTAGAGGACGTAAGGTCCTATATACATTGTAAGATCTCAAAATTAGGAGATCTAGACTTAGATAATGTCTACAGGGCACTCTATGATGAAGCTAAAAACCTGAAAGAAGAGCACAAGTATCTGGAAGTGAAAGGTCTCACAAATGCATTACACTTTCCCAGAGTTTTCAAGACAGAATGGATAAATATAGTTCTCAATAGAATGCATAACCAGAATTTATGGCTCAATAAGCCAAAACAAATAAAAAAAGGATGTTAGTCATGCAGTTACTGGATATCCTACAACTAAAAAACCACAAGCTCACAAGCACCCATCCCTGAAGGAAGTGGAAAAGCTAATTAGTGCAAAATCAGACAAAAGAGCTCTCAAGGTCAATACTATCACTGACGACGAACTCAAATTTGGTGCATGTGTGGTAGGATACAAGATCTTCCAGGCCAGAAGAATGAATAACATAGAAAGCATTTCTATGAGAACATCTTACAAGATCCTCAAACAAGGAAAGAAGATGGATCTTGCAGAGATTTTGTTGAATCAACTTGAGGAGAACATCAACACCATAAGATCTTCAAAGACAAACACTTGTAAGTTTGGTTCCCTCATTATGTGCATATTCTTTTACTTTGAAGAATACTTTCCTTCCATAGGAAAAGTAGTATGAGATACAAGAAAAGCAGTCACCATACAAATATGTGAGCATATAAAGTCATTAGGAATAGATTTTGAAGACCTAATGAATGAGTACTTCAAAGAATTTAAGGAAAAGATGCAAGAAAGAACTAGGATACCTGAAAGTTTGATAGAAGAATACAAAGAGTATATATATGTTTCATGGTAGCTACTGATTTTACCCATATCAAACCAGTAATACCTAGGAAATCCTAGCTATCATGATTGGAATATGAGATCAAAATAGGACAGGCTACTGAGTGCATCAAGGCACTATTGAATGAACTAGTTGACAACAAGAAACCAAGATTTGGCACCTATGAAGAAGCCAAACCAAAGATCAAGACAGATATTACTATCAAGAAAATCATGAACAAGAAGGACAAAATGGTTAAAAATCTAACCAAGCAATTTGCAGTCACTGAAGAAGGTGAAGAGGAAATAGAACGAAAGGAGGAACAAATCGAAGGACAATCACCTATCAGTGAAGAGACATAAAAGAATGAATCAGAGGGTACACAGGAAGACTTTCCACCTCCTCCTCCACCTAAGAAAGTAAGAACAATAGCCGCTTCTAGAACAAGAAGCAACACTGCAAAGGAATCAACTCCTTCACCACTTAAGAAAGTTAAAGTGAGAACCTACAAGAGAAAACTGGTCTCACCTAAGGAATTATAGACCAAAAGGAGGAAATGGGCCAGGACAAAAGAGGATCTAGAAGACTTAGCTATGGATAAAGCTGACATAGATGTGTAGAAGGGGAAAGAACCCTTGATTCCAAACACAATTGATGAAGTCTGTAAGAATATCTTAGAATCATCATCTATTTCTGATCCTAATGTTAGGAAATGGTTAAAGTTTGATCCAAAGGATCAAAACAAGATTGAAGATGCTATAATTAGAAAATTGTGCAAACATCATTATGTTACACTACAGTTCTCATAATATGACGTTTCTAAGGAACTATCAGCGAGATTGTCTTCTAGATGGACATTTTCTCTGCATCAAGAAAAAGAAATAAGAGAAAGAGTACTTGCTACTCTTATGCCTTCAGATTCAAAGAAGGAAGAAATAAGTGAGATGATGAAGAAATATGAAAAGCAGTTCTCACCAAAAATGAGAGCATATGAATTTCTCAAAGGGAAGCTAATTGATCTTGATCAAGATAACATTAAGAAATGGTGCAATATACTCAAAAATCCCATTAAGGAAGCTAGCCCGGAGAAGGAAAACATCATCATCAAGGATATACAAGATGACTCATTTGTGGAATTGGACAAAGAAGAGAGTGATCTAGCAGGCCCCAAACATACTGAAGTTATAGATGAAGTATGGCCCGACACTACTCTTGACAAAACATAGAATGAGGAAAGCCAAAATCCACCAAGTCCAATTCATATTGACTTGAGTAATGAAGAAGAGGTTACCAAAGAATATTTGACAATAAAAGGTAACATAACTGATGATATCAATGATGAATAATGGTTGGATAACATTATCAATGACACTATAGGAAAAGACCCTTAGAAGAAGTGAAAAAATATGAAGATATCAATGCTGCATAGGGAAATACCGACAGACATGATACAACTATTGATACTGCAGAGGTCAATACATTAACTAACATGAACATTTTGATACAAGAAATTGATATTGAATCAAGTCAGGAGAAATCATCTAAGAAAGATGATGATATACCCAAGGACACAGGTAATGAACAAAATAAAAATGCATCAGATACTCCAAAATAAATAGATATAGAGATGAAGGATGCAACCGACACTCAGCAAGAGGTGTCTACTGAAAAACACAAAGAAGCAGAAAATAAAAAAGATGAAACATTGAGAAAAGATGAAAAGAAATAAAAGAGTGAAGAAGTCAAGCAGGATGAAAGCATGAAAGAAAAGGAAGATAAATCTATTGATACACCCAAGGCCAATGAGGAGCTGTCTCCACAAAACCAACTGGTGGACTCAGAATGGAAAAAAAAAGATGCCTCATCTTCTTGACCCTCACCCACACAATCCATCCAATCTCAAGGTCTAAAAATGGTAGTGCACCAATCTGCCAAACAGCCAAAGAAGAAGAAGAAAGCAATAAAGAAAGATATCTTGGTGGTCACACTTGATGAGGTAATTGAGATACCCAAGTGGGATGTATCCACTTTAGATACTGAAGCACTTAAAAAGTTTGGAGTGATGCGGTGGAGAAAATAAATTCAAGAGAAAATGAAAAAGGCACATAGGGAAGCCCAAGTACTTGATAAAGCTAGGGACATTCTACATCAACTTGTTCCAGGTATCAAAATTGAAGATAGTATATTAGTCATGGAACAAATAGAAGTTCTTACCAATGCCATCACAAATCAAAATGTTGATGTAGAGAAGGCAATGGAAGAACAAGTAGAGATGAAGTATCAACACAAACTAGTTGAGAAGATCAACCAAGAAGTGGCAAAGAACAAGGTAAAGCTATCTAAACTAACAAGTGAATTAGAACCTATGATTGCTGAAGCTGTTACCTTAGTTTAGAAATTGTGCACATTAGAAAATTTTTCAAAAGAAAATAGTGACAATCTATCACAACTAGATTCAGATCTAATAGCTAGTGCACTAAGTTTAACCTCTGATGCAAACACAATAAAGATGCATTATGAAAAGATCACAGAGGTAAACAGAACGAGACAAGAAATATGGGATGCAGAGACACAATTCAGAAATGAGGTTACAGAGCTACAAGCTCATATTTTTTCCAACCTCACTACTCTGCAACAACATATAACAGATGCACAAAATCTAATCACAACCCCAGAAATGTATGTGGTAGAAAACATATATGTCATGCATGTGAGAATATCACTTGAGCATATGGCTCTTGAGAATTTAAAGGAGAAATGGGAGAAAATGATGGAGGAAATCAAAGCCTCACACTCTCACATTTTTGAAAAGCTGTAAGTACCTTTTGTTAGAGTAATTATCTATTTACACTTATTAACTAGATCACTTTGATTTAATTGATTAAGTTGTTTATTACTCTAGTTTACTTAAGCTATCTCTTAGGTGCATTATAATTAATATTTATATTAATTATTAATGTGTAACCTACCTTTTCTAGTTTTAGGGTTTCGTTCACCTTTATAGGTTGAAATTTGTAGTTTCTTTTTCAATTAATTCAGATTATAATTTCGCTCTCACATTTTGAGCTACTTATGAGTTCTTCTTTTTCCTCTTTCTGCTTCTCTCTTGTAACAGGTTATTTGCATGTAGGTGTTCTTGGCATTCTGTGGATTTGTATCTCTCAAATCCTACATGGTATAAGAGCTTCCCTGCTACTGCCTGGTCTGAAGGTTTTTTGAAGTTGTGATTCGAAGAAGAAAACCACAGCCTCTCTAGGGTTTTTTCTTCAATCTAGAGGAGGCATTTTTGTCTGGAGCATTTTGAGCAAAACTAGACGCTGCCATTGCATTCAGAGGGCCTAGGAGATCAAATTTTCATATAAAGTTGGCCATATTTGGCCACAGTAATTTCTGGGTAAAATTTATTGCCCCTTAGGCCGTACGACACACTTCCCCAAAAAAAAAAAATTCAAAAAAAAATTCAAAAAACCCTTTTTAGGGCACTTTTTGGACACTATCAGCAGCACAGCCAGTGTGTCACCATCGCGCCACTGCGGCACCACCGCGGCACGGCCTGTGCTCAGCCCCGCCGGCATGCCACCAATAGGCCACCCGATAGCCGCTGTCAGCAAACCGCCACCTCTATTGGCCAACACCGCCACCCCACCACCCGTGTGCCACCGACTGTCACACCCATGTGATGTCATCATTCTAGGGGGTGATGTCATCTTTCTAGCCATTTTCAAAATTTCCCGACGAGTTTAGTTTTTCCGGCGAGATGGATCCGTGACGTGCAGACGGCCGTCAAATTTTTTCCTTCTAGCTGCGACGGTCATTTGATCCTCAAATTTTTTTCCGTGATTGGTTTTTTCCAGAGAGCTATTTTTCAGGCCATAGTTGGGTTTTTGTCTGTAACTTGTGCATACGGTGTCCATTTTCAAAAAAATGAAATATCATCGGAAAGGTGTTTCCGAGCCAGACACGATGGTGCTGGTCTTGTTTGTTGAATTGGCCATTTGAGCTCTCTATTTTGGCATTAAAGTAGAGGCTTCAATTTCCTCCCTCTCTGCATCTGGCATCCAGGTTTTGTTCTCATTTTTTGTGCTTTCTATACTTGTTTATTTGTTGTACGGGGGGGATAGAATTATACATTATGGGGGGTGCATTTTCTTTCTGTAATTTAATTCAGAAATGACCCTTCCACTTGTATGTGATAAATTTGGTCTTGTTAACTCACCATACACTTCAACATAGTCCTTCTTCATCAGATACACACAAGATTGAATATGAGATTATTCATCCTGCCTATCTGCATGATTCGACCTGTTGCCTTCTATCCAGACGGGGTTTTCAAAATAGCTCTCAGGACGACAGTCTCACAACCATAGACCAATCTAAGAATGAAGGATTTTTCTCCATGAATGCAATGAAATGCAAGGTTATTCTAAGAATTGAAAGATGCAATATTAATCTAAGACATGATTTCAATGCAATTATTCTATTGCGAATGAAAGCTTTTAACTAGAAATGAGATGATAAAAATGTAGAAACAATTTAGTATTCTAACAATGCATATTTTTTCAAGGGGCTTTGAATGAGGAATGGGAGTTCTTTTATAGACTCAGAGGTGATCAGAATAGAAACTTTTCTCTTTGAAATAAAACAGATAGAAAAGCTAGTTTAAATTAGAAAACTTTATCTAAAAGAAAATAATAAATTGTTTTCCCTTTGCTTTAACTGTTTTCTCTCTTTGATTTTAACTATTTTATTTGATTTTAATTGTTTTCTTTCTCTTTAAAGCACAATTAATTCAAAGATTCTATTTCTGAACAGAAGAAAGATTTTGAGAGAATATTTAATTAAACAAATAAATATGGCCCCATAAATAGGTTTTTCTCAATTATTTGAATAATTAAATTCAATTATTGAAATGAGGATATTTATTTAATAATTAACTATTATTTAATTCCTTTTTCACGTTTCTTAGCTATAAAGGGTGAATTTAATTTAATTAAAGTGCTAGGACTTTATAATTAAATTAATTCAATCATAAGGTTTGTTTAGCCAATAGATATTTAAGAATTAAATATAATGTATGATTAATGTAGATTTAGGATTTTATACATTTGACACTTAGGTCGAGTAGAGTCAGTAAAAACTCAAAATTGCCTAGTACAATAGGACTTTAATGATCTAGAAGAGTGACAAGTGCAACAAAATCGGTTAGGGTTGCAAGATGCCAATTTTAGGGAGTTACATTTTGCCCCTCTTTGAAATGATGTGCGAGTAGTGCATTGATTCAAAGAATAGTCTAATGCTTAAAGCACAGAAGAATACATTTTGAAAATTGGTGATGCAAAGATCGATTGATGAAGATTTTAGAGCCATCTTCAGGATAGAGCTTGACTCTCTGAAGTCTAGGTTAGGTTGTCAAGACATCGGTCAAATAGAGTTTTTGAGGGTCATCTCCAGAACGAAGCTTGATCCCCAGGGATCCGAGTTAGAATGCCCTGATACCTAATAGATGAAGATTTTGAGAATCATCTCCAGAATGAAGCTTGATCCTCAGGGATCTGGGCTAGAATGCCTTGATACCTAATAGATTGATATCTTTCACAAGACTGTCCCTAGAATGAGGATCAACCTTTAGGAGTCAGGGTTAGATTGCCCTGATACCTATCCAACAAGATAATCAATATAGATTTTAGGACTATCTCTAGAATGAAGCTTAGTCCCCCAATATATAGGTTAGATTTCCAAGACACTGGTTAGATTGACATCTTTCACAAGGCTATCCCTAGAATGAGGCTTAACCTTCAGGAGTCAGGGTTAGATTTCCCTGATACCTGTCCCAAAAGATAGTCAATAGAGATTTAGGAGTCAAGGTTAGATTGCCCCAATTCCCAATAGATGAGTTTTCAAGAATCATCTCTAGAATAAAGCTTGATCATCAAGAATCTGAGTTAGATTGCTCAAATACTTAATAGATTGAGATTTTGAGAATCATCTCCAGAACAAAGCTTGATTCTCAAGGATCCAGGTTAGAATGCCCCGATACTTAATAGATGACAAGATGTAAGGAACAAAGATGCCCTTATTGATTGTGTAGTATCTAGTTTTGACTATGAAGTATGAAAAACTGAACATGCCCCAAGTGATGAGATGCCCCTAGCAATGAGGACTTTTGAAAATCAGATCAGATTGATTGAAAAATAGATTCAATGATGTAAACATCCTGCCCCCTCAAGAGCGAAATGGAAAGATGACACATCATAATGATGATTGAGAGTGAGAAATCATAGATAGATGTTGAATTGAGGATCTAGAAGAACTCATAATAGATTACAGGAGAATTCAGAAGATTCAGAACCAATTGTGAGTGATTGCGAGGTCTAGTTGACCAAGTTTGACTGGGGTTGAATAGAGTTGACTAGAGTTGAATTTTGAGGAAAAAAGTAAAAAATTTGAGAAAATGATGACAAGATATGATTCTCACAAGAAAGCGACGTCAGAAAGTTGACTGCACAATTTTGGGGGGTCCCAAAATTTTAAAATGCGATTTTGAGCTACATAGAAGTGTCAGATTTTGATTTCGATCACGAAAATGGATTGAGCATATATCTGAAGATAGAGAGCAAGGATCAAAAACTTGTGTAGTAGTGATGAAGCCAAGACGCTAAAGAAGAACTCCCCAATGTACAAATCTAGGAGAATGCAATGAAGTGAACATTGAATTGCTGCCACAATGCAAGTTTAGAATGAAAATGCAATCCTATGCTAGATGCAATCCCTAGGACATGGTTGTGAGACCCATCGTATAATCATCACCATTGAGAATTTTTGGAACATCAAAGTTGATACAACTCTTACTGGCGCCACAATGCAACCATAAGAATATGAATATGACTTTTCATCAGATAAAATGTAGGAAACGAACGTAAGCACCAGGGCACAAAAGCCAAGATGACCTGAACATTATTTCCAGTTTAATGTTGCAAGGGTACACCAATATCGAGGAATTCAAAGGCAAGATAACCATGATTGTGATCATGCATAAATAAACAGATCAATAACAAATAGAGAAATAATAGGCAAGGAGATAGTACCGACCTCACCATGGCGTACAAATAAACAAGATCGAGGGATGTGAGGTTGTTCAACCTTAGTGTGGGAGCTCTTATCACATACACCCTATTTATTTGATGTTACTGGATCATCGAGACTACACCAACAAGCAGTAGACAAAGAAAATATCAATGAAATTCATGAGAACAGATAGCATACAAAGAAAGATTCAAGCATAGCTCAACCATTTTCAAAGTTTGTGAATGCATATGTGTATGAGGTGTTGAAAAAAACCGTTGTTCTTGTGAGTGTATTGTGTTTGATTGTTATCGATAGATGTTTATGTTTGAGATATTCAATGTGTGTTAAAAACACAAATGTGTCCAAATATAGTGTTAAAAAACACTGTTTATGGTGGTGTTGAAAAACACCAGTTTGTGTCAGTAGCGAGTTGTCCTTGAGAAGTGACAAGATTACTGACTCAGGTGTTAACCAAATATGCGATCAAAGTGGGGACCCATGCCCCCAAGTAATGATGACTGACTTGATGTATTTTGTGAGGACAAACTAGATGTGAGTGCCCCTAGGTGTATGGCATTGAGTCAATGTCAAGTCAGGAGGGTTTGCAAAGGAACCAAAGTGTCACGAAAGTGACTGAAAACTATGTACAAACTAAAGTAAGGAATTATCAAGACTGAGTATCGATAGATAGAGCATTGAGTATAACCCCAACTGTAATGGATGTGAGAAATATCAATAGTGCAGCGACAGTAGATAGACACAGTGAGAACTACTGGTGACTGACACGGGAGAGATTCTCAAGTGAAGAGATCATAGGAATAGCTAGACATCAGTAGGCAGACACAGTGAGGACCACTAGTGACTGATGTTAGGGAGATTCTCAAGGAGAGAAAACTCAGTATAAGCCAAGTGATAGTAGGAAGACATAGTGAGAACCAATGGTGACTGATGTGAAGTAGATCCCAAAATATAATAGGACAGTGCCCCCTAGACTAGGAGGGTTGCCTCGAGAGCATGACCAGTTTCAATCCATATAAGTTGGTGTCTTGATGGGTAACTGAAAGCATGTAGAAAGAAAATGCAAGTAGGAAAGCAGGAAAGCATAAAAGAAGGAAAGCAACTGCATAAAGCCAAGTGGAGCTGTGATAGATATAGAAATGTGGAACTAGAGGCACCTATTTACCAGGTTTTCACCTTCTTGGTAGAAATTTTTTTTTTGGTACCATGACGCCTGTTTGCCAGGTTTTCATCAGTGGCACCCTTTTTTTCTTTTTCTCTTTTTTTTGTATTTTTCAATTTTTAATTTTTTTGTATTTTTGGAATATATAATTTTTTTTGAGATACATCAAAGTGCCTATCACTAGGTTTTCACTAAGATGATCATTTTTTTAGGACTTTTTCATATTTTTAGAATTTTTTCAGGACTTTACTATAGACATGAGCACACTAAAGATGTCTCAGTTGTAGAACCATTTCAGATGAAGAATGTTGATGGGCTCTTTGAGTTGTTCTCCTTCAGTAGTAGAAAGTTTATAGGTGCTAGACCCAAACACCACAGTCACAATATACGGACCAAGCCAATTTGGTTTAAATTTTCCTTTCTGGATCCGATGTTGTTGATTTTTAGGGTTCTCCCTTAGAACAAGGTCACCCGCTGGAAGTCCTTGGTCTGACCTTCTTGTTATAGCTCTTGGACATCCTTTTCTGGTATTCTCTAAGGTGATTTAATGCCACTTGTTGATGTTCATCAAGTAGTTCTAGCTCTTTTAGGTGAGATATTCTATTATCTTCATCAGTAATGTGGCCTTTTAGAGAGACTCACAGAGAAGGAATCTCAACCTCAATTGGTAACACAACATCTGCTCCATAAACCAAAGCATAGGGAGTAGCCCCTATTGGTGTTCTTATGCTTGTCCTGTATGCCTAGAGAGCTGGATTGATCTGGAGATGCCAATCTCATCTGGATTTATCCACTGTGCGGTGCAGGATTTTAAGGATTGTCTTGTTGGATGCTTCCGCCTATCCATTACCCTAAGGATAATAGATGGAAGACCAATGTTGAGTAATTTTGAAATTAGAGCATAGCTTTGTCAAATCCTTGTTTTTGAATTGCCCCCCATTATCAGTGATTATTGTTGAGGGTACACCATGCCTACAGATGATGTAGTTGAGAATAAACATAGCTACTAATTTTTGATTGGCAACGGTGAGAGGGACTGCCTCCACCCACTTGGTAAAATAGTCTATAGCTATGATTATGAACTTATATCCATTTGAGGATGAGGGATAAATCTAACCCACCAAGTCAAAGGCCCATTGTTGAAATGGCCAGAAAGTAATGAAGGGAATAAGCTCCTTGGCTGGAGCATGAATCAGATTACCATGTAGTTGACATTGTTTGCAAGACTTAGCAAACTGTGTAGCTTCTTTTTCCATATCTGGCCAATAGTAACCAGCTCTAATAAGTTTATAGGCCAATGTCAATCCATTAGAGTGAGACCCATAGATTCCTTCATGCACCTCTACTAACGCACATTTGGACTTATCAGGTTCTAAACACCTAAGGAGGGTACTGTCTAGACCGTGTCTATACAAGTCATTAGCTATGATGACAAACTGTGAAGCACTGCAGATTAAGTGATGTTTCTCATTCCGGGTGTAAGTATCCGAAACAATCTGGTCACGAAGGTAGGAAAAGATATGATGGTAGTGAGATGAGTCATGTCCAATGACATAATAGATCATCTGGGAATTAGGGGAATCATAGACTGGGTAGCGTAATGTCTCCACTAGGAATTCATGTTGAAAATCATTTTCTGGCATCTGTAGCATGGAAGCAACGGTAGCCATGGAATCTGCTACTTTTTTATCTTCTCTTGGAACTTGTTGAAATGTGACGTGAAAAAAATAATTTTTGAGGTCATCAACCAACCGTTTATAAGGCACCAACTTGTCATATTTTGTTTGATAGATATCATTTACTTGATTGATGACTAACTGTGAATCTCCAAGAACATTGAGTTTGTCTACTCGCCACTCAAGGGTGATCTTCATACCATTGATTAAGGCTTTGTACTCAGAAATATTGTTTGTACAAGGGAAAAACATCTTATATGATTTTGGTAAAGAGCACCTTTGAGGTGTAATGAATAGTATCCCAACACTTGACCCATGTTGGGTAAATGAACCATCAAAAAACATAGTCTAGGATCGATGTGTGAGAAGTAATATGGACTCATCTGGGAATTCAATGTGCAATGGTTGATGATCTACTATAGGTGCTTCTGCCAACTGATCTGCAATCACATTCCCTTTGATGGCTTTCCTTTCTACATACTCAATATTAAATTCACTGAGAAGCATGACCCATTTAGCTAGTCTACCTATGAGGGTATATTTACTAAACAAGTATTTTAGAGGATCAATTTTAGCAATTAGGCGTGTAGTATGAGCCATCATTTAGTGCCACAGTTTTTGTGAAGCAAATACCACTGCAAGGCAAGCCTTCTCTATAGAAGAATATTTCATTTCATATGAGACCAGAGTTCTACTAATGTAATAGATAGCCCTTTCTTTGTTGTGCTAATCTTCTTGAACCAATAGGATACCCAATGATGTATCCGTAGCAAAGATGTAAAGTATAAGTGGCTTCCCATGAATAGGAGGCATCAAGATTGGCGGGTTCACAAGATACTGTTTGATTTATGTGAACCCTTCATCACATTCTTTATTCCATTGATAAGCCACATCCTTGTGTAAAGTCTGGGTGAATGGTTGTGACTTGTTTTCCAGTTGTGAGATAAAATCCTGGATAGACTACAATCGACCTTGAATTCCTCTCATTTGTCTAATATTCTTTGGTGGTGGCATTTCCATGATAGCTTGTACTTTTGCAAGATCCACTTTGATGCCTTTGGTAGATATGATATAACCAAGCAATTTTCCAGATGTGATGCCAAATGCACATTTCTTAGGATTGAGCCTCAGACTAAACTTTTCCATACGATCTAGTATAGGACCTAGATCTGCAAGATGTTTCTTTTGGTGCATGCTCTTAGCCAGAGTTTCATCAACATAATCCTCCATTGTTTTGTGCATCAGGTCATGAAATATGGTGGTGATAGATCTCTGATATGTAGCACCATTATTTTTGAGTCCAAAGGGCATGACATTCCAATAGAAAGTTCCCCATGCACATGTGAAAGTAGTTTTCTCTTGGTCCTTTGGCGCGATCTTTATTTGGTTGTAGCCAGAGAAATCATCCATTAGTGAGTACATTTCATACCCTACTGTCATATCTACAATCATATCAATATTGGGCAATGGAAAGTCATCCTTAGGACATGCCAGATTCAATTCTCTAAAGTCTGTGTAGACGCAGGTAGATTTATCATGTTTTGATATTGGAACAATGTTAGAGATCCATTCTGCATAGTCAATTACTCTGATAAATACTACCTTAAGAAGTTTCTCCAATTCAGCTTTGACAAGTAGAGTCACATGTGGATGCACTTTATGAAGCTTTTGCTTAATAGGCTTAACACTTGGTGCAATAGACAAATGGTGCATGATTAGATTAGGGTCTAATCCTGGAATGTCTAAATATTTCCATGCAAAGTTTATCTTTTTACTCCAGAAGAATGTAGCGAATTTCTCTCTTTTTGCCTCTGATAGTGATTGTGCCAAGTGAATGATCTAAGGTTCAGCTTCTGTACCCAAATTGATAGGTTGAGTTGGTCCAATAAGCACAGATGATCATTCCTAAAAATGACTTAGAAGCACATCAAGTATCTCATCCTTGAGCACCTTGGAGAGGTTTTCACCCTTGGATACATCTTTTATTTTGAATTTTTTAGGCTCTGATACTGCCACGATGTGGTTTTCACCATCAGAGCACCTATTTTTTCTTCTTTTGATTTTGTGACTAAGATAATTGATGTCAGCCTCAGTCATGTTGACACTTTCTTTGCTAGTGGAGGATGTTACAGGTTCGACAACGTGTAGGTAACAGGCAAGATCGTAATCATTCTAGAATGTAAGGAATTCATTAGATGGGGAGGTAGAGTTCCAATCTATAAGCTCAGGATGGAAAAATGAAAGAGAAGTGACAGGTTCAAGTGTGTTCATGGTATAATCATCAAAAGCATGGACAAGCAAGTCGAGACCTAAAGCAATCTCATCCAGAGGTATAGTTGAATTCCTTTGATTCCTAGAAACCATGGTAGATGACACGTTAACATCTATGGAGTTGGACTCGTGTGACCCTACACTAGACCCTTCACCTACTTTGAGAAGGTTTTCATATGTGTGAACTGTATCTGTATCTCTGTCAGAGGTGGCATAAGACAAGCTGTCAAACTCATATTCATGAGAGTCTGTTTCATCATTAGGTGTCATGTCAAGAATGTGAGTGAAATCAACCCTTTGTCCCCAGTTGGGATGATTTCTACCTAGAACCTCTACTATAGTCAGATGAGCACCTTTTGACCTATCTACTTCTTGCATAGTGAGAAGTGACTAGGATTCTTGTTCAAACTATTCTTGAAAGTGTGGCGGTATGTATAAATCACCTTGATGACCTAGATTTAGAGTATGTATTTCTTTCCACTCATCATAAGTTAATGGAGCAAAGGAAGTGGTGTGATCAGAATCCCTGTTAGTTTCTACTATATTGACATGCAGGATAAAGTCATCTGGCTCAGGTTTTATGTCATAAGGTAGAGTATTTTGTTCAAAATTGTCTTCTCCTTTATAGATCCAAGCTTTGATAGCTCTGTCTTTAGCTTCTTCTTCTAATGGTACTATGGCTTGTACAAAAGTACCACCATACTTTGTTGGAGGAGAAACCGTAGAAGGTTTAGTGCTCTCAGAAGGTCTCCCAAAAGAACATGGAGACAAAGGCAGAGATGTAATAGATAGCATAGGTTTAATCTGATATCCTCCCATGTCAGTTTCTTTAAGTGTCAAGCTCTTTTCCATTTCTTTTAATTTAGTCTCAAGGAGCTCAATAGATTCTCTCTTGGTAGGCAAAAAGATGTTAGCAGATTTTGTGAGGGTGTTGCAATCATAGCATGTGTTAGCAGGTATAGTCACTTCAGATCCTTGGAATGGGAACTTAATGCACTGATGGTATGTTGAAGGGACAACCTACATTTCATGGATCCATGTCCTGCCTAACAGAATATTGTATGCCAAAGGGATGTCAAGCAATTGACAGATAACATCTCATTCAATAGGGCCAAATCTGATTAGAAACACAACTAGCCCCTTAGATTTACGTTCTTCTTCATCATAGGCCTTAATAGTAATCTTTTTGTGGGCATCAATGCAGTCTTCATCGTAGCCTAATTCAGTAAGGAAGCTAGCAGAGAAAATATTGAGGCCAGCGCCGTTATCTATGAGAACATGACGAACACACTTTGGACCGATCATGACTTCAATGTGCAGAGGGTTATTATGCGGGTGACTCAAAGAATGGTCATCTTCCTTAGAGAAAGACAAGTAATGGGAGGAGGTCAAGTGACCTGGTAACCAGACATAATAACCCGGCCAAAATAACCCTGGACACAATAACCCCGCCATAATAACCCAGGGACATAATAACCCAAGGTCATAATAACCCATGGACAAAATAACCCATGGTCATTCTAGATCAAGTTATTATGCTTAAAAAGGGATTGTAAGGCACCATAGAGGATATTTAGGTCATTTTTAGACCATATATCCATTATATACCCCTAAAATAGCCTTAAAACATCTTTAATATGCTTAAATAACTTATAAAATGTAAATAATTATAGAAATAAAGACAAATTCGTGGGAATAAGCTAAATAAGAGTTATTATGAAAAGATGTAAGTCAAAAGGCATTATGAAGAGGGATTAAGAGGATATATAAAGTGGTAGAATTAAGAGCTTATAGAAGTAAAGGAAGGAAGAAGGGGAGAAGAATGAAGAGTGTGTAGAGTGATAAGAAAAAGAGAAATCAAAATTCATAAAAAAAGATATTTTTTAATATAATTTTTTAAACATTATATTAAATTTTTC
>MU224514.1:2593496-2603934 GCA_018584345.1 Thuja plicata
TTGTCCATGGGTTATTTTGACTCTGGGTTATTTTGGATTGGGTTATTATGACCGTGGGTTATTTTTTCCTCGGGTTATTATGGCTGGGTTATTTTGTCTAGGGTTATTTTGGCCGGGTTATTATGTCCTATAATCAAGTGACCTACCATGGATTGAAACTGGTTGAGATCAAGATCTTTTGGGACATTTTCCTCAGTGAGGGCTTTGTCCAAGATTTTCCTATGAGCAGGGGAGATTTTTAGTAGCTCAAAAATAGTGATCTGAGCATTAGTACATTGTAATTGATCGAGAAGTTTGTAATTGGCAGCATTAGATGAGGAACCCAATTTTGGATTCTTATTGGCAAAGTCAACCTTAGCTGTGTCTGAAGGTTGAGTTGATGTAGACATAGAAGGCTCAGGGCCTTTCAGGATGACCTTAGTGCGAGATCGAGTAACAATGTTAGCACTGACTTGAGACTATTCTTGTTCATAAGACTGGGGCATGGACCCTCACAAAATGAAAGGTGTTTTGGACTTGGAAGTATCTTCCCTTCCCTTGAGAATGATGACATTACAGTATTCAATATCAATAGGTTCAACCATATTAATGACATTGTCATTATTGGTGTATGTATAGTTGACCTTGGCATCAATATTTTTGCCTTTAGATGATTCAGCTTTTCCATGAGGAGGAAATGGGTCTTTGAAAGCTTGGTGATCAGAATTCTTGTTGTGACCTCCCACAGCAATAACCTCACTATCGATGAGATCCTGCTTTTTATGCCGCAATTTAAGACAAGAACCCATTTTATGACCTTTGTTTTGGTGAAAATCACAATAAGCAGATTCATTCCACCAAGAGGGTTTTGGTTGCAGATCATAAGGTCATGGATTATCTAGTGGAGTGAGTAAATGGTTTTCCAAGAGAGTCTTGTAAACCACATCAAGAGGTTCTCCTAAAGGAGTGAATTCACGCTTGGGTCTAGGAGCCCAAGGTTTAGATTTAGAAAATTATGAAGTACTCGGTTTGGAATCTACCACAGCCTATTCAATGACTTTGGCCACTTGCATCATGGTAGTGAGAATAAAGACAACCTTGGAAGGCTTAGGAGTCACATTGTCTACAACTCCATCATTCACAATATTTTGATTCTTGTTGGGAAATTTGGATTTATCTTTTCTTGAGGAAGACCCTTTTTTATTTTCCTTGTGTAAGGTCAATTCCCCTTTCTTGATCATAAATGTCTCAATTCTCATAGCTTGTTTAATCATGTCATCAAAGGTTAGAGGACCTTGTAGCTTTAATTGGTACCCAAAGTTGGGGAGAAGATTATTGAGAAAGATGTACAACTTTTCAAATTCGGGTATCTTACGATAATATCATGTATAAAGTTGTCTCCATCTTTGGAGAAATGTCAAGAAGGATTCCCCATGATTTTGTTTCAAGTTGCAAAGATCTCGGATATGAACTAGATGTTGGATGTTGTGAGAATAGTGTTGTAGAAATAAATTGGCAATTTTATCAAAAGTTTTGATGCTAGTTGGTAGTCTAGAAAACCACTCCATAGCTTACCCTCCCAAACTACATGGAAAGAGAAACATGAGATAGGTTGTGTCACGTGTAAATTCCATAGAGAGGGCACAAAAATCCCTCAAATGATCTTGGGGGTTAGATGTACCCAAGTATTTATCATATTTGGGAAGTTCAACTCCTTTGGGAAAAGGAGGCATGCATAGACTCTTATCAAACGGGAATGGAAAAATGTTTTAAAATGTAAATTGAGTGGTAGGTTTATCTTTCTCCTTCACGAGTTGAAGGAGTTTCTCTTGCATGTCTTGCATTTTTTTTTTCAAGCGGGAGTTTTTAGTTTCTTCCTCTTTCTCAATAAGTGTCTCTACCTTGTAATCAGAGGGAAGTTTGACACCCTTGGTGGCTAATTCGAGAAGGTATTTCTCCTTCTCTTAATTCATTATGACCGCCATCATTCTCATGAAATTTTTATTATTCTGAGCGTCTAAGATATCCCTTGGGTTATCTCCTTCTCTTCTTGAAGAGGAGGGTTTTCAGTTTGGTTGAAACAGGGTCCACCCAATTGACTATGATCTGTCATGATTCTAGAATGCAAGTGTTCAATGTGTAAAGACTTAGTATGGAAAGTTTGAATGTTCTCAGAATTTGGGTCCTCTTGGAACAAAGGGTTTCAAACCTAACCAAAATCCACTGGAAATGACCGTTTAAGGTAAGGTCAGCATACCAGAGAAGGAGATCAAGATGATTCTTCACTAGATGTAACCGACAATGGTGTGGAAAGCACAGATTTGTCTTGATTAATTGAAGGAAATGTTTTTCCACTTCAAGTTGTGATAGTCATAGACAAAGATTGAACAAGGGATGGGAACTAGGACCAAACTTGAAACTGTCTCAAAGTAATTGCACTGAACATGCCAAAAGGTGAAGTATCTTTGGTGCAAATTGTTGGAGATGAGGCTAGAACAACCAAGAGATGACTATTGCGACACAAGGCATGGCAACATAGTAGAAATAGACCAAAAGATATGAGACAAGACCAGTTTAAGAAAGAATCACATAATTGTCAACCCAAGAATTCAAGTGTTAGACTGTATGAAGATAGAGGGAAGAAAAATAGACCTAGGTCAGAGACCAGATTTGATAGAAGTACGTTTGACTGATAGGAATTAGCTCACTATTTTGGAAAAAAGGCTTCAGACTCGCGCAAAGAAATGCACTTTCACGTGAAGATTCTCACTGACGCGCATAAAAATTTGTAGTCTCGCACAAAGAATGATACCAGACTGGTGAAAAAAAGTGACAAAATAATAGCACTATTGCAAAATTTCGCGTGATAGTTTCCAGCGTATTGCGCAAAGATTCTCAGGTAATGATGTGAAGATTGGCAGAATATCACACGAAACTATGTAATTTTGACAAATGAAAGTCTACAGAATCAGACAGTTGAGACCAGATTGCATTTCCCAAGATAAAATCATGTTGTTTTTTGACAGATAGTTTGAGTTAAAAATTGTTTTGGACATGTTCAATATTGACACTTTGTGTGTTTTGACGATAGTTTCAATTTTTCAAATGATACACCCACACAAAACACATTAAACAAAATGTTTGTAGTACCAGAACATAAACATCACAATCCTAGGATAACCAGGATAGTATATGTTGAATCCCCACTTGAACTAAATTTTAGCTATGCCTACTCTTAGTGGACAACTTAGAAGCTTGGAGGCACGAGCTCCTCCTTACATGTGCACTCACTTCTCAGACACGCCAAGCTTTGAACCCCAAAGGAATTGCTTCCCAAAGGGCTATTGTCTCTACTAAGAGCCATAAGAGTGTGGGGTGTCTTAGTTGGTCTCTGACCTTCTATGCCAATAGATAGAGGGTTTTTGGAAACTAGAACAACAATTTTTAGTAAGGACATCCATTCAGGTGGTTGTGATCAAGTCATTTTCCCAATAAAGGGGGCTCTCCCAATCCTTTCAAAGCAAGGCTTTCACCTTAACGATGTCAAAAATTTAACGCACCACTAGGGTATTGGAGGAGATTTCGGTTTCCATAATGAATTCACACCTATCTATTGTGACATTAATCACAATAGCATTTTTTGTATACCAATTCAGAAGGGCTTGGCTTTAGCCTATTACCGGTTGGGCATCCACTCTCACCAGCTTTGCTAAAGCTCTTGGGAGGTAGCCACTCTAGAAGAATCACATGAATTTTTCTTACACCCAAGACCCATAAAGGCGAGGGGAGAGGATACATTCATGTAGTTCCTAGGACTACAATCTAAAAAACACTTCAATCACGTAAGACAATGATTCATTTTAAGCACCAACCAAAGTGTGTTTGAACTAGTAAAAACATACATGAGAATTTGTGAAAACACACAAGGTCTTCGACAAACGTTCTGCAATAAACCCGTTAGTAGTTTGTAATGAATTTCTTCATTTTACATCCTACAATAAACACATTAGAAGTTTATGATTTCTTCTCTTTAGCTCAGTGTCCTGCAAACCATTGTTAAGCTGTTTCAAAAGATAAAATCAGAGAAACACAGATGTCAAAAAAATAGCAGATGATTAGAAAACTGAGATAAAAAAAATTGAATGAAAGCTCTGGTGTGTAATTTCGCATGATGATTTAGACTAGATCACGTGAAGAAGTGCAGAGGGCCCCGTGAAGAACTAGAAAGTTCACGTGAGACACTCAGAAAGTTTGCGTGACATTAAAACAGAGCAGTACAGAAGTACAGACAAAATGCAGAAAAATGAAAAAAAGTGAAATGAAATGAGGCCATTATAGATTATACCTGCCCCATGGTGGGCACCAGAAATGTATGTGGTAAATTTGGCCTTGTTAACTCACCATACACTTCAATATAGTCCTTGTTCATCAGATACACACAAGACTGAATATGAGATTATTCATCATGCCTGTCTGCATGATTCAACCTGTTGCTTTCTATCCAGACGGGGTTTTTGAAATAGCTCTCAGAACGAGAGTCTCACAACGATAGACCAATCTAAGAATGAAGGATTTTTCTCCATGAATGTAATGCAATGCAAGGTTATTCTAAGAATTGAAAGATGCAAGATTAATCTAAGACATGATTTCAATGCAATTATTCTAAAAAATTGAAATTATTCTATTACAAATGAAAGCTTTTAACTAGAAATGAGATGATAAAAATGTAGAAACAATTTAGTATTCTAACAATGCATATTTTCTATAGGGGCTTTGAATGAGGAATGGGAGTTCTTTTATAGACTCAGAGGTGATCAGAATAGAAACTTTCCTCTTTGAAATAAAATAGATAGAAAAGCCAGTTTAAATTAGAAAGCTTTATTTAAAAGAAAACAATAATTTTTTTTCCCTTTGCTTTAACTGTTTTCTTTCTTTGATTTTAACTGTTTTATTTGATTTTAATTGTTTTCTTTCTCTTTAAAGCACAATTAACTCAAAGACTCTATTTCTAAACAGAAGAAAGATTTTGAGAGAATATTTAATTAAACAAATAAATATGGCCTCATAAATAGGTTTTTCTCAATTATCTGAATAATTAAATTCAATTATTGAAATGAGGATATTTATTTAATAATTAAATATTATTTAATTTATTTTTCATGTGTCTTAGCTAAAGAGGGTGAATTTAACTTAATTAAAGTGCTAGGACTTTATAATTAAATTAATTCAATCATAAGGTTTGTTTAGCCAATAGATATTTAGGAATTAAATATAATGTATGATTAATGTAGATTTAGGATTTTATACATTTGACACTTAGGTCGAGTAGAGTCAGTAAAAACTCAGAATTTCCTAGTACAATATGACTTTAATGATCTAGAAGAGTGACAAATGCAATAAAATTGGTTAGAGTTGCAAGATGCCAATTTTGGGGTGTTACATTTTGCCCCTCTTTGAAATGATGTGTTAGTAGCACATTGATTCAAAGAATAGTCTGATGCTTAAAGCACAGAAGAATACATTTTGAAAATTGGTGATGCAAAGATCTATTGATGAAGATTTTAGAGCCATCTCCAGGATAGAGCTTGACTCTCCGAAGTCTAGGTTAGGTTGTCAAGACATTGGTCAAATAGAGTTTTTGAGGGTCATCTCCAGAATGAAGCTTGATCCTGAGGGATCCGGGTTAGAATGCCCTGATACCTAATAGATGAATATTTTGAGAATCATCTCCAGAATGAAGCTTGATCCTCAGGGATCTGGGTTAGAATGCCCTGATACCTAATAGATTGATATCTTTCACAAGACTGTCCCCAGAATGAGGCTCAACCTTCAGGAGTCAAGGTCAAATTGCCCCGATACCTGTCCAAGAAGATAATCAATAGAGATTTTAGGACTATCTCTAGAATGAAGCTTAGTCCCCCAATATATAGGTTAGATTTCCAAGACAATACTCAGATTGACATCTTTCACAAGGCTATCCCTAGAATGAGGCTTAACCTTCAGGAGTCAGGGTTAGATTGCCCCAATTTCCAATAGATGAGTTTTTGAGAATCATCTCCAGAACAAAGCTTGATCCTCAAGAATATAAGTTAGATTGCTCAGATACTTAATAGATTGAGATTTTGAGAATCATCTCTAGAATAGAGCTTGATTCTCAGGGATTCAGGTTAGAATTCTCTTATACTTAATAGATGACAAGATGTAAGGAACAAAGATGCCCTTATTGATTGTGGAGTATCCAATTTTGAATATGAAGTACAAAAAATGGAACTTGCCCCAAGTGATGAGATGCCCGTAGCAATGAGGACTTTTGAAAATCAGATTAGATTGATTGAAAAATAGATTTAATGATGTAATCATCTTGCCCCCTCAGGAGAGAAATGGAAAGATGACACGGCATAATGATGATTGAGAGAAAGAAATTGCAGATAGATGTTGAATCAAGGATCTAGAAGAACTTATAACAGATTACGAGAGAATTCAGAAGATTTAGAACCAATTGCAAGTGATTGCAAGGTCTAGATGACCAAGTTTGACTGGGGTTGACTAGAGTTGACTAGAGTTGAATTTTGAGGAAAAAAGTCAACGATTTGAGAAAATGATGACAAGATATGATTTTGACAAGAAAGCGATGTCCAAAAGTTGACTACGCAAGTGTCCGAACGCATCGGTCCCAAAATTTTAAAATGCGATTTTGAGCTACATAGAAGTGTCAAATTTTGATTTCGATCACGAAAATGGATTAAGCATATAGGTGAAGATAGAGAGCGAGGATTGAACACTTGTGTAGTAGTGATGAAGCTAGGACATTGAAGAAGAGCTCCCCAATGTACAAATCCAGGAGAATGCAATGAAGTGAACATCAAATTGCTGCCACAATGCAAGTCTAGAATGAAAATGCAATCCTATGCTAGATGCAATCCCTAGGACATAGTTGTGAGAACCATCATATAATCATCATCATTGAGCATTTTTGGAACATCAAAGTTGATACAACCCTTACTGGCACCGCAATGCAACCATAAGGATATGAATATGACTTTTCATCAGATAAAATGTAGGAAATGAACGTAAGCACCAGGGTACAAAAGCCAAGATGACCTAAACATTGTTTCTAGTTTAATGTTGCAAGAGTACACCAATATCGAGGCATTCAAAGCCAAGATAACCATGAGTGTGATCATGTGTAAACAAATAGATCAATAACAAACAAAGCAATAACAGGCAAGGAGATAGTACCGACCTCACCATGGCATACAAATAAACAAGATTGAGGGATGTGAGGTTGTTCCACCTTAGTGCGGGAGCTCTTATCACATACACCCTATTATTTGATGTTAGCAGGTCATTGGGACTACACCAACAAGTAGTAGACAAAGAAAATATCAATGAAATTCATGAGAATAGAAATCATACAAAGAAAGATTCAAGCATAGCTCAACCATTTTAAAAGTTTGTGAATGTATATGTGTATGAGGTGTTGAAAAACACCGTTGTGCTTGTGAGTTCATTGTGTTTGATTATTATCAATAGATGTTTATGTTTGAGATATCTGATGTGTGTTAAAAAACATAGATGAGTCCAAAGATAGTGTTAAAAAACACTGTTTATGGTGGTGTTGAAAAACACCAATTTTTGTCAGTAACGAGTTGTCCTTGAGAAGTGATAATATTACTGACTCAGGTGTAAACCAAATACGCGCTCAAAGTGGGGACCCATGCACCCAAGTAATGATGAATGACTTGACGTATGTTGTGAGGAAAAACCAGATGTGAGTGCCCTTGGGCGTATGGAATTGAGTCAATGTCAAGTCAGGAGAATTGTCTAGTACAATAGGACTTTAATGATCTAGAAGAGTGACAAATGCAACAAAATTGGTTAGGGTTGAAAGATGCCAATTTTGGGGTGTTACACTACTTCCGTCTACTTGTTCTCTCAATGTCAGACCCCTCTATGGCCTGGCTAACACCACAAAATTATCACACCTAGAAAGAACACATGACCAGTCTACTCATGTCTCGTGGCTTATGGTCATGTCTGGATGAGAACCAACCCATTCTGTAGTGTCCGTTTGAGGTCCTTTAGCACAGGAAAAAAATGGATGAATCCATGGGTCTGATTGCACTACACATTTCAGAAAGCCTCCTATTTCATTTGGATGGTTTGACCACTCCTCGCGCCTATTGGTGAAAGTTTGTAGATCTTTTTGGCATAGTGAATGCATTCAAGGCACTTCAGCTTGATGCAGAGTTGACATCCTTGTCTCCTGATAGTTTTTCCACCATTGAGGACTTCTTGATGAAGTTCAATGCTCTCTGATCACTTTTACAGGGATGTGGGAAGATTAAATTAGATGATGAGTGTATCTTTCTGATACTCTCAAAGCTTCGTGGAGAGTTCCAGGTTTTCTCCTCCACTTTCTATTCCACTATGGATGCCTTGGGTCCTAGGCACAATATGCCTTCCTTTGTGGTATTTTGTGATCAGTTGACTTGAGAGCAGTCAAAGATTCAATAGTTGAATGATGCTTCAGTTTCTATGAGCCATGCCTTGGTTGCTCACCCATCTCCATGGAAACCAGAGCAGAAATAGGTATCATCATCCACAGAATCTTGGAAGGATTCTCCTTCCCAGCATTCCTCTGGCCCACCTCCTTCACCTAAGGGGAAATCAAAGACAGACAAACCCAAGTGTACTTATTGCAATAAGTTCAATCATGATGAGTCTCAGTACTTTCAGAAGAAGGTAGATGGATATGCCCAACAGATTGTTGATTTGACAGCTCTTCTTCATCATCATCCTCTCACTGGTCTTCTTCATCATCATCTGAGGTAGATGGGTCAAAAAAAGGAAAGGGTCATGCCTTATGTGCATCTGCTATAGGTCCCTCTTCTAGGTGGTTGTTGGATTCTAGTGCTTCACATCATATGACATCTTCTCAGAGTTCCTTCTCATCTATTGTGGCCTCTCCTACCCCACACATCTTGATGGGGAATGACACTATTATTCCTGTGTGTGGTCAGGGTTCTATTGACATCGATGGTGGTGTATTCCATGATGTACTATGTGTTCCATCCTTGTCATTAAACCTTCTCTCCATTTATCAAATTACTCACAGTGGGACAGAGAAGACAGTTGATTTCACTGTAGATTCTGTACACATGTGAGATAGTGCGACTGGCCACATTGCTGCTACAGGGACAGTTGATCATGCCACCTGCATGTACTCCTTCTCCCATTTTGGTCCACCACCTCTAGTGTTGGAGAATATCTCTCCTACTTCATGAGTTCCTAGTGAGAATAAGTCAGGTCACCTGAACTTCTGTGTTTCTCCTGAGATCAGTGTTGTGGCTTCTACACCTCCTCCTCCTGTTGCGCCTGCCTTTGCTCAAAATGATTCTTCTTGAGCAGTCCCTGTTATGGTCACTCCCTGCATCGAGCCTTCCCCTCCAGTTGTTGAGGACATATTCGAGGACATTCATCTCCTCCTAGCTTATAGATTTAGCCCATCTATTGGCCCACCTTCATTGGGGATTCCTTTCCAGGAGTCTCATTCATTCTCCTTTGAGCACCAACTCGGTCTTCTGGTTTCACCTCTCATTCAGGGGTTTCCTTGTTACTTTGTACCTCTGTTTCTTCCACATTGGAGTTTCATTGGTTTGATCATTCCTACAGGGGTTCCATCATTTTTGGGGGGCTTTGGTGTCTCATCTCTCTCTCATGGGGGGTTTGATTGTACTTATGGTTTTGAGAGAGTCTCTTGAGCCATTCTTTTCTGTTGTTTCACTAATACATTAGGGGTCAATTTGCGACGTCAATTTGTGACGGTAGGAAAATGCAATGTGTTTTCGGCTTTTTTTTTTTTCAATTATAGCCCGACGACGTCGCAATTGCGACGACAACGGGATATAAGAGAAAAAAAAAAAGGAAAACGTTGCTCATTTGTTATAGTCTATACTCGCGAATTAAGGGCCTTCCCTCCCTCAAAGCCTGCCTCTAAATGAGATAGTGAAGAACTCGGTGAAGAACTCTGCTCCCTCTCTCTCCCTTCCAGCCAACGCTTTACGGCTTCACAAAGTCTGGCTCCCTGATCAACTCACTCAGAATTGGCAGACTGTGAAGGACCTCAAGGTCAGTCTTCTTCTCCACCACTCCAATCTCAGTCTGTACTTCCATATTTTCCTGTGGAGGTGTTAATTAATTGTGAAATTTTAGAGTGTGAAATTTTAGAGTTAGAGTTTGAAATTTTGGTCAGGATTCGGTATAAATGTTTATATTCTTGATTAAAGGAGCCATACAATTGATAAAAAGGCTACCATTTCAAAAACATTATTGGAAAATGATCCTCAAGGATGAAATTATGTATGCAGGCATTTTATTGTTTATAAAAATGTTTTTTAAGAAAGTACCCCTATTCTATTTTTTTTTCCGCACAGCACTCGGGTCCCCCTAGGTTCGG
>MU224514.1:2610742-2621277 GCA_018584345.1 Thuja plicata
TCCTTGCAAAATTTGTAAGGGCTTAATCCGTAGAAGACTGCTAATCAAAACAGTTAAGAGACATTGTAGGGAGAATGGTCACATTGAAGGGGGGCATGAATATCATCCACTGGTAAGTTGTTCATTATATCATTTTAACAATTGATATAAATATGAAATCACTTGATGATGAGTTGATGATCATGGTATATTTATGTTAATCAATTTTATATAGGTTGATCTCCCCAGGGAAGTACATGATATGAACCACAACAATCCGAAGAATATGGTTTTCAAAGTGGAGGAACATGGAGGTACGAATATCCAAGGTGAAGATAATGATCCCATGGAAGATGACGATCATGTGCCAGAAAACAAAATTGAAGATGATGGTATAAATACATTGATCCGTCTCAATTACGATGTCAGCCAAGGGGATTGCGACGGGGTTGCTGTAGCGGCGACGCCAAAATCCTGTCGCAATTGCATTGGGATCCGTCACAATTGCGACGCATTCCACAATAATTATGGCCAGATGATGCCAGCATAAAGTGGCAGTATAGCGACGGATAGCTGTTGTAATTGCGACTGGTGATGACGGACGTCGTAATTTACGACTAAAAATGAGCGACGTCTACTACTGTCGCACTTGCGACACATGGCTGTCGTAATTGCGACACATAGCCGTTGCAAAACGATGCCAAATGTATTAGTGTTTCTTCTATCTCTTCTTGGAGTAGGGTTTTTCCCATGTGGTTTTCTCTATTTCTTTTCTTTACAGAGATTTGGTTGTGCTTGGGTACATGATCATGCCTTGTTGCTGAGACCCTTTTTTCCTTCTTTCATAGCTGTGCTAGGTTAGCTTACCTCTTGAGCTTTGCTTAAGGGGGGTGTTAGAGTAATCATCTATTTACACTTATTAATTAGATCACTTTGATTTAAATAATTAAGTTGTTTATTACTCTAGTTTACTTAAGTTATCTCGTAGGTGCATTATAATTAATATTTATATTAATTATTAATGTGCAACCTAGATTTTTTAGTTTTAGGGTTTCGTTCACCTTTATAGGTTGAAATTTGTAGTTTCTTTTTCAATTAATTCAGATTATAATTTCGCTCTCACATTTTGAGCTACTTCTGAGTTCTTATTTTTCCTCTTTCTACTTCTCTCCTGTAATAGGTTATTTGCATACAGGTGTTCTTGGCATTCTGTGGATTTGTATCTCTCAAATCCTATACCTTTTTCCTCATTATCAAAAAAGGAGGAATGTATACATATGTAATATACTTTAGTAGAAAAAGAAGGAATGTATACATATGTATTAAATACTATATGAGGATATGTATAATGTATGTACAGCAAGAATAGATATGTACATAAACTTACACTTACTGGCATATGCATAGGGGGAGTCATTTCATAACTAAGGAAGAAGTATACATAGGTGTACATACTAATACATCAAGTATGTTGCACATATCATTTTTTGATACTAATGTCAAAGGAGGAGATTGATGACATTAAGTTTTTCCATTAGTATACTTAAAGGAAAAACATAATAAAGGTCATTGGTATAAGCATAACCGGCGGACAGCAAGGATACCCAATGAGATAAAAAATCCTATTGTAAAAATGATAAGTATAGACTTTCCCGATGAACATTGACAAGAGTCAAACCGACGACAAGAATTACCGAAAATATAGTTTTGAGAACATCGCTGACAGAGAAGAAAAATATACCCGGCAAACAGTTCAATTAAGGGACATTGACAGAGTACAAAACTGACAAAATTGACAGAATAGCCTGACCATCAGAACTGACAGTCAGTTACAGAACCTGCAAAAAGTGGATCTGACTTTACATGTTAGATAAAAAAAAGTAATTCTATTTATAGAGTTTTTATTTGTTTTAAATCTTTACTTGAGGGTCAAGCAAGAAAATTATGAATGTTTTAAAGCATCCTAATGGATCTAAAACACATCTAACTAAAGATCAAGGTCAAGTTTTAAACCTTGGATCTAGAGTTAATTTGTAAAAGTGTGAATCAAGAATAGAGCTAAAAACTAGTATAAATAGATGTTCAATCATTTGTGATGTAATAAGACTTGTAATAATTTTACAAATGATAGTAGCCATGGAGAGTATCTAAGAAGTAGAAGAGAATTCATGCAAAGCACAAAAATAGATCAAAGAAGTTATCAAGAACACAGAAAGGCTACCGACGAGCAGAGACAAGGTATCACTCAATCACTCAAGGTGATTACATTTACATTGTAAGCTTTACAGGATCTGTTATCAGCAATTAGAGATTTCATTCACTATCAAATCAACATTTATATTGTAGTTGCAATCTAACAAGTGCATCACAACTAAAATCCTTTTGTAGAAGGTGGACTTAACCATTCTTTGATAAATCTCTTAACAGAGTGCACACCTAACAGTGTTGCTAAAGCTTCAAATGAAGTAGATCCTAACAGGTCTCCACTCTAATACTCTTAACAAGTTAGATCATCATAAGTGATCAATTGTAAGCCTTTAGCAGATCCCTTCTTATCTAAAGATAGTGAAGTTTTGTGGGTAGACATCCCCACCACAGTTTTTACTTCCTATTAGGAGTTTCCTACGATATCATATCATGTGTTATGTGTTATTTGTTTTCATGAATGTTTCTTTAATGTTTACACATGTAAAGAACTTATATTATGATTTCACATATATATAGAAAGATAAATAGATAGATAGGAAAATACAAATCTGATGACTCAAAGGTTAATGGGCCAACCACATAAAAAAATTTAGAGGTACTGATTCACCCCTCCCCTCTCAGTACATCATTCCAATAAATCCAACAACATCATGTAGCAACAAAACAACAAAAGGAAATAGAGAAGGAAAAGGAAAAGGAATTTGAGAAAGAAAAGAACACTGAGTAGGTCACGGCTACTAAGAAATCAGCAGCATTGAATACCAAATTAGTTCCCCCAATCGAGTCCATTGCACAAAAAAAAGAGCCCAACAAAGATAAACCCAAGGAACAAAAGGAATAGAAGGAAGCTGAGATACATACACATGAGCAGAAATAGGACACTCTAGAAGAAAATAAAGCAGAAGGGAAATAGGAAGAGAAGAAGGAATAAAAAAAAAAGAAGAGCAAAGAGCTAGAACACTTATAACAGAGACAACATCTGATGCACTGAAGGCATCACATTCACCAAAGAAGATAGAAAAGAAGAAGAAATAAAAAAAAGAGGAAACATGTATATTTGAGTCAACTGGTATTTTACCAAATGTCAACCTATCTACTATGGAATATGAAGAAATGATCGAGTATGCAAAACTAGTGAAACTTAAGGAAATGCAAAACAAATTACTTCAGAAGAAGAAAAATACTAATGTAATGGAAAGTGCCAAAGATGTATTACAGGAAATTCTCCCAGACGCCAATGTTGATGAAATAGAAGAAATCATTTGTTAGGTAGAAGGACTAGTGGAGAAAGTCTAAAATCCAAATCAAGACACTACTAACTACATGATGAATATTTGTTCAAGGAAGATGGAACTGAATATGTTTGAATCCATTCTAGACAACATTGCAGCTGATAAGGTATCACTTTCTAAGGCATCTACTGAGATTGAGACTAAGTTGTCTAATATACTTTTAATATTTTAGAAATTTTGTTATATTTCATCCTTTATCAAGGATATCAAGAAGAAAGGTGAGTCTTTCGAGACCGAGTTGATCGAGCAGCTGAAAAATGTTTCTACTGAGCCTGGTTCTTTTATAAGTTTATTACGCAAAGTTGAAGCACTTTATGGGGTTGTAGCAAGAACTACAACAAGAAGATAACAAGAGAAGGATGTAACTTCTAGAGCTGCAAGCACTTTTGAGCAAAGGCATTTGAAGAAGGATAAAGAGTTGATCAACACCCCTGATGGTAGTTCACTTGACACCATCATTGGAATGGAAGCTAATGTTTCTACTCAACTTTTTATAATTCAAACACTCAAAGATGCATGGGAGTCATCCCTAGCCGATGTACAGAAGAAGTACGCTCACATTTCTGATAAGTTATAATATATCCTACCGATACCTAAGCAATTTTGATTTTAGCATATTTATAAAAAAAGGGGGGGATAATATAGCATGTGTATTAATAAGGGGGTGTAAGTAAAAACTGATATATAATGGTAAGGAAGATATAAGGATGTGTATAGGTGGAATTACACAAAAAAATTATGACTTTGAAGTTTTTGTCAAAATGTGAGCTAATGCCAAAAGGGGAGATTGATACTCCTATGAGATGGATTTTTATCATTAGTTTTGTCAAAGTCATAATAGTCAATGAAGCTAGTTAGTAAAAGAGGAAGTATACACTAAGGCAGACAATCGGTAAAGCATAATATCAATGACACCAAACATCAAACACAAGCAAGTTATTGAGTTAAAAGAGAATACTTACCGAGCAGATTTAGTCACCAAGCAGATGTTATGTCACCAAGAAAGATCAAATCACATTACCGAACACACCAAAGCTGACATAACAATTCAAATTTGAATACACTAAACCTGGACACCAAGTGGGGAAACTTTCACAGTATTCAAGATAAAAGTTAGGTTGAACATTGAGATTGCACTAATATGATTGCTCATTATCTCAAGGCAATTCAACCAATGATATTAAAGAACAATGTATGTGTTGGGAATGAAACCAACCTTTCACCACCTCACCTCCACCATAGAAGGATAATGGTCTAATTAGGTTAATTGCCTTAAGATCATATAAAATGAACAAAACATGAAGATGAGAGAGAGAGAGAGAGAGAGAGAGAGAGAGAGAGAGAGTGAAGAAGATATAGGGTACATAAAAGATAATTTATCGAGTGTAGAAAGAGGTGTACTTGTAGAGCATAATGAGTCTGAACAGTATTATGGTTGAAGCATAGTTTCAGACATTTTTGTAATATTTAGGTGAGTAGAAATCTCATTCAATGGGTAGGCTCTAATAGGTCTTATTTTGTAAATCCTCTAACTGGGTACATCTCTTAGATGAGAGACTGTCAAATCCTTTAACCAGGTAGACTAAATAAGTCTTTTGTACTCTTAATCAAGTATAATACTCCTAACAGGGTAAGCTACCAGAAGTAGCTAACATTGTAGCTCTAACCGAGCAACCTTGATTCTACATAAGTGAAGGGTTGTGGGTGCCATTCCCACCACAATTTTTCCTCTAACCAAGGATTTTTGCGTGACCAAAAATTATGGTGTTATGTGTCATGGTTTTCTAATTTATGTTATATGTTTTCAATGTTTTATGAATAATATTCAATTTGGTGAAAATGAATGAAGAGTAGTGAAAAAAATTTAAAGTACTAATTCACCTCTCACTTCTCATCACTTACCTTTCCATAGATGAATCCAATAGGTTGATGGAGGAATATAAGGACCTAAAATGGATGGAAAGGAAAAATACTTTGACTTTGAGATATAAGGACCTGAGATGTATGGAAAGGACAAAGACTTTGACTTTGACAAAAAATGACCCAAAATGGAATTGGAAGATGGGGAATGTGTATGCCTAGGTTTATATGGAGGAATAGGTAATTTTGGAGAGATAAAAAAATCTTGAGAGTGAGATACATAGCCAAGGCCATGATTTTACATATTTTTTTTTATATAAAGGGGTTCTAATATACCTTCTTCATTTAGGCCTAACCCTTTTCCTTGATAATGTATGATCTGAAAATTCTTCTTAGAAATGGGATACTAATTAATTTAAAACAATATGTGAGTCTATTTTAAGGTGGATGAGGCATATAAGGAATGATAGGATCATGAAGTAGACTAAGACCAAACAAAAGTGGATGGACCAAGTTGATATGTAATAGACTCATTATTAACTTTGATAAGGGGATGGAATCTTGAGGTGAATATGAAATATTGTGACTTGGAGATGGTGGGTTGATAGGATCTTGTCATGGACATGGAGGATACTTTTATCTTTAAATGGAAGAGGACTATTGTATGTTTTAGTCCATTTTCTTTCTCACACATAAAATACTTATGATAAGCCCACTCTATTTTCCCATACACTGATCAAGAAAGAAAGAGAATAATAGAAATAGGTTTTTTATGCCCTCCACACTTTGAGTTCCAAAAACTCAGATAGGTTTATCCTTATCTAACCTAGAATGATCAAATCACAACATCATTCCAGCAAGTACATAGTGAAAATTACAGATTCTAACTTCTGTAACATTTATTTGACAAAACTGAACTAGAGTAGCAAAGATTAAATCAGTAATGATAGTCACCCACTCCAAATGAATAAAAGATCAGTGCTTTATCCTAGGGAATGGAGTCGCTCTAAATATTCATATCCACTTGTCATATTCAGATCTGAACAGAAGACAAATATACCTTATATATCAACCCTCACACATATTTTGAGATAATCATCAAATTTATTCTCCCCTTGAGAGAAACCCTAAAATGACTTCAAAATCTTCCTAACAAACATATAAATTGAACAATCCGTAATTATTCAATCTAAGAAAAAATCAGAATATAACAATAAAGACAATTACTCATCATAGTTCAGAAACTGTTGATGGATTTGTATTTGTATTCATATAAAGATAATGCTATTACATTCAACAGTATACTTCAAAAACTCTTATCAAATTATTGGTCCCAAGCTCTAGAGTTATACAATATTGTTGTACTTCAAAAGAAAAATGACTATCCTTTTCCCAGTAGTCTTGGAATCCTTTTATAACTTAGGATGCAACAAGATTCAGACTACATGGGAAGATTACAAAATCTTGCAACAACTTGATTATAACAAAATAACAACTCCTATGATAAAATACAGGTGGCAAAAAGGAACTGCAAACCCAACCAAAAGTTGTTGCTTCTTTGAAGATATCTGCTTATCCTTTTAACTTGGCCTCCCACCTATTCACCTCCTTGTCAATGGGCCAACTAAAAAATTTATCTTGTTCTAACTTAGCCAAGGCTTCTGTCCACTTGGCATCTAAACTCATCTTTCCCTTAGCAACAAATTTAGTTATATCCACTTCAACTTTGAACAAGATGTCAATCAAATTGTTACAGTAACCAACGTCCACATCTTTGTCCAAATGTTTATTCACATCATTAGCCTTCCAAATTTCATCAAATTCCTTTTCCCATTCTGATTGTGGCTTTAAAACATTATTATCATCATAAATTTGAGGGATAAGTGTATTGCACTTCTTACTAAATAACTGTAATTTATTGTTGATCAGCTCATCCTTCCCAGTGAAAAAAGCATAAGAGATTTTCATCTCTTTTATCATTTTAGTATTTTATGCAATATTAGGAGGGAATTCATCACTATAAAATATTGTTTTATTCAACTTATCCATCACTCTAGTCGTTCTTGACCATGTTTAGAAAATAGGCTCAAGAAATATCATGGCCTCAGTAGCAATTTTGCAAGCATCCTGGAGTGACTCGTGCATTGCATGCACTAATGGAGTCTTTTGTTTCAAAACACCCACATGGTGTTGTAATATGGAAAGGATTATAGGAACATCATTATTATTTTTATCTCTCAAATAATTCTTTTTCTATCCCTCATCTTCTCCTATATCACCATGGGTCTCTATAGATGCATCTACCTTATTTCCCACAACCACCTGTGGGATTTCATTTACATGTTTTCCTCCAATTATTTCTTTAGTTCCTCCACCTTTTCCTCCAGGGCATTATTTTGTATCATAAATTCTTCATGCTTCTTAGCCAATGCAATCATTTGATTGAAAGTTTGATCATACCTTTTGGACAAGTCCTATGTTTTGGCCAAGTTCATGAATGAAACTTGGGTCATTAAGTGAGCATTTTTTGTGTCACTGGTGTTCTGTAAATTCCATATCATCCTGTTAGCCTTCTTTTCTTCCCTTATGTTTAAAACCAGAGGCTTTTGTGTGGAAGGAGTAAGTTACCAAATATCTAAAGTCTTAGACTTGGGATCAAAACCCGATCCTCTCAAGACATCATTTATTTCAAACTCAGACTTGAACATGGTGTTCTCCTACTTTTTGATTTGGTCAATGATAAAAGTGGATTGCAAATCCCAATCAGGAATGAAGAATATTCCACTATTTTGAACTAGGATCCTAGCTTGTTCAACAATGATCTATTCACTTTTAGGTTCATACTCTTGGAGTGTCTTTACAATCTCTTCATTCTTCTCTTCTCCTCCTTCCCCTGTTATCAAATTCTACCTTAACTCCCTTTGTTTCATCTTTATTAGAAAACATTTGAACTCATCTGACTTGAAAAATTCATCATCTTTCATGAATTCATTTTCCATCATCATTCTTTCATCCATCTATGTATTTAAAATCATTTCATTTTCACCCTTCCCTTCATCTTGTGGCAAGGTCTACAATTGGGTTTTAATTCTCCTAAAGAATTTTCCCTACTCTGTGACCACAACCTTGGCCATATTTCTTCTCACCTCCATATCTTTATCTTATATTTTTTGTTTCTTATTTGGTGGCTCTCTAGCATAAATAGCCTCCTCCCCAACCTCCTCATCTTCTTCCCATTGTTCTTCCAATCCTTTGTCCTACAGGGCCAATGTGCCTGAGGATTCTTGGGGTTGTGCACCTTCATCATTGAATGTTGGCACTTGTGCCATCAAATTTTCATAAGACTCCAACATCTTTTCAATCCTTTGGAGATAGGGAATATCAGGAATGAATCTAGAGAATGTATTGTTTGATTCTTTCCATTCGGCTTCCACCCTTAGAAGATATTTCCATTTTCTTATCCTTTCTTGGACCTCAACCTTATTCATATTATTTCTTACAATATTGTCATCATCTAAACCCTCATGACCCCTAAAATTTTCCCATGGAGTCATGTCTTTAAGGGCTAACTGAATGAACATCTCTGGATCACAAAACTGTGACATTGTGTTTGACATTCTATATTGCTTCAAAAAACCATTAACCTACCCAAAATCCTTCTTTCCTATTGAAAAATCATATGCCACCCATAACCTAGGGATGAAAGTACACTTCCTATGTCCCTCTAAAAACTCCTCATCTACCCAAGTGACCTGCCAAATGAATTCTATCAAAGCAATTCTGAGTGGGACAAACTTAGTGAGTATATGTGGTGGCTGAGAGCATCCATAAACCCTATTGACAGTGAATTGATCAAAAAAGAAAAAATCACCCCAATTATGACCGACTGGCCAATCTTGAATAAAATTCCAAGGCCTCAATAACTTTCTAATATTAATGGACACCCTTTCCCTATCAACTCCCAACATATCTAAAATTAAAGCAACAATCCAATTTTGAAAATAGACAAAAGAAGAATGTGATGATGAGATATCTGGCACCTGATTCCATCTTTGTACTATCATCTCAATCCCATACTCTGATTAATACAAATCTAACTCTTTATCCATGGATTTCTTGTTGTAATATAGAATCAGAAACATCAAGTGGGAGTAATGTTTGAATGTAGGCACAGGAACACCTTTCTAAATCTCCACCAATGCATTGTGTATGGCATCAACCACATAACCTACATAATCATAATATGTGTTTACCTCTAAATGTTGAATGTCCATGGCCATCATTAATAAGTCAGCAGGTATAGTTGAATCTCCATCGAAACCTTGAACCTTTCTCAATCCATAAACTGTGCACTTTATATAATTGTGAAAGAATGAGAGATCAAATGGTAGATGTATATCATCAGGAACTACAACCAAATTTTGGTCCACCCTACGCATATACCTTAGCATTTCATGCCTCTTTATCAACTTATGACGCTTCTCATAGTCAACATTTATCTTTGTACGCCTCTCTTCTCGTGATCCATGGTTCCCAAGATTTTCAAAGGCAAGGGTCAGTAGCAAAGGTTTTACAAATGACATAAACCAAGTACACAATACTTCTAAAATGAATAACAGTGAAATGTAATCAATAAAATGTACGAGCAAGAGAAAGGAAAACAAATAAATGCAAACCCCACGATGCTCAAAGCTTCTATTGTTTCTCTCTACTCCTTCTGGAACACTGTTCTTGATGCTCAGTATTGGTGGGGCAGCGTCTATGACTTGATAAGTGTCGAGAATTCGCAAATTGAAATGGGTGTGTGATCGCAAGATGGCTTGAATGCTAGAACCAAACTGACATAGCAATGGCACACAAGAGCTTGAAATCCTGGATCCTTCAAATGGTTATGAAGGGTTTATTACATAGGAATTGGTGGTGATATGAGCGGTTGAGATCAATCCCAGAGATAGGGAGATGAATGGTTGAGATTAAAAGGAACTGGAGAAGCCATCAGTAAACTCCACCTCTTTATTTGTTAAAGAGGAGATAAAGCTTGGTTGACTGAAGAGCTAATTATGAGTTACCCTTTTGAACTGAAGAGGTGGGTGAAGTTACCCATGTGGACTGGAGAGATGGGTGGAGTAACCCATGTGATCTGATTGGAGTTATCTCTTTGAAGATAAATAAATATTTAATTCATTTATTTAATTA
>MU224514.1:2642682-2652758 GCA_018584345.1 Thuja plicata
CATTTGCTGAAGAAGGTGTAATTTTTCCCACTAGGTCAAATCCCCACATTGAAAATGGTAATGGTGATGTGATAGGATTTAGTTCCTGGGCCAGTGCATGGATGAGGTCTCCATGAATTTGACACTGTCTACAACTTTGAACATGTTTGTGTGCATTTGTCTCTATTGTAGGCCAAAAGTATCCCATTTGGATGATCTTTTTAGCTAAGCTGTTGCCACTTTCGTGGGTTCCACAAATTTCCTTCATGTACCTCGTACAAAGCTTTCTGGGATTCCATGGAAGTGAGACATTGTAGTAACGTTCCATCTAGACTTCATCTGTATAAAGTAGTTGAGAGGATGGTATACCTAGAGGCTTGGCGGATGAGGGATTTTCCCTAGTTCCTAGACAAGTTTGGAGGTAAGACATTGTTTTGAAGATAGTTATAGACATCTTGGTACCATGGGGATTCAGGACCAACAAGGACACATGCTAATTTCATGATAGATTCTTGATGTGATGGCACAAAGAGTTGCTCCACTAGAAACTAGAATTTTGTTTCATTACCTGGCACTTCAATCAGTGATGCTATGGTAGCCATCACATCTGCAGATTTGTTCTGTGCTCATGGGACTTGCTCGAAGAAAATGTAATGGAACTTGGTACGTAGTTTTTCCATCTATGCTCTGTATGGTATGAGTTTCTCATATTTGGTCATATAATCATTGTTGGCTTGACTGATGACCAACTGTGAATTGCCAAAGACTTTAAGGTTCTTGATTCTCCATTGAATTGTTATCTTTAGACCGATGAGTAGTGCTTCATATTCTGCTATGTTGTTGGTGCATGGGAAGTTAAGTCTGAAAGAATTTGGAATTGTATCATGATCTAGAGTGATAAGCACTATCCATACCCCCGCACCATGGTTCGTACATGATCCATCAAAATAAAGTTGCCATACCTCGATCGCCAGTTGTAGTGTCATGATAGATTCATCAAGAAAGTCAGAAATAATAGGCTGGTGGTCTTGAATTGGTGCCTCTGCTAGTTGATCTATGATCACTTGTCCTTTGATGGCCTTTCTATCTATGTATTGAATGCCAAACTCACTTAAGATCATTACCCACTTTGCCAGCAGTCCGGTGAGCACTGCTTTTCTTAGGAGATACTTTAAGGGATCAATATGTGCGATCAACTTTGTTTGGTGACTCAACATATAATGTCTCAACTTTTGGGAGGCAAAGACAACTGCAAGGCATGACTTTTCAATTGGAATATAGTTTAGCTCATATCCAACCATTGTTCTACTTAGATAGTAGATGGCCCTCTCTTTTCCTGTGTCATCATGTTGTGCCAAGAGTACACCTAATGCTGACTCCATCGCTGAGATATATAGAAGCAATGGTCTACCTTGTATTGGTGGTACCAATATAGGAGACT
This sequence comes from Thuja plicata, assembly GCA_018584345.1. Lineage (NCBI taxonomy): Eukaryota > Viridiplantae > Streptophyta > Pinopsida > Cupressales > Cupressaceae > Thuja > Thuja plicata. The sequence continues at coordinate 2,644,103 of MU224514.1, forward strand.
TGAGAAGGTAGTCTTTGAATATTTGAAATACCTGTTCACATTGCTCTGTCCATATGAATTTGATGTCTCTATGCAATAGATGTTGGAATGGGTGGCACTTGCCTACTAGCTGAGCTATGAAGCACCTGATTGATTGGAGCCTTCCTTGTAACCCTCTTAGTTGTCTTAGGTTCAATGGTGGAGGCATGTCCAATATTGCTTTGAATTTTGCTGGGTCCACTTTGATTCCTCTATGTGACACTAGGAACCCCAGTAATTTTCCTACTATGACACCAAATGCACACTTCTTTGGGTTTAGACAAACCTTGAATTCCTCCATTCTGTCAAAGATTGATCCCAAAACTTGTAGATGATCCTTTCAAAGTATTGACTTGGCTAGTATGTCATCCACATAGTCTTCCATTGTTTTGTGGATGAGATCATGAAATATAGTTGTCATAGCCCTTTGATATGTCACTCTGGCATTCTTTAGACCAAATGACATGACATTCCAACAATATGTTCCCCAAGGACATGTGAAAGCTATTTTTTTTTGGTCCTTTGGTGTGATCCTTATTTGATTGTAACCTGAAAATCCATCCATGAGTGATAGCATTTGATGTCCAGCCGTTAGAACTACAATCATATCAATGTTTGGTAAAGGAAAGTCATCCTTGGGATAAGCTATGTTGTGATCTCTGAAGTTTGTGCAAATCCATATCTGACCACTGTGTTTTGTAACTAGTACCAAGTTAGATATCCAGTCTGCATATGGTATAGGTCTTATGAACTTAGCATCCAGGATCTTTTTCAACTCTGCCTTGACTAGCAATGCAACATGGGGATGCATCTTTCTTAGCTTCTGCTTGACAGACTTGGCATTGGGTAGCAATGGGAGATGGTGTAGTACTAGCTCTAGATCTAACCCTGGCATATCTGAGTAGGACCATGTGAAATTGATCATCCTTGCCTTGAAGAAACTGATGAACTATTCTCTCTCCTCAGGGGTGAGTGATTTTGCCAAGTATATGTTCTTTGGGTTCTTGTCATCTCCCAAATTGACTTCCTCTATTTCTTCTGCTAGTAATGCTGATTTCTCCTCTGTCAAGGGGAGGAGTTCCTTCTTTCTATCTTCTAGCACTTCAGTGAGGTTTTTTCTAGAAGATACGTCTTCTTTTAGATTTTTATCATTATTTTGTTCTTTTTTCTTTTGTGGACTGGAAAGAGGAGCTTCCTCCCCAAAATATGCCGCTCTATATAGGTTAATGGAGAAGCCTACCTTGTGATCTCCTAACAGAATGCCTTCCCTCAGTGCTATCAAATGAGCTATAGCCTCATCATTCTCGAAGACATCTAAATCAGGTGGTCCTTGTTGATCCCACTCTATGAGCTCAGGGTGTACAAGATAGATACTTTCATGGTTGTTTGGCTCTGGTTGACTGAAAGGGACTGCTAACATGGTTCCTACAAAACTAGACTGTGATGTGGATGCACCACTTGAGGTCTGATCAATGACATGCTTGTCTATGGAGGGTTGTTCAGTAATGGTCAGTTGGTCAAATAGGTCTACTGGATTTATGATAATGTCTGACCGAGGGGAATAATTTGGGATCAATGGTTCAGAGTCATAAAGGGATCTTCACTCATACTCGTGGGAGTCAGTCTTGATAGAACGCTCGTTAGATGTCTCACTTCCTTGGTTATCATCGATTGCTATATGGAGGTCTATTCAGGTTTGTGTGGTTCCCTCTTTGGTGGGAAACAACTATGATAATATGTTTCTTATTAAGACATGTTCTATGTTGTGGCCTTGGTGCACCTCTACTATTTGTTCCTGATTAACTTGAATGTCTTAGATTATAGGACTGGTGCTTTGTTGTCCATAGCCCAACCCTCTCATGTTTCTCTGGGTTGGTGGGAGAGGCAATTCAAATATACCTTGTTGTATTGCCCCCAGCCTGGTTGTACCATCGTACCCAAATATTTGTATCATTGTGTAACCATTACCATAGTTTTATAGGGGTAGTGGTGGTCAGATTGTCTCAGGGGGATCTTGGTATAACCAGGTATTGATGTCTTGTTCAAAATGATTTTCTTCCGCTATGTCTCCCCATCGGACAAAGGTTGTGGGTGGACATCTGAATAGAACAGGCTATGGAGTTTTTTTTGCAATAGCAAGTTGTGGCATGCCATGAGTTCTTGGGCTTTGAGGCATGTGCATGATGGTAAAAGCCTCTTCATATCTGTATTCACCACAACCCTTGTCTGTGATGGATATCTTGCCTGCTTTCTGTGTGACATCTTTAAGAATTGAATCTGAAGAGGAGGGAATAATTATGTCTTGGTTAATGACTATCTTTCCTGCTACCCATGTGACATCCTTGGGATTCAAATCTAAAGAGGATGGGATGCTTGCATCTTGGTTTGATGGTACCTGGTTATCAGTGCTTATTTTGACCACATTACAATATTGGAAAGGATTGGGATCTCCCTCTATGATGATCTCCTCTCCCTGGTGTGAGAACTTGATGCATTGATGGTATGTCGAAGGTACAGCTTGCATTTCATGTATCCAAGGTATCCCTAGTAGCATGTTGTATCCCAACTCAAGGTCTAAGATTTGGAAGGGAGTGTTTTTTACCACAGGACCAATACGAACAGGTAGAATGATAATACCTTTAGAGGACCTTTCCTCTTCATCATAAGCTCTGATATTTATCCTCCTTGTGACATCAATGCTTGATTCTGAATAGCTTAGTTTCTTGATTAACTTTAGAGTACAAATGTTTAAACCAACTCCACCATCAACAAGGACCCTATAGATAGCACTTTTGTGGACCTGGACAAGTAAGTGCAGAGGATCATTATGCAGGGATTTATGCAGCGACACATCACGGTCTGTGAATGTGGCATGTTTGTTAGCAACTATATGGTTGACCATCATTTGGAAGCTCTCGAGTGTTATGTCCCTTGGGACAGCTACATTCTGAAGGGCTTAGTCAAGTGCCAGTTTATGCTGTGGAGATATGTGCAATAGGTCAAACATGGAGATCTGGGCAGGTGTGCGCTTTAGCTGGTCCACTATGCTTATTTTTGGATCTGAGTTTGCTTTAGGATTGGCAGAGATAGTAAGTGAGGATGGTAATCCTTGCAAGACAACTCTGGCATGATGCGTTGTTACAACACAATTGTTACCTTGGTCTTTGATAGTGATTGTAGCCAAATGGCTATCTGAAGGATTGAGGCAATTGATAACATTATCACTGTTGGCATACATATAGTTAACTTGTTTTTCTTGTCCACCAAACCTGGAGGCTTTTCCCTTGTTGTGATCATGAAAGGTATCGTTAAAAATAGTGTGATTAGTTATGCTTTTGGTTTGGGTATTTGTCACATTGATGACCCCTGTGTCAATCAGATCTTGGATAGCATGTTTCAATCAATAACAGTTTTCCATTTTATGCCCTTTCACCCGATGAAATTCATAGAAATCTTTGTCATTATACCACCTCGGTTTGTTTTCATCTTGTTCAAAGTCCCTGATTTTTGGGAGAGTGATAATGTTTGATTGGATTAACTTGCGTAAAGCTGATTCTATCGGCTCTCCCAATGGTGTGAAATCTCGTTGCTGGAATTGAAACCGTGGTTTGCGTTGATTTTTTTGTTGACTATTTGACACAGCAGCTGCTTCTACAGGGGGAGGTTGGTTTTGGGTGTATTCTTGTTGAGTGGGCCCTGTGGGTTTTTGGTTGGCCACAGGTGCACCTTGCAGTGACACCTTGGGTTGTGCGTAGTTGACTGTCTTCACATCAATGACACCATCGCTAGTGACATTTTTGTTTTTTTTCCACCACTTAGCTTTGTCCGTTGCATTCTTATTCGTATTTGTTTGTGTGGGATCTGCAAGGATTCCTCTTTTGACTAAGTTCTGTTCACAATGAACTCCTCTTTCGATGAGTTGTGTGAAGTTCGGAGCTAACTTTAACTCTGTTGTGAATGACATGTCTGGAATTATATTTTCAACAAACATGACTATTAAGTCTTGTTCAGGCACATCATATGTTATGCGGTTTGTCATATAACTCCATCTCTGTAGGAATTTCAAAAAAGACTCTCCATCCTTCTGTTTGATATCACAAAGGTCCTTGATGCTAACCTTGTGCTTGATGTTATGATGGAAGTGAGCTATGAACTTTTCAGCCAGTTCTCCCCAAGACTGAATGCCATGAGGTAGATGCAAGAACCATTCCATTGCTAGTTTGACCAAGATTTGTGGGAAAAGTCACATTAGATATATCTCATCATGGGAGACTTTGACACAACTAGCAAAAAACTCTTGGATATGTTCAATAGGGTTGGTACTGCCCCTATATTTGTTGAATTTTGGTACCAAGAAGTGATTTGGAAACAAAGACATGTGAAGAGAATGGTCAAAGGGGTATGGGTATAAATTCTCTATGGTATAGGATTTAGTTTTCCCCTAATTTTTCATATCCATCATTTGAGTTTGAAGGGTTTGCATTTGTTGCATTAACATGTCCGTTTGATATTGAGGCTAGTTTGTGTGGACATTCCTTTGTGTTGTGGTGGGTATGAGGCTGGGCCTCTGTGTCCCTTGAGTAGGAACATAAGATTTCATCCTAGGGACCGAGTGATTTGTAAATGGAGGGACATGAGTAGCCCATGGTGGGTTTTGATGTGTTTATTGTTGTGATTGAAATTGGGGTTGATAGTGCTGGGGTTGGTATTGCTGCTACTGAGGTTGGGGTTGAAACTGGGGTTGATGTCGCTAAGGTTGGATTTGAGGCAACTAGAGCTGGGGTTGTTGTTGCGGAGGTTGGATTTGAGGTAACTGAAGCTAGGGTTGTTGTTGTGGGGGTTGGAACTAAGGCAACTGAAGCTAGGGTTGTTGTTGCGGGGGTTGGATTTGAGGCAACTGAAGCTGGGGTTGTTTTTGCAGAGGTTGGATTGGTATCAGAATGGGAAAATATGTAGCCTTGGCGGGCCTTGACTATAAGTCATTCCTGCAAAGATAGATCCCTGTGGGCATGAGGTGTTGATCCTAAGACTAGTGTGAATTGACTGCAGCAGCGGTATAGTTTTAGAACAATTGGTGTTTGGTGTGATGGAAGGCATAGCATGAGAGCTTGATTGTCCTAGCCATGGGACCAAAGGTGGAGGCATACTAGTGACCATGGGTGCACTTAGTTGTGAGCCTGTCATGCCTTGAGTAGATGTGCTGGCCTAGGTTGGGTCATTGGTTTGATTGGATATAGTCTGTGTCAATGTGGGTAAAACCAATGGTGGAAAGATTGGAGACACACCAGGTAGCATTTTAGGAGTTTGAGTAGTGTTTTGACCTGCGAGAGGGTTTTCAGGCCATATAGTCAATACACTGAATTCAGCGGGGATTTTGACTCCCTTCTTTATTAGCATGGCCAAGTAATGTTTAGGGTTCCTCTCTACAACAATGTCAACTACTTTCATGGAGTAAGCATCTTGCTCCACAACTTCAAGTTCTTCTTCTGTGATATCTTGGAAAAAGGCTACCCCATGGGGTTGTTTAATGAATAGAATTGAACTGGTGTTCATGAAGGGATCGTTCTCTTGCTCTATTTCCCAAGTGGGGAAACGGTTGATATATGACTCATCAGGTTGAGTTCTAGCCTTAGACCTTGTGTAAGGTCCTCCATGAGGTGTTTGAGACATAGTGTGGTCCAAGTTTTGTAACTAAAACAAGTGATATAAAGAAAAAAAGGAAGACATTCCTTTCTGAGGAAGTCCGAGTTATGTTTTGGACAAGGTTAATTCTAAGGATATATTTTGATATAACTTGATCTCAAAGTGGTGATGATAAAAAGATAAGATTTGCCGACCTTTGCCTTGGACAAAGTCACTTTGATAAAGATGATGATGTTTGATATGATGAGATCAAGGTATTTTGAGTCTGATCTTTCAAACTAACAATATTTTTGACAATAATCGTGCTTTACAGAGAAAGGATAATCTTTAATGTTTAGAGATTCACACAGTGTTCTTCATGTTTTCCTGGGATAGACACTAGTTTTGGACACCAAATGAAGAATTATTTTCAAGGTTTTAGGTCAAAACAAGAATATAGTATCTCTGGTCAATTGCGGTATAACTTCACCGATTATGGTAAAATAAACAGTCGATTGCAATAGTTTATCACCGATTGTTGTAATAAACACGATGATTGCGGCAATAAGTAAGTTAACTATAGGAAACTTCCTTCAATTGTGATACAATGCGAGCAATTGCAGTAAATGAGGAATAGTCTAAAAAAGACTAGAGGATAAGTATCACTGCTTGATAATTTTGAAATTTTTGGAACAATGCTTTTGATTTGCAAGATAGTTGACGTTGACAACCCTAGAATTTAACATGTTTGACTCATTTTGACAGTTTGGATGTTTTTGTTTTGCATTTTCAGAAATTGATCACAGAAACAAGCATAATAGACACTGTGTTTTAAAGAATAAAGACTAAAATTGTGTATGTTCTACAACTTTTTTCAAGTTGCAAGGTTATCACGAGGTCTCAACAATGAGCAGTCAGATTAATCTAGGTCAACGGCTTCAGAATACAATGTTATAGGCCCAATACCTGAATGTCTATTAGCTCACACATCAATTGTCACACTATTAGGACACGAAGATCCATGATGTAGGTGCCCGTGTTTTTTCCATTTCCAGGTATTGTTTCTGTGAAGTGATGATCTCTTTCACTACACAAATACTGTGGGACACATATGTTGAGAATCTTGGGGGGAAATTCTGCAACCCCTTGCACTATAATAAGGTACCTGTTCAGAGGTAAAATGGGTTGGCCTCTAATTAATCAAGGTTGTAGTAAGGGTCTGTGGTGTCTCTCCAATCAGTTTGTATGTGCCTGACTCACTTAAGAGCCTAGCTGACCACGCTGGCTCCTTAGGGATATTCCCCCGATCCATACTATTATCAACACACCTTGCCCGAGCTTGGCTAGATAAGATAGAACTTTGGTTTGCACCTTGTTTATATATCGATCGAAAGGATTACCGGTTTAAGGTCGTCCTCTGAGGAAGAAGCACATTTCCCAGATAGGTCTTTCTAAAAAAGTAAAGGTTTGTAATCTAACAGTTTGTGCAAGTGCACCCAAAACTCAAGACACAAGGTAAATCGATTAAGCTCCAAAGTTTAAAGTGTGAACTAAGCTACACCACCATACAAGCACCAATGTTCAATTTTAAGCCCAAAAGTAGGTGTTGATTTCAATTTTAATGCACCAAATTGAGAGATTTTTTTTCCTTTGTTCAGTTTTAATCCTCACATCAATTTGAAGCCTAAATCCGAAATATGAGATGTGATATGTTTTGCAAGCACTGTTCTTTTTAAACCCAAATTGACAAATGAATTCCTTTTAGTTTGCTTTGTTTAAACAGGTTAGTACCAAAAAGGATTATTTGCAAAATGAGAGTATATGAAACTTTGAAATAATGAACGATTGATACTAACAATAACTTACCCTTCTTTATTCTCGGTGATTCTCCCGACCCTGCACAGAAACTGAAAAATGTTAGTTTAGAAATAGATGGATAGAAGATTTGGATCTGATATTGCAATATTTCTTGCGATTGCGGAAAATTACTGGCAAGTGTGGTAAATCTCTGGCGATTGCGGTAAAGCACTGGCAACTGTGACGAAGTGTTGTCGATTGCAGCACAGATCAGGCAACTGCAGCACAATTATGAGGATTGTGGAACAGATTAGACAATTGTGGCAAAGTACCCAAAGAAAGAAGGTATAAAATGACAAAATAATACTGTGAAAGCCTGCAATCAATTGCGGTATTAAACCAGTCAATTGTGGCACAGTTTCGTCGATTGCGGTAAAATACCAACAACTGCGAAATAATACAAATATTAAAAAAAAGGACAGATTTTTAGATTTGCGATCGTACAGTCATGGTTGGTCAATCCTATTTGTCATCTGCAAGAGATATTTGGGCTGTTTGTTCATGTCAGGTTCACCAAAATGTACACCTCTTTTCTCGTGATCCGTGATTCCCAAGCTTTCCAAAGGCAAGGGTCAGTAGCAAAGGTTTCATAAATGATATAAACCAAGTACACAATACTACTAAAATAAATAACAATGAAACATAATCAATAAAATGTACAAGAAAGAGAAAGGAAAACAAATAAATGCAAACCCCACGATGCTCGAAGCTTCTATTGTTTCTCTCTACTCCTTCCGAAATGCTGTTCTTGATGCTCAGTATTGGCGGGGTAGCATCTATGACTTGAGAAGTGTCAAGAATTCGCTAATTGAAATGGGTGTGTGATCGCAGGATGGCTTGAATGCTAGAACCAAACTCACATAGTAATGGCGCATGAGAGCTTGAAATCCTGGATCCTTCAAATGGTTATGAAGGGTTTATTATATAGGAATTGGTGATGATATGAACGGTTGAGATCAATCCCAGAGATAGGGAGATGAATGGTTGAGATTAAAAGGAACTAGAGAAGCCATCAGTAAAATCCACCTCTTTATTTGGTAAAGAGGAGATAAAGCTTGGTTGACTGAAGAGCTAATTATGAGTTACCTTTTTGAACTGAAGAGGTGGGTGAAGTTACCCATGTGGATTGGAGAGATGGGTGGAGTAACCCATGTGATCT
>MU224514.1:2652808-2678882 GCA_018584345.1 Thuja plicata
TGTTTTCAACATGTGAGATAATTGAATTCTTTTTGATTAAGAATTGCTTTATTTGATGAAATTAAATTAATTTAATTGAAATTAATTTAATTGGAAGAATTTAATTAGTAAGTTTAAATATTTGAATATAAACTATAGGAAATTGAGTTTAATTAATTAATTAATGGTAATTAATCAATTAAAGCTAATTAATTAAATAAAATTAATTATTTAATTAATTTTGGGAATCTGATTAGATGATTTGGGGAATAAATTTAGAAGAAAATAAATGATTAATTAATGATTAAAAAACCATTTAATTAATAGATGAAAATTAGTGTTTTTAATGTAAAGTCACAAGCCTGTCCATTTTAGGGTGTCTACAATCTTATCCAAATCAATCTCGGTGCATATCAGACCAGAAATATTGAAAACATCTACATCAATTCTTCTATTTATGGCTACTAGGGCTTCCTTATTTATTTTCCTAATTATTCTAGCCACAAGACAGTAACTTTTATCCAACTCTTTGATCAAATCCACATCAACAAATACATTAAGAACAATTAACTTAGCCATGTTCAAGTTCCAGGGATTGCATATAGGAACTGATTTAACCTTATTATTTAAAAAATAATGGAACAGAGTATTACCCCAATAGTTTAGAGTGACTAGATTTCTACATTGGCACCATCTATCTTTTCATTCCATCCAATTTGCACTATTTTTGCTGGAAGTTCCTGGTAGTAAATCTGCAAATTCATCCTTATATTTCTTCCCCATAGCTATTTTCTTACCAGAACCCTTTTAAGTCACGCTTGAAGTTGCTTGACTCATCCTTCCTTCACAGAAATTATCTCAAAAACAACCTTCTGCTACAATGCTCATAATTTTGTGAAAGTAGAAATAAAACTATACATAATCTAGGCACAATCATGCACATTTATAGCCGATTACATACAGTTGTTGTCCAGTTCACCAAAATTCTCTCACACTTGTGAAATCATACCGTGGTGACTACAACTAATTTTGTCATTAATTTGAACTTGAGTACTATGGTTGGAGCCGATGCATTCTCCCCTATTTTTGGTGTGTAAAACCTGGGAGTAAGACATGTGGAATCTTGTCGCACTCTCGTAGAAGAAACCATAAATTAAAAAGTCCTCCTCGTGAGTGAGCGATAATGTCTTTTCATTTAGCTAGTTGTGCACTCACAACACTTTCCCTTAAGACCATGATCAATCGGTGAGTGAACGAGAGCCGTTGATTTCATTTGGATATCCAATTGTGCACTTGCAACACTTTTATTTAACATCTTTGAATCCTTGCGAGTGAGCAAAAACCACTAATTCCATTTAGATCTTTATCTAATCTCGCACTCGCTAAATATATTTGACCTGAGCTTAACCATCGCGAGTGAGGGAAAACCCATTTGAAACATAACATAGACCGTGTCATTCACTCATGAGCCAAAAGTCCTTAACTGCCAAGTCTGAGAAACTAAATGATGAGATAATACTTTCCTTGCTCGCTCACTTGCTAACCAAAATATGCTAAGACAATTTAAATCGTGAGTGAGCGATGACAACAATTAGAATGCAACTTAGACCATGTCACTCACTCGCGAGCCAAAAGAACTTAACCAATAAACCTTGCAACTGAGTGACAACGTAACTTAGACCTCCCTCGCTCACTCACTAACCAAAAGATCCTAAGTTAACTTCCATGGTGAGTGAGCGAAAAATACAATTAACACCACCTTAGACCGCGTTGCTCACTTGTGTAGTTAAAGAAACAACCTGCATTACTCCCGCGACTGGGCGATGACATAACAAAGCACCTCAGTTGCTCACTCGTGTAGTTAGTTGATAGCATGAAAAAATGAGTGTGACTACACGACTAGACAAAAGGGTCAAAATTTTAACCGCCAAGTAGACTTTTTTGATTTCTCTTATATAAAAAGATAAAACCTTACCAAAATAATGCGGAAAATCACCTTTTAGCGCTCATGGAAAATTTCAAAAATATAGTGCTAACACTATGGATGGTATGGGACATCATGGTATTTCTTAGGAGATGGATTTGGATGTATTTTTTCTCTTGGGATGGAAAGAGATCATGTTGGATATGAAACAACTGGATAAGGGGATCATCATGAGAATCTGGGAATATCGGATCTTGGTCAAATATTGGATGGGATTGGACAATATTTGTAACTTCATCTTGACCAATTTTAGGAATTATTTATTTATAATTTGGATTACCCTCTTGACATGGGGTATAAGTTTGTATATGTATGGTTGATTCTTGAAAGGACTCAATACTTGGGCATGATAGGAATGGACTTTGACTGAGACTCGTTGGAATAGTTTCACTTAGAAATGGAGCATATGATCGCATTGGATCTTAGATTTCTTAATTATAAAAGGGACTTGTATTGAGGAATGGACTAGCTTGTATTAGTATTATGGATAGCCCTTTGGGGTAAAATAGAAAGGTGTCATCATAGTATGCATTGTAGGATGTTGTTGGTGTAGATGAAGGAATGGTGGGGGATATGGAAGTCACTTGTGATCCATTTATAGAAATAGGTATATGATTTTGATCATGTCTAGGAATAGTGTCTTTGCATATGTTTATCTCCTCATTAGGTGAATTATTTAGATATTATTTAATAGGAATGTCACCTTCATTCATAATTCCCTGAATGATATTCTTCAATCTTATAAACTTTGAATTTGTATGTCCTTTAGTCTTAAAGTACTCATAAAAGTCATTTTCATTCCACCAGGATATTGAAATAGGTCTTGGTTTATAATGTCTTACTTCTAGAAGTATAATGTCATTGGATTGCATGAGCATCTTTAACATTTTCTCAATTGGTTCCCCTAAGGGCATGTCTTTGCATTTTGGTATTTGGAGGTTGCTTGACATGGTTTTGTTATTTGGAAGAATATGAGAATCCATATTATATTTATCTCTTTGTGACCTTGTGATTTTCATTTGAAAGAATGAGATTAAGGTATATTCAATCTAAGAGTAAGTTATATGCAAGACAGGTAGGTTAGGACTCTAATTTTTTTCTGGGTATTTTAGATTTTTGAGATACAAATGCAAACTATGAAACTAAGTTACGAAACTAGAATGATATCTAAGGTGTAAGCAATATACCCTAAGAGAAAATTTTTAGAATTTTGAATGTAAAACCTTCCTAGGAAAGACCTAAATGATTTTGGGAACTATGTTGACTTCAATTATTGTACAAATAAAATGATAATTTTTGACAAGGTGTCTATGAATAAGATGATTTTTTGACACAAAATGAAGAATACCTATGACAAGGAAAATAGCCAAGATGATAATTAAATCAAGGAAAGTCAAGATATTTCTCAATACCACTATAGGAATACCCTAAAAATATGACCTAATTTTGAAAATGACTCTAGAAAGTGTAATATTGGACCTTATGCAATGCAAGTTATATTTTGTGTTTTTATTTTTATTTTTTGGATCTAGAATGAGGACTATGAAATTTTCTTATAATATGACGACTATAATAGCTTAAGACCTATAAATGAAAATTATGACTTCCTAATATGCAAGGATATGTCGATCACAGAATAAGAAATTCAGGGTAGAGGCATATGGCATGTTTTTGGACCCTTGTTGTAAATTTATCATGTATAATATATGTGTTGATAGACATGTCTAAGACAATGTTTAGGACATATTTTGATGATTCCAACCATAATAATCACACATGCAAAATATGTCTTAGGACAAAATGAATTGAAAGAACCATTATGTGTATGTTTAGTGACTCTTCGAGCCACGAGTTTTCACTTATTTAGGACAACATAAAATATAGACAAGCAATACCAATCTAAGGTTGATTATCTTCGTCCAAAATATTTAAGGCCCATTTCTTGGTAGTCCATCAGCTCACACATCCTATCACACTCTAGGGCATAAGACCTTTTGAATGCACCTATTTTTTTCCTTTTTCCATATATGCCTCAAAGAAGATTTCTCTCCAAATGAAACAATACCCTAGGAAAAATATGATGGGAATCTAGTAGGAAAATATTCTTCCCTCCTGTTCCATTGAAATAAGTTGATGTTCAAATGTGAAATAGGTGGCCGTTATTTTAACTGGGTTTTAGTCAAATTTTGTGGAGTCTTTCCAATCAGTTTGTATAGAATTAAGACACGTAAGTCTCTAATGGACCATGTTGGATCCTTAGGCACGTAGGTATGATCTGAGCTACCATCCACTCTTCTACCCGAGCTTGGTTAGATATAAGGCATTTGAGGGTTTTCCCCACATCTTGTTTATATACCAATTGGAAGGGATTTTCTAGTTTGAGGTCATCATCTAGTGGTTAAATGCACTCCCAGACAAGCCTCTCTAAAAAAAAGGTTTTTACTCTAGAATATTGTGCAAGGGCACAAAACACTCAAGATATAACGGTTATTGAATTAAACATTGAAATCAAATGTGGATTAATCTAGGAATCATCCATACAAGAACATGTCTTCATTGTTAAAGCAACAAACCAAGTGAGATTTGATTGTTCAATTTTAGTACACCAAAGACAAATGTTGATAGCCTTGTTCAATTTTAATGCACCAAATTTGAAGTGTTGATTTCTTGTTAATTCTTTAACCCATGTCAATTTTAAGCACCAAACCAAAATGTGAGTTTGTGTTGTTTTCTCATAAAATGTTCTTTTTCAGTGCATTGAAAATAAAATAAAAATGGATTGATTTTAGATTAAATCCTGCTTCCAAGCCACAAGTTGAAGATAAAAGTGAGTACTGAAAGCCTAGACCTAGAATTCAATTATCATAATCCATTAATTCACTATTATTAACCTTAAGATAACCAAATTTGTCAGTAATCCTATTTACCTTGTCCAAGTAAAGGTTGAAGAGTCCTTCATACCCGATCTGCTTCTATCCCCTTCATTTTTGTTTTACATGTTGAATCCTAGTTTTTCTTAATCTCTCATTCTCTTTTGTATTATTCTGTTGGTTGTTGTACTTTGACTTTTCTATGTTTTACTAGTCGACTGTGTCGCTTCATTCAAGAATCTATGATATTTCAACTAGTATGTGTGCCATTCTAAAAGATAGAGTGCAACAAATTAGGTCGATAATTATGGTGAATCAGGTGGATAATTCTGGGAAAAAAGGATGGTTATTATGGTGAATCAAGATGTCAAGTGCGTCAATTCTTCCTGTCACCTGCCTCCAGTTAAACTAGAGTTAGAGAAATAGCAGGATGTCAACAGTGAAAATCATTGTGTCAATATCTAAAAAATAGCATGATAAGGGTAAATCACAGAGAGATAATCAAATGTCAGAGATAATAACACAGAAATCAACACATAAAATAACCCAGATAAAATAGTTAAATGATAACAAATAGAAAATATCAGAATGCAAGTATGTTGCATCTGTGTATTAAGTGTGTCATTTAATGATAATGAGTGCGACAAATTAATATCAAGACTCATTTTTTTATAATGTCAAATGCAGCAAAAGATTGTATCAAGTGTGTCGATTTCTTCTATAAATTACAACGAATTAAAACCTATGTCTACACAATAAAGAATAAAAAGTTTTTAGAAGCCTGATGCTTCACGTTGGGTTCACCATTGTAATTAGAGGTATATTCAGGTCTAGAACCTAAAAATCAACACAAATCTAACCATAAATATTTATTAATTATAGTTAGTGTAAATCCCTAATATCAAAAGAGGAAATGAGATAACATAATACATAAACGAATAATAAATAATGAATTCAAAGAAAAAATGCAAACCAGTTTTTTAGTCCTCCTCTTTTGTTCTCCTTCTTCATGCAATGTGGGCTTTCAATTTCAAGCTCAAATGTGATAGCATAAAAATTTTAAGGATGTATATGGTTCCTTAATTATGAGAATTAGCTCTCATTATATAGAAAAATTGGATTTCAATCAGGGTTTTGAGATTGAAGAGATAATTGAAGTTAATTGAGAAGTTCAACTTAAATTGATTAAGGAGTTGAACTCGAATTATTGATTAGTCAAATGAGACTAATTGGGAGTGAAGTGGATGCATGATTGAATTGATTGATTTGTTAAGAGAATATATTTATTTGTTAACTCTTTTGATTGTAAGTGAACCAAAATTGATTGGACAATTAAATAGATTTCATAGAATAGATTGAATAAAGAACTGATTAGATGGATTAGTCAGAAATCATGATTGAAGAATTATAAAAATTGATTGAAGAGTTAGACTGAGACTTAGTTTTAGTTAGAACTAGAAGAATAATTCCAATTAAATAAATAAAGAAATTCATTTATGTGCACATGGAGAATATAAATTGATTGAATAAAGAACATATTTATTTATGAGAAGAATAATTAGTAAATTAAATAAACTGAAACTTATTTAATTGTGCATGATGGGGAATATATAAATTCAATAATTTATTTATTTTAAGAAGACTTTAGTTAACTTTGGGGAAGATGGAAATAAAATAAAATAATTATTTTATTTAATTTTAGAACATTTTTTAAATTAATTAATTATTTAATTGTGATGACAAGATTAAGAAAAGTTAGTTTAATTAAATAATAAAAATTAATTAACTAAAACTAATGAAAAGACATTAATTAATTGATAAAAATTATTTAATTAATAATTGATGGAATATTAGATAATTAAATAATTAAAATAATTATCTAAGTATAAAAGACTAGAAGAAATTATTTAATTAAATAAATTAAATAATTTAGTTAATTAAAGAAGACTTAGTTTTGTTTTTCGGTAAAATTAGATACTCCAATAAAAAATTTATTAATTATAATATATTTTTACAATTTTCCTGGTTTAAAGGGCACTGGTAGGAAAGAACCAGGAAAAGAAAACCTTCGGTCTTGCCCAAATCCATGAAGTCCTAACTAAAGACCAAATCCTCCTATCAAAATAAATCAAGAGAAGAGTAATAAAACTAGTGTACCAGCCAGAACAACATATACTCATAAGAGCATTTACATATAAACTACCCCCCACATCCAAAATTGTCTACAAGAATAGACCAGACCCCCAAAATAGATTTTGAATCTGATACAAAAAAAATCTCATAAACCAATCAAAAAACCATGAAGACTCATCGGTAAAACCACCGCTACAAGCACCCAATTCATCCAAGAAATGAGTCATCCGCGTGTATGCACCATGTTAGAACATAAATTTTCAATTTAGATTCTATTCCTTTAAGGCTATTTTATTACAATGATTATGTATTTTTCTTAATATTTTTCATTTGTTACCACATATTTTATCATGAGAACAATTACAACTGGTTCTTTGTGTGTGGGATGAAGGACATCACATCACTAGATCTCACCCATATGTGATTTGGCTCTTGAAAATCAACTATCAATTGGGCATCTCAATGGTAACATTGAGATGAAACAAGGTGGATGGATATCTTCTCAAGTTGCAGGTTGAAGGAAAGGAAGCTTATTAGACATTTCTAATAATGATTGAAAATACAATACTAAAGGGAAACTACATATGGAGCCCTATATCAAATTGTCGAACAAAATATCATATCGAACAAGACAAAGTGTCATCAATCGAGGCAGATAGATTCCCAAAGTGAAACCAATAAGCTAAAAGGTTGGCATATAAAAGTAAGATATCGAACAATGTGTTGGTGCCCAAAAATGATGGTTTGGATTTCCTATGGACTTTCCAATCCAATGTTGGGAAACCCAATTATTTTTTCCAACTAACAAGTTCAACCAAATGGAGGTTTGAACTTCTGCAATTCTGGCTCTACAAAGCCAAGGCTGGTAGGCATGTACCTTAACCAAATCTATTCATTCAAAGGCTTTTTATAGTAGATAACTGGATATAAAACTTGTGGATTCTCTCAAGGTGACAAGTAAACTTGAGACGAATCAAATTTTAAGTATCTCAATCAATTGTATATTGAATGTTGCAAAAATTGAATTGCTTTGATTAATAGTAAATTTTTGACAAAAGGTATATAAAATGAAATAGATCAAAGGAATAAAATATCACAAACTTTGAACAATGAACCGAATGACTATATTCTAATTATTGATAAGATCAGTGCCTTTCTCCTACATGGGCAATAGAGTCAATTCTATATCAATCCTACGTACACCTCAGAGACAATTTTAATAACTTGTATATAACAAGACCATCATTTCAAGGGCTTCTACATGAATTATAATTGAAACTAGATTATACAGTTAGTTCTACTA
Source organism: Thuja plicata (assembly GCA_018584345.1). Lineage (NCBI taxonomy): Eukaryota > Viridiplantae > Streptophyta > Pinopsida > Cupressales > Cupressaceae > Thuja > Thuja plicata. Next base: position 2,661,078 of record MU224514.1, read on the forward strand.
AATTTAACTCTGTATTTGAGAGACCAATAGAACAGAGGAAATTTTTTCAACCACACCTTTCAACTGATGATCAAACTGTATATATATTTCACTTTACAAATAACATGAGAATTCAACACAATGAAACAATCTATCTAAATAGATTTATCTGAGAAACTAACTAAAAAGAAATAAAAGCTATTACCATAAGTGAAAGAAAAAGCACTTATCTCTTTATTAATGTTGAAAAAATAGTACATTAAAGTTCATGTTGCAATTGTGATCGAATTCTATTATACAATATGTTTCTTCTCCTTTTTTGTTTACATTTTACACCACATATATATGTGGATCAATGGTTTTCACACCCCTTTAGGGTGAAGAGACACCACCCTATGTTAAAATTTAAAAACTTCTTTTGAAAAACTAATCAAAAAACTAACTAATAACTACCTATCTTTCGGATTTGTCTTTGGCCAAAAATCCAAAATAGATTGTATGAACATAAGAGTTTTACTCGAGATAGGAAATTTGATTTTCCAAACTGGGTCTATTTTACATTTTCAATTTTTTATCACAATTGCAACATGAACTTTAATGTGCTATTTTTTCAACATTAATAAAGAGATAAGAACTTTTTCTTTCACTTATGGTAATAGTTTTTAATTCTTTTCATTTATTCTCTCAGATAAATCTATTTAGATAGATTGTTTCATTGTGTTGAATTCTCATGTTATTTGTAAAGTGAAATATATATATAGTTTGATCATCAGTTGAAAGGTGTGGTTGACAAAATTTCCTCTGTTCTATTGGTCTCTCAAAGACAAAGTTAAATTCAGTAGAACTAATTGTATAATCTGGTTTCAATTATAATTCATGTGGAAGCCCTTGAAATGATGGTCTTATTATATACAAGTTATTAAAACTGTCTCTGAGGTGTACGTAGGATTGATATGGAATTGACTCTATTGCCTAAGTAGGAGCAAGGCACTAATCTTATCAATAATTGGAATATAGTCATTCAATTCATTGTTCAAAGTTTGTGATATTTTATTCCTTTGAGCTATTTCATTTTATATACCTTTTGTCAAACATTTACTATTAATCAAAGCTTTTCATTTTTTGCTGCATTCAATATACAATTGATTGAGATACTTACAATTTGATTCCTCTCAAGTTTACTTGTCACCTTGAGAGAATCTAGAAGTTGTATATTCAATTATCTACTATAAAAATCCTTTGAATCAATAGATTTGGTTAAGGTACAAGCCTACCAGTCTTGGCTTTGGAGAGCCAAAATTGTAGAAGTTCAAACCTCCATTTGGTTAAACTTGTTAGTTGGAAAAAACAATTGGGTTTGCCAACATTGGATTGGAAAGTCTATAGGAAATCCAAACCATCATTTTTGGGCACCAACACAATTTTGGTTGTCGAATAAGCTTGGAGAAGCTTACTCGATAAGTTAATTTAAAGAGAAGGTTGGTGTGGTCCCAACAACAAAGTGTCAAATAATATATGATTTCAAATAAGAGCCTGGTTGGAACTTCCAATGGAAGGAGATGTTCGAAAAGAGAAGTTAACAACTGGGGCCCACTGGTTAGAGCATCAAATAAGATATGGTTTTGAGTAAGAAAAAAGGGTAGATGGATGATGGATGAATTATTTTGAAGCATGATGGGAACGTTTCTCAATATTCATTAGACAAAAGGATGTATCAAATAACTCAGCCGAGAGAAAAAAAATGTATAAGTTGTTCGAGGAAGACTGTGTGTGGGCCCATCAATGTAACATCAAATAAGGTATGATTTCAAGTAAGTAAACTGAAAAATAAATCAATGGTCATTGTGATCCTATGATTAAAGCTGCAGGATTTTTATTTTGGGCGGGATCATGAGATCTTGCTACGTGTCCTCGGTTGGAGATGGATGGAGTTCTTTAAAGGGAGGTGGGGTTGCTTCACATGAGCCATCGAATAAATTATTCTGTTGATTAACTCAGCTGAGAACAAAATGATGCATAAGTTAATCAAAATAAAATCCATCGACGTAACTATTAACATTGGTATATCCTTTGAGCAGGTTGGCCAATCCCTAATGAAGTTATTAGTATTATTTATTCCAACTAAGAGTCAAATATAGAGGAAGAATGTTAGAAAGAGGAGGGAAGAATTATGATCTACGATATTCCAACAAGTGGAACCTGTGAGCAATTAAGGATTTTCCATGTGGCTAATGATTCACTAAGAAATATGTAGATTATTTTCTCATGGCAGGTAAGTTTTTATTTTCTTAAATTAATAGTTGATTAGCTTATTTTTATCTGTACTGGATCTAGTTAGTGTCAAAGACTATGGATGGATTATCAGAATTAGGGGATGAAAATATTATAGATGGAAGGGATCATTGCATAGGAGATCGCAAGTAGAGACATCATCCATGATGCAGATACATATGCCCCTACAGAATTCTTAAAGGATATCAAGGGATGTGATGGGCTATTGGGGATTATTCTTTATGCCAAAATGGTTCAAATTGTTATCTCGGTTTGATTAGATTTTAGTTAAGATGTAACAAATCTTTGTGAAAGGTTATGCCTTTTCACCCAAACTGAATCCTTGTCTATATATAGGGGATCATTTCAATGTCTAGGTGGACTATATATGAATATAGTTTTTGTACAATGCATTTTGGTCTTGTCTCTTGAAGATGAACTACTGGAGAAGAACAATTATATAGTTTATATTCAGTTGGATTGAATCATGCTCATTTCAATATAATTATAGTTATCCTTTCATTCCTGATACTATTTTTCTTCATTTAACTTGATCAATTATATGTGATAATTGATTTCATTTAGGTACTTCAATGTCCTATCTTATGACATAATAATTTGAATTATTTTTAGTTTGTTCATCAGTTTGAAGATTGGTTTTCAAGGCTTCACTATGTCTTATTGGTCTTTCATAAAAAATTTAAAATTCAAAAGAATAACTGTAACAACACATTAAATTATCATTGCATACAGATGCCTTTTGAGGTGATGGTCTTACTTGAGAAGTAAGTTATTAAAACCTTCTCACAGGGTTATGCGTAGGATCAATTTTAAATTGAATTGATAATACTCTCAGAGGATAAAGACACTAGTATAATATTGATTTAAGGTGTTTGAATCGGGTATCTTCAGGTCATTTCCAATCAAGAAATCATTATTTACATTTTAAAATTTATTTACACAACAAATCATTCTTTCAAAAGAAATTTTATTAAAACATTCTTACAACATTCAATTATTCAGTAGTTTTTGATTAAGGTAAAAAAAAATTTGAAGGGAAACGTAACCCTTTACAATATAAAAAGATAGGAATCATTACAACATTTCAAAAAAGTAGCTGGGGGAAAAAGAATAATAATACATAACCCCTCGAGCACAATTGACCAACAAAAACAAAAAAATGCCCAAAAAACACTATGAGGAACAAAACCAACCACCCTAACCCATATTTTTCATAAATTTAGTAGTATCCTCTTTCAGCACTTTGAATTTCTGAATTGACTCCGTAAGAGTCACAATCTCTTTGGTTTGGTCCACTTTTTTTATTTTTAGTACTGGCCCTCATCCTAGAACCCAAACCAGCAGGGATAGATCCCTTATCTGCATCATCATCAATTTTAATGGTAGGGTTGGAGTTGCTTTATGTAGGATTTGAGAGATACAAATCCACAGAACTCGAATACATATGCATGCAAATAACCTGTTACAAGATAGAAGCTGAAAGGAGGAAAAAGCATAACTCAGAAAGAACTCAAAATGTGAGAGAAAAATTATCTTCTAAATTAAAGAAACAAGAATTACAAGGTTCAACCTATAAAGGTGAAAAAAACCCTAAAGCCTAAAAAATCTAGGTTGCACATTAATAATTAATAAAAGAATTAACTATTAATGCACCTAAGACAAAGCTTAAGCACTAAAGAGTAATAACTTAACTAATTAAATCAATATGATTTAATTAATAATCATAATAATGATTACTCTAAACCCCCCCCCCCCCCCCCTTAATCTAAGCTCAGGGGGAAAGCTAACCTAGCACAGCTATGAAAGCATGAAATGGGTCTCGGCAACAAGGCCTGATCAGGTACCCAGCACAAGGAAATCTTTGTAAACCAGAGACAAAGGAGAAAACCTAGTGGGAAAAACCCCTCTCCAAAAAGAGATAGAAAGATGCAGAAAATAAATGGCTAAAGAGACTCTCTCAAAACCATAAGTACAACAAGCCCCCTCATGAGAGAGGGATGAGACACCAACGCCCCCCAGAAAGATAGAACCCCTATGGAAATGATTGAATCAATGGAATTCCAATACAAAATAAACCAAGGCACAGAACAACAAGGAAACCCCTGAATGAGAGGTGAAACTAGAAGTCCTAACTGATGATCAAAGGAGAATGGATGAGACTCCTATAGTGGAATCTCCAATGAAGGTGGGCCAATAGATGGGTTGAATCTGTCATCTAGGAGGAGATGAATGTCCTTGAATATGCCCTCAATAATAGGATTAGGTGGATCGATGCAGGGAGAAACCATAATAGGTACTACTAAAGAGTATTCATGTTGAATAGATGCAAACTCAATAGGAGAAGGAGGTGGAGAAGCCATAGCACTGAGCTTAGGAACAACACATAAGTTCAGGTGACCCGACTTCTCCCAATAGGCACTCGTGAAATAGGAGAGATATTCTCTGACAATGGAGATGGAGGACCAAACTAAGCGAAGGAGTACAAGTGGGTAGCCTGATCAACTATCCCTGTGGCAACAATATTTCCTGTTACACTATTTCTGATGTACTGTACAGAATCTGCAGTGAACTCAACTATCTTCCCTATCCCACTGTGAGTAATATGATAAATAGAGAGAAGGTTCAAGGACAAGGATGGAACACATAGTACATCATATAATGTACCATAATCAATGTCAATAGAACCCTTCCCATAGATAGTCATAACAGTGTTATTCCCCATCTGAATGTAAGGGGTAGGAGAAGTCTCAAAAGATGAGAATAAACCCTGAGAAGATACCATCTGGTGTGAAGCAACTGAATCTAGTAGCCATCTAGAAGAGGGATCAATAGAAGATACACATAATGCATGACCCTTTCCATTGTCTGACCCATCTACTTGAGAAGATGATGAAGAAGACCAATCAGAAGAGGAAGAATGAATATCAATCTTTCTCTTGTGAAGAAGAGTTGTCAAATAAGCAATTTGTTGGGCATATACATCTACCTTCTTCTGAAAGAACTAAGACTCATCATGATTGGACTTATTACAATAAGAAAACTTAGGTTTTTGGTCTTTTATTTCCCCTTATGTGGAGGAAGTGGGCCAGAGGAATTCTGCGAAGGAGAATCCTTCCAAAACTCTGTGGTTGGTGATACTTGTTTCTGCTCTAATTTCCATGAGGATGGATGAGAAACCAAAGCATGGTTCATAGAGCCAAAAGTATCATCCAACTATTGAATCTTTGACTGCTCTTGAGTCAACTGATCACAAAAGGTCACAAAGGAAGGCATAATGTGCATAGGGCCCAAAGCATTCATAGTGGAATAGAAAGTGGAGGAGAAGATCTAGAACTATCCTCAAAGATTTGAGAGAATTAGGAAGATACACTCATTATCTAATTTAGTCTTCCCACATCCCTATAAAATTGAATGTAGAGCATTGAACTTCATCAAGAAGTCCTCAATGGTGGAAAAATTGTTAGGGGACAATGATGTCAACTCTGCATCAAGCTGTAGTGCCTGGAACTCATTCACTATGCCAAACAAATCTACAAACTTTCTCCAGATGGCCCAAGGAGTGTGAAAATTCTCCAAATGAAATAGGAGACTGTCAGAGATATTCAGTGCAATTAATCCCATGGCTTCATCCATTTTGTTCATGTGATGAATAATCTCAAAAGGAGATGTCAAATCTATCCATAAGTTTTTGATAGAGGTAAAAACAGGTTTTGAATGGACCCTGAAACCATTTAAAAAATATTCTCAAAAAGGATAAGCATTAACAACCTAGACAAACATCAAAAGCCTGCATAGAAACAAAAGGTAGGACCCCAACCGACAAGCTAAGAAACCAAAAGACAAAAAAATAGAGCTGGAAACAAAAAAAAAAGAACATCGACCAGCAAACTACCAGCAATTGACTAGGAGCTACATTTTGTTCATCGTGGCCTTTTCAGCCTCTTTCTGCATATCCTCCATCATTTGGATAGAGTCTTTCATGATTTTCATCTCCTTTAGGTTTTTAGGCAGCATACATTTAAGGATGCTTCTAGTTCTAGTTCCGGGTCCTGAGCTCCCAGCATCATCAGCCATAGTGATAGTAGTATTTTCCATCACTTTTCTCTCTAAGTAATTATAAAGGACCTTCAAGTTCAAAACTGAGACTTTAAGTCCCTCTTTATTGTGCTTCAAAACTTCACTAATTATGTGCCCATTATAACTAATCTTGTCATTCATGTCTTTCAACTTCTCCTCCAAAATGGCTTTGATCTTAGCTATCAAGATTTCATCTAAGTTATTACTATTTACCTCCTTTAAAAACTTCTTTTCCAGATTTTCCATCTTGACTTTTAAGGGCTCCATGGTATCCTCCATAGCCTTCAGGTGTTGTTTCATTTCTTGGATATTATCCACAATCCACTTCTCCATATTTATTCCATGACCCTTTTTACTGTTAACCACCAGTTGAATATGATCATCATAATAAAAAATGATAGTGGTAACCTTGTCTCCTTCAACCCTACTTATCGGCTACCCACTAGAATTTGTATTTTCTCTACTCTGACCTTTAGTTTTATTCATATCTTTACTAGCCCTAATGTTCTTCTAGTCTCTGGAGTTTTCCTTTTCACTGCTCTGGTCATCTTTTTCCTCAGCATTATCTTCTTCTTGCTCCTCCTCCCTTTCTCCTTCGGTATTATTTTTCTCTTCTTCTTCCCCTTCAACACTCTCCTCATTTTCCTCTTTTTTAGGGTTTTGGCTTTTAAATTCTGAGGTTTCCATTTCTTTAGCTTGGTCATCACCATTCTCTTCAACATTTACATCCTCCTCCTCCCCTTTAGGGGATGATATCTGGGCTTCCATGTCCTCCCTACGTTCCATGTTATTCTTCTTTGTTTTCCTATCCCTCTTTTGGGTTTTTTCCTCTTTATCATCTACATTATTTCTTTTCCTTTTCCCTTTTACCATTTTGGGTATCGGGTCAAGGATCCTATCCCAAGCATACTCCAAAATAAGCATAATCAATCCTTCATGTAGAACAGGGTTGCTAGCCTTCTTCCTATTTTCCACAATACTATTACTCAGTGAGTTAAGAAGGAAATAAGGGAAAGAAACTTTCTTCTTATGCCTAAAATGGTTAACCAGCACAAAATGCAAATTATAAATCTTTGAGTAACACCCATCTAGAGTGAAGTATTTGATCATAACTTTCAGAATTTTGGCCCAAATTCTCTTAATTTTTCTAATATCCACATAGTCTCCCGTCCCTTTGCTCATAAGAGATTCTTCTTCAACACTTTTAGGGAACAATTTAAAGGTGTGCATCCCCATTCTTTTATTATCCCTATAAAAAATCATTCCCTCCAAAGGAAGACCTGTAATTTCCACCAAAAGACTCAGAGTAAGCGAGAAAGACTTACCACCCAGATTGACTTTGCCATTCACCCAACCATCTGCAAAAATCTTGGTAATATCTTTGTCAAAGTCGTGCAATATTTCCATGTAGGGAGTAACACCACCATGTTTTAGCTTTTTCTAGACCTTCTTATTCTGCCTCTAATTCTCACAGTCCAGTGGCTCCTCCCTTTTCAAACCACCACCCATCCTTCCAGAAGAGATCTGTTAGAATTTATCAACATAGAAGTTATCATCACAGAAGAAGTTATCAATGCAGAAGAAATCAATAAGATATAATCAATAACAACATTATTTTCATCCTAACAACAAGTTTTATTAATTAGAATTTCTTTATATATGTTAGGTTGTAAGGCCTTCCTGGTTTAGGCCAAGTACAAAGAAAACCTAACAAAACCCCAACTAGACCTATTCTAGATCTTCCTAATTCTCAGAGAAATCCTATAGTAGCTTCTCTACTATTTATCCCTTCACCAAACTTCTTCCTTCCTATCTTGCTTCCCAAATGATCACAATCACTAAATTTATACACAAATACAAATAGGTCGGCCTCAACCAACATTACATATCCCAAGAAATGTGTTACACCCAGTCAACCTTAGCCCAAATTAAATACAACATTTAATTCATTTCTCAAAGACCCATTCAACAAATAAAGTTTTCCACACATAGATACACCTAGGAAATCATGTCATTCATCACCAATGATCAAAACAAGGATTGTAACCCCAATCAACCAACCGGTTAACTCCAAGAACCAGTATCATGAAGAACAATAAGAACTAGTAGAGAATCGGTGGGATCTCTCAAGCTAAACCATCTCACAAAGTGCTATCATAGAATCAAGCTCTACAAATAGAAAGCAACAAACCCTTTTCATCGATCCTTCCAAACATCTCCTTTGTTCAACCGATCTCAGAAGACTTCCTGAAGTAAGAAACTTATTTCTCAACCCAGTCACAGAATTCATCATAACTCAAGCACAATAACTCCAAATGAGTTTCTATCATAAGAAAAAATTTCTTATGACCCCATGAACACCATATCATGAATGCACCTTTTGAAGATCCACATAACTCAACCAAGACATCAAACACACCAACTAGTGACAACTCACTACAACCGGTTATCAGGAACACAACCACCCGATAAAGAATTAACAGTATCTCACAAACTACTCCACCAAAAGAAGTGCTATCATAGACATAGAATCTATGAAAACAAGGAACAAACCCATTTGACCACTCCTTTCCAAGATCTCAACATATTGACTGCTCATAGGATTTCTAGAAAACTATCTCAAACCAGGAACTTTGTCAATCTAAAATGAAACAATTCCTAAATGATGTAAGTTCTTCAAGAACCCTAGATTCTCCTACATCAGATCAAAAAGTGTATCTCACACTTAGAATCTTAAATCAAATTATAACTCAACCACTTCAACTTAACCATCTATTTCCCAATCCTCATGTTTAAGAACACAAATTTTCCCATAAGCAACCTCTGCTTCTTCCACTCAAACCTTTGAATCCTCTACACTACAACTAACCATCCAACACACCTCCCAAAAAAAACAAAATGATCAACATCCTCATTAGAATGCATCATATTTTCACTCTCCTTCATAGACAAATCATGTAATTTGTCACATAACTTATTTGCATCAGCAACAAGGAACTCAAGATGCTCAACCTCACCATTAGCCACCTCTATATCCTTCTGCAAACCAACAACACAAGTAAAAACATACCCAGTTTGCAACTCCTTGTGCGCAAAAATAGGATCAACACCTCTAATGAAAACCCTATCAACAAGGTCATCAATACTGACAACCTCAACAATACCCTTAGATAAAGGTAACTCTTCCACCTCATCAACAATCGCATTACTCACAACAAGATGTTCTACAATTTCCACATTAGATCCATACATCTTATCATGAAAACCATCTACCTCTTCAACATCAACATCAACTTGTCATTTCCTCCTATGAAGAAGCCTCTTCATAGGCCAATCAAACCTTTGTCTAATTGGTAAATGCCAACTAACATTACACATAATCAGTTCTTCAAACTCATCGGCGAACTCCTCAAGATTTCTCTCAAGTCTACACATGATCCTTTCCTCTACCATGTTAAATATTTTCATCAACAAATCCATCAGAATCTCTTCCTAAATTTCAATAGAAAAAAAAGATCTAGGGTTCTGATGCAATCCAACAATAGCGGCCCTAATCTCTTCAAAGACCTCAGTCTTCAAATTAGTCATCTCATTTCTCAAATTAGTCATCTCAGTCCTGATTTTATCCTCCATCAATTCAAGTAACCTAGAGTTCATTCTCCTCAGTGGAATCCTTCCAAATGTAAGGTGTAACTGCCTCCAATTGGTGATTAGATTCACCAATGATGATACCCTTACAAACATCTTCTCCATTCAATTGATCTCAGAATCTGAGAAGACTGCCTGAAGCAAGAAACTTCTTTCTCAACCCAGTCACAAAATTCACCATAACTAGAGTACGGTAACTTCAAATGAGTTTCTATCATATGAAAATCTTCCTTATGACCCCATGAAAACCATATCATGACTATACCTTTTGAAGATCCATTGAACTCAACCGAGACATCAAACACACCAACTAGTGGCAACTCACTACAATCGATTATTAGGAACACAAATGCCCGATAAAGAATCAACAGTATCTCACAAACTACTCCACCAAAATAAGTGCTATCATAGACATATAATATATGAACAACAAGGAACAAACCCTTTTGACCGCTCCTTTGCAAGATCTCAACATATTGACCACTCGTAGGATTTCCAGAAAACTGTCTCAAACCAGGAACTTCATCAATCCAAAACAAAACAACTCCTAAATGATGCAAGTTCTTCAAGAACCCTAGATGCCCCTGCAACACTTTTTGAAAGAGATAGCAATTTTATTTTAGAATGTATAAAAATAAATAGCCATTATTGAGAAAAGCATTTTGGTTGTTGGATCTCACAAGATTTTAGTGTAACCCTAATAAGCTATTCCCAAATCTTTCACAACTTGCGCCAAAATTTCATGGAGAATATGATGAATCAACACTTGAGAATTTAAATGCATTTTATAAATTCGTAGAGGAAAATCATATTTGTGTAGAAGATACATTGATGAAATTATTTTTTAGGACATTGAAGGATAATGCAAGAGAAGCATATGAATCATTACCTGTATAGAGTATCTCATCATGTAGAGATTTTGTTAGCAATGGTTCCTACATAAATTTCATGGCATAGATGAGGAAGATGAGTACCCATATACACAAGAAGAAGATAAGGATTATATTGCAGAATCATAATCTTATATATCCCCGTTAGATGCATTTTCTAATTCGGAAAGATATGAGGGTGAATCTAAAGAATATTTTTTCTTAAGGATGGTAAGTATTTATCAAGAAATACCTTCAGACATCATGCCTCAACACAAGAAATCATTAAATAAAATTTGTGAACTGGAAATCTCAGTTGAATCTAGTTTGAAGCTTTTGTTCAAAATAATGGATGAAGATAATTAGGGACCAGATGATGTTTTAGATTTGAATAAAGAAAAAAATTTGGATCAGTTTGAGGAATAATTTGTATATGTGGAAATAGATGAATGTAATAATGAGGAATAAGATATTATGAGTACGGAAGAAACTTCAGATTTATTAGACAAAGAATATCAAAAACATGTTTAGAAAAATGGTCCTGATTTTTTCTCAATATGCCAAAATAAAAAAAATTAATGGATTAGTGCATATTCAGGATATATTTGATGAAGAAAATGATAATTCCTAGAAAAATGATACATCATAAGAATGCATACACTGTGACGAGTATAATAGGGAAGGTGTGCCTAGAAAATATTTTGAATTTTTTTAATCTTCACTGTAATGAAGCTCCAAAGGAATATCAAGAAATGTTTCCCAAATGTGAATCAATCTTTAATCCATTTTATGAAATAGAATTGCATCCAGAATGTGGAAATGATGTAGAATTGTATACAATACATGTACAGGAATAAATTTTAGTAGATAACATTAATTAAATATTGGTCATGTTGATGAAGCACATGATGGCTCTTAGGAGGATCCATTCAGTGAAGGTATGCATTATGATACACTAGATGATCTCTTATATGATGAACCATAGGAAAATTTCCAAGGAGGTATGCCTAAAACCTCTATATTTTCAAATCCATTTTTTGACGATGATAAAGAAAAAAGTGTGTTTAAAAATGACTCCAAAAAAATTTCAAACTCACTATATACAAAAAATATGAAGGAAAATCAAATAATAAATGATGATATAGTTAAAGAAGAACAAATATCTTTGCAAAATCCTTTTGAAGATAGATCTCATATACATTCTAATCTGTCATATGGAAGCAATAAGATGTTTTTGGAACATGAGGATATAATGTCAATAAAGAAAATACAATATGGTGCAAATGATAATAATTATGAAAACTTGGTGGAGCCCACTTTGCATACTATGGTCCATAACACAAATATTTCAAAAGGGAAATGTTATAAGGAAAATTTATGAAAGATTTTTCCTCTAAAGAATGTCGCACAGTCTAAAAAAGATTCACAAGGTGAAAAGGGTAATCAGATTTGTGATATTAACCTTGAACATAGTCATGAGAACCATATTGCGGTTGAAATATTTATACGACGTTAAATTTGATTTCAAATTTTTTTCACAGGAAAAAGAGTTTAATGGGGTATTAGGGTTTTCAAATAAGTATAAAGTACATTGGAAAAATAATTGCAAAGTTAAAATCCATGGAGCCAGATGTGAGGGAGGCTATAACTATAATAATTTATTTTCAAAATAGATGACAATAATGGGATGTATCTGCGAGAAAGATTATAATAAGATGATGAAAAGGAATATAACAAGAAATATGAATAATGAAGCAAATGATGGTGATATTTTCAAAAGGTGCATATTATTACATGATCAAAATCAGGTTTTTGACAGAGGAAAAGAATGATGTTCACTTTTGGGGGGCATGGGGCCACAAAATTAAATTTAGATAATGATATACAAGAGGGAGTATTCTAATGGTCTGCTTCTCCAGAGATAAACAGAATCTCGCTATACTCATAGGGAGTATACATCCCCAGAAAGAGCCACTATTAGAACATAAATTTTCAATTTAGATTCTATTGCTTTAAGCTTGTTTTATTATAATAGTTATGCATTTTCCTTAATACTTTTCATATGTTACAACACATTTTATCATGACAATAGTTACTGATGGCTCATTGTGTCCAAGATAAAGGACCTCACATCAGTAGATCTCACCCATATGTGATTTGGCTCTTGAAAATCAAGTATCATTTGGGAAGCTCAAGGGTAGTATTGAGATGAAATAAGGTGGATGGATAGCTTCTCAAGTTGCAGGTTGAAGGAGAAGAATCCTATCAGACATTTCTAAAAATGATTGAAAATACAATGCCAAATGAAGACTGTATATGGAGCCCTATATCAAATTGTCAAACAAAATATCATATTGAACAAGTCAAAGTGTCATCAATCGAGGTTGATAGATTCCTAAAGTGAAACCAATAAGCTAATAGGTCAACATAGAAAATTAAGATATCAAACAATGTTGGTTGTCAAATAATCTTGGATAAGATTACTCGGTAAGTTAATTTAAAGAGAAGGTTGTTGTGGGCCCGATAGAAAAGTGTCGAATAATATATGATTTTTAATAAGAGCCTGGTTGGAAATTTTGATGGAAGGAGATGTTCAAAAAGATAAGTTAACAACTGGGGCCCACTGGTCAAAGCATTAGATAAGATATTGTTTTGAGTAAGCACAAAGAGTAGATGGATGATGGCTAAATTCTTTCGAAGTGTGGTAGGACCATTTCTCAAGATTCATCAGACAAAAGGATGTGTCGAATAACTTATTCGAGAGAAAAAAAATGCATAATTTGTTTGAGGAAGACTATGTGTGGGCCTAGAAATATAATATCAAACAAGGTATGACTTTGAGTAAGTAAACTGTAGAATAAATCAATGGTCATCGTGATCTCATGATTAAAGCTGTAGGATTTTTATTTTGGGTAGGATCACGATATCTTGCCACATGTCCTTGGTTGGAGACATATGAAGTTCTTTGATGGCAGATAGGGTTGCTTCACATGAGCCCTCAAATAAAATGTTGTGTCGAGTAACTCAGCTGAGAACACAATGATGCATATGTTAATCGAAAGAAATTACATTGGCATAAATATTACCATTAGTATATCCTTTCAATAGGTTGGATAATTCTTGATGAAGTTATCCATATTATCCATGTTGACTAAGAGTCAATGATAGAGGAAGAACATTGGACAGAGCAGGGAAGAAGTATGATCTCTGATATTCCAATAAGTGTAACATGTGGGCAATCAAGCATTTTCCATGTGGTTGATGATTCTCTAAGAAAGGTGTTGATTATTTTCTCATGGCAGGTAATTTTTTATTTTCTTAAATTAATTTATGGTTAGCTTATTTTTTTATCTGTATAGGATCTGATCAGCGGCAAATATTGTGGATGGATTAGTAGAATGAGAGGATGCAAATGGAATAGATCATTACACTAGAGATCACAAGTAGAGACATTATCTGTGATGTAGATACATATGCCCTTGCAGAATGCTTAAACGATATCAAGGGATGTTGTGAGTTATTGGGGATTATTCATTATGCCAAAATGATTCAAATTGTTGTCTTGGTTTGATTAGTCATTAGTTAATATGTAACAAAAATTTGTGAAAGGGTATAGCTTTTCACCCAAATTGAATCCTCGTCTATATATAGGGGATCATTTTGATGTCTAGGTGGACAGAATAAGAATACAATTTGTGTATAATGCATTTTGGTCTTGTCTCTTGAAGATGCATGGCTGGAGAAGAAAATAAATATAGTTGTATTCAATTGGATTTAATTATACTTATTTCAATGTAATTCAAATTTTTCCTTTCATTCGTGATAGTATTTGTCTTGATTTAACTTGATCAGTTCTCTATGATAATATATTTCTTTTAGGTGCTTCAATGTGCTATCTTATGACATAATAATTTGAATTAGTTTTAGTTTGATCATCAATTTGAAGATTGGTTGTCAAGGCTTCACTCTGTCTTATTGGTCTTTTGTAAAGAAGTTAAAATCCATAAGACTAATTGTAACAACACATTTAAATTATTATTGCATTTAGATGCCTTTGGTTGATGGTCTTACTTGAGATGTAAGTTGTTAAAAATGTCTCACAGGGTTATATGTAGGATCATTTTTAAATTGAATTACAATATTCTCAAAGGATAAAGGCACTGGTCTAATACTGATTTAAAGTGTTTGAATCAATTATCTTCAGGGCATTTCCAATCAAGAAATCATTATTTACATTTTATAATTCATTTACATCACAAAGCATTCTTTCAAAAGAAATTTAATTAAAGCATTCTTACAAAATTGAATTATTTAGTATTTGTGATATTCACAATTAGATCTATCTTAAGAACTCACTTGTCATATTGAGATATCACTCAAGTTTCATATACATTCATATCTGTTGAACCGCCTCACAATAGGTGCTTAGTAATTGTGCCCAAAGCCTCTCTTAGGAATAGTTTATTTAATCTAAGGATCACTTCTCCCACTATGAGGTGCATTTAGTTTGTCAACCCAGGGACGTATACTTGAAATGGTACGGCACAGTATGTGCACTAAGTTCCTTAAGGAGTCATTCTACCTATGCTGCAGGAAAGTAAAATACATAAAAGTAATCTATACTAGGCCTGCAGGAAGGGAAACACACTTAGTCCTTACTAAAATGAATGCTAGAACTTTCAAACTCTACTTAAATCTATTCTTTCAACCTAGAGCATTCACTATATCTATCCTTGCCGGTACTGTAGGAACATTCACAAAGTACAATGCTGCAGGAAGAAACTATAATCTTATATCTAGAATACTGGAAATGTAGAAAGTAAATCTATTCTACTTCTACTCTAATCCACCTACCAAGTGGGCCCCCTTGGTTGGCTTCTGCTAATCTATGAACATAGAATATGAACCAAGAGTTATTTTATTATCTTTCAAAATTGATTACATGAGAATAAGGCATGAAACTAAGAATGAACTTGTTGTGCAAGATACAACCAGAACATTGTATTCCTTTCAAAAATATGAACTTTCAAACAAACAGTCTCCTCTCTATAAATAGAGGATTGACTTCTTTATTCCAAAATAGAAAAGGGACTAAATAAATAAAGCCGCACCAAAGAAAGAGAATAGGAAGCACAACAGCCCACGATGTGCACAATGAAGTCTGGGTGATCAAGTCAACATGCTGGTAATATGGAGGGAATATAGCAGAGCTACATTTATGCATCCCTAAAATAGTGGCTCCTGATTTGTGGTAGTCATGTCTTCTAATTCCATGATGGCTTATCCACTTGAATTTGGTCTTTACGTCCTCCTTCAATGCTGTCAACCACTCCCAGTGACTCCTACTTCCTGGCAATATTAGTTAATATGCAAAAGATATTCATGCAAGAAGCTTATCAAATTAATCCAGATGTTAGAACACACATTTTGATTATTATATAAAATACTACAACATATATATAATATTGGCATATTATGACATATCTATTCCACTCATGGCTTAATGGTTCTTTCTGTACTTGACAAAAGTTCAACTGACTAAAAGTCCACAATTGTTCTGATAATAATTGAAAACAGAGTGCAAGGATTAATATAATTGTATAGTCAGAAAATGGAAGCACTTCCATAGGAGATTGGTTTAGCCTTCTGAGTGAGTGGTTTGGGGTCATGACAAGCGCCTCTGAATGGGTTCCTGATCTTGACATGGCTTCCCCCCTGACCTGCCTTTCTAACCTCCATTTTATGACCTAAATTTTACATTCTGGGTCTCTGACCTGTGATCCTTGGATCTGAGGATAGGGTCAACCTCCTAGGACAGGGTCGACCTTGACCCTGTCCTAGGACAGGGCTGACCTCGACCCTGTCCCAGGGTCCAAATCTTGGGAAATTTTGGTTTTCGGGATGTCGGTCTTCACAAAAAGTTTTCTCTCGCTTCCGAGTCGGCTATTTCAGGTTCTGAATTGGTTGATTCCTAAATTATATTTAATATAGGTTCTCTCCTAGGGGTAAAGGATTAAATGATGATTTAATTATCCTATGTAGGCCTCCTTAGAAGATTGTACCCTAATTTCATATAAAAGGGAGCCTTCTCCTCTCATTTTCTCTAAGCATGAATAACCACAATTAAACAATTGAAGTCTTCTAATCAAGCATCAAGCATCCTTATGAAGTGAAGTCCAAGCAAGAAATTAAGCAATATTTGAAGCAAGCATCCATCATTCTCAAGTATCCATTTGCATGAAGGAAATCCATTAGAGGCCATTGAAGGATTCAAGCCAAAAAGTGCCCTTTTGGTGATCTCTCCATCCATCTTCTTCCAAAGCCCTTGTCAAGTTCAAGAATCCAATCAAGACTTGGTGTTGGAGATCTACAAGCAAGAAATTGAATACATCCTTCCATTCTACATTCCATGTTTTGAAGCATACTTGTGGATCCACGGATTCAAATCTGCCACAAGGACATTACAAGCAAGGTGAATTTATGTGTTTACTTTGTTTATCTCTGCAATTTCAATTATATTATAAGGTAAATTCCAAAAACTAGGTTTGACCAAGGCAAACCCCTTTCCCCCAAAAAACAAACATTTTTCTTGTAGGTACAGGTTTGGGACTGTAAATCTGAGGCTAGATCTGAATACCCTTTTCAAATTTCTTTCAGACTGTGCGAATAGGGACACTTTCAGAGTTGTGCAGATCGAGTTAGCAAAAGTGGTACAGGGTCAACCTTTTTCATAAGACGACATTGGAACAGAAAAATATTTCTGGGTTTTGTCCATCTCTTTATTCTGGTTTGGTATCAACTGTCAACATCTCTAGAAATAGTCTACAGATCTCAGAAAATAGCAATCTTTGATCTGCCACTTTGTAAGGTTGGTACTTTCTCCTATTCTTTTCAATTACTATCATTAATCATATTAATCAATCAATTTATAGAATTTAAG